>JBAMMX010000024.1:11303262-11631488 GCA_037126225.1 Dillenia turbinata
AGGACCATCGAACTTTGGGCCTAGTGGTTATGGTCCCGTTTGGGAACTTGACCATGGGCCAAAGTTCGATTTGTGGAACCCGCGCGTACACAACCAAGAGAGATCTGCATTAATTGTTTCTTTCGTGGCAATTGCAACAGTTGAGGGGCATATACTATAACCTTCACAGATTTGTTACCCAAAAATGGGAGGGAGAAAGGCTGAGAGGCCAGGCCAGGCCTTATGAATAAAGCACAGATGACATGTCTATTGGACTTATTGGAGGTGGGTTATGACTCCGCAAATATCGGCTCTTCGTTAATCCGAGCAGTTGTCGTTAGAGGGATGTGATACCTGTAAAACCGCCGGAGGGTGCTCCGACGGGAAAATTTCGACACTCAAGTCAGAAAGAGCGATTTTCGTATGAAAGGAAAACAGATTGAGAACTCGATGGAGTAATTCCCTGTGATTAAAGTGCCTAATGTGTAAGGCCGAGAGAGCATACCTGTCTTAGAGGGTTTTGAAGTGTTTTATACCTGTGAGAGTCGTGTGCTGCTGTAGTGCTTCAAACCTACCTTCCTTATCGAGCCGATGCGAAAATCTCAGGGATTCAATATTTCGAATCAACTGCGATCCTCATCTTTTAGAAACTTCATATTTTTGAGGGAACCTTTTTTTAACTGAAAGATCCTTAGGATGCTATTCGCCATGAGGGACGGAAATTAATAGGATATTTTGGTCTTCCTTTAGGATCGTTGGAATCGTTAGCTATTGATCGATCGTTCGTCCGATGAAGGGTCTTCAGAGCTCTTTCGGTTGACGAGCTGACCATTGGATACCCGATCAGGGTGGTTACCTTCACTTGATGAATCACGTTCGGTTGGCGGGGTGACTAAGGCTCTATCATTCAAGAGATCTGAATGACTAAGACCCTTCGATAAGTAATCATATTTGAACCTCGATCGGTAGCTATCCTTCGTGGGCTTTCCGTGGGGGCCTTTCCAAAGTTGACTCATCGGATCGGGCCTTTTCATGACCCGGTAGCAGTATGTACTGAACTCGGTGATGAAACTGGTCTTTTCTTCGTTCTTGGGTACCATTCTGATATGATTATAGCTGGAATAGGCGTCCATAAAACTCAAGAGCTAGTGTCTCGAGAAGTTGTCTACGAGTTTAGCGATATTAGGAGCTAGATAACTATTTTTTGGGCATGCTTTATTGAGATCAGTGAAATTCACACATATTCTCCACTTGTCATTAACCTTTTTCATCAAGATCATGTTAGCCAACCACTCGGGATACTTGACTTCCCGGATGAATCCATCCGTTAACAGCTTCTGTACTTCCTTTTGAATGACGCGCTGTCGTTTGAGGGCAAATACCCTCTTCTTTTTCCTTACTGGTTTGAAATCGGGATTGACTGTTAGCCTATGGGCTATACCTGATAGATCTATGCTTGACATGTCTTTCGGAGCCCAGGCGAAGACTTTTGAGTGTCTTTGTAGATAGGCGACTAAGGCCTCTCGTAAGGAAGGTAATAGATTGACCCCAATCCAGACGGTTTGACTGGGCTTGCCCGTTAAAGGGACCTCGATCGTGTTTTCGTTTAGTTCGGGCTTCACTTTCGGCTCAGTGCTTTCTCTAGGCTCTAAATATCAATCGGAAAAGCCTCTTGAGCCGCAAAGAGGATATAGGGATCATGATCACTTCGTATGGCGGCGACCCCCTGCAGCGTTCTGAACTTCACTTTCATGTGCCTTGTGTTTGGTAACGCTTTCAGTTCATCTAAACTAGACCTTCTGAGAATGGCGTTGTAAGGACAGTAGAGCTTCACAGCATGGAATGAAACCTAAGCGGTCGCATGATTAGGAGGCTTTCCGAGGGTCACGGGAAGGCAGATGATGCCTTCGAGGTAAGTAGGCTCATCCGAAAGTCCTCTAATGGATCCGGTAGGCGGCAAGAGTCAGGACGAGTTGAGGCCCATTCTGCAGAAGACGTCCCAGGTGAGGAGATCACAGTTAGCCCCTTGATCGACCAGAACCTTCTTCACAGTGTGAGATTCTATCTTCAGGGTTACGACTACGGGGTCGTCGCGACGGGGGTCTACCCCTATCAAATCGTCGTCATCAAAACCTATGATTGGCCTTCTTCTTTTGGTCGGTGCCACACTAGATATGATTGTATTAGACATCATCATGAGTTTTTAGGAAATCAGTCTATTTTTCTCACAAACGGCACCAATCTGTTGGAGGTAGGTTATGACTCCACAGATACCGACTCTTCGTTAACCCGAACAATTGTCGTCAGAGGGATGTGATACCTGCAAAAATCGCCAGAGGGTGCTCCAACAGGGAAACTCCGACGTTTAAGTTAGAAAGAGCGGTTTTCGTATGAAAGGAAAACAGATTGAGAGCTCGAGGGAGTAATTTCCTGTGATTAGAGTGTCTAATATGTAAGGTCGAGAGAGTGTACCTGTTTTGGAGGGTTTTAAGATGTTTTATACCTATGAGAGTCATGCGCCGTTGTAGTGTTTCAAACATACCTTCCTTATCAAGCCAATCCGGAAATCTTGGGGATTCAATATTTCGAATTAACTGTGATCCTCATCTTTTGGAAACTTTCGTATTCTGGAGGGAAACTTTCTTTATCTGAAAGATCCTTAAGATGTTGTTCGCCGTGAAGGACGGAAGTTAATCGAATATTTTGGTCTTCCTTTAGGATCGTTGGAATCGTTAGCTATTGACCTGTTGTTCGTCCGATGAAGGGTCTTCAGGACTCTTTCGGTTGAGGAGCCGACCATTGGATACCCGATCAGGGTGGTTATCTTCACTTGATGAATCACGTTCGGTTGGTGGGGCAACCAAAGCCTTAACATTCGAGAAACCTATGCGACTGAGGTCTTTCGGTAAGTAATTATATTTGAACTTCGATCGATAGTTGTCCTTCCTGAGCTTTTTGTGGGGTCCTTTCCAAAGTTGACTCATCGGATCGAGTTTAGGGTTACGTCCCATCGAGACTCAAATCCAAAGAAAATACAGGTGAAACCTCGGTTCCTTTAGAGGTTCAAACCTCAGAGCTACCCATTAAATTATGGTTTAATTTGCGAATTGATTAAGAATAATAAAATGAAAAAAAATAACATTTTATAAAAATATAAGAAATAAAAACTTTAAAAAATACGTAAATATAAAAAAATATAAAGATTTTTATATAAATATTAATTATTTTATAGAAATAATAGAATAACTATCTTTTATAACAATAATTTAAAATGATCAAATATGTAATTATTAATTATTATATAAATAATAAAAAATATAATTATAAATAAATAAATAATTTATTAAATATGAAAAATATAAAAATATAAAAATATATGGATTTCTATATAAATATTAATTAATTTAACATATTGAGACATCACGTTTCAGAAACAAAAAATGTTAATGTTGAAAAATTTTAATGTATCATATATGTTTACTACTACGAACAACAATTTTTAAAAATTAACAAAAAAATAATGGTTTTTTTTAGCACCCATATCAAATTTAATTAAACAAAAAATGATGAATTTTCTGATGCTAACGTTAAATGTGGAAAAATACTGAGTAATAAAGGTAAACAATGACATTGAGGGGATATTTGGTTCAATGAAATGGGAATTAAAAATCGGATTCAAAGCCATATAAATTATTTGGATTTATGGAATATGAATGGAGATTTGGAAATGAAATCCAAAAATAAGATGTGTGTGAAATTCAAGTAAAAATATAAGTTTTGTGAAATTTATATTAAAGTATTTGATTCTGAATTTAATTCTGATTCTGAAATATGAATCGAAAGTTCCCCACCAGATAACCAACAATCTCACCTATTACATTTAAAATCTTGTACCCTCTTTAATAGAACTAATTTTTTAATTAAAATAGATAAAATAAAATATATCAAAATTAATAAACTAATAGAGTATCAAAAAATAATTATCGCAAATTCAGAGAATCACCAAATTATCTTTTCATTTCGAAAATTCACAAAATGAATATTTAATCATTTAAATCTCAAAACGAAAAAAAAAAAAGATAATAACTTCCGACAAAACAATTAGGTTTTCCTAGGGTCAGGACTTCAACAACACTCACGAGAGAGAGAGAGAGAGAGAGAGAGAGAGAGAATGGAACTTGATGGAAGTATGTCTTATTTTCCCTTGAATATGAATTGCAAGGACAAAAAAATAGTAATTTAATAAAACTTCTAATGTTTTCTTGTGTATGCATCTCGAGACAACGATGCTTAAACTAAATTATAGTCTCATGCTAACCTACAAGTCTTAAGTTTGCATTGGTGGGATAAACAAGTTAGATGTCTTGGCAGTAAGAATACAAGTTTTGGTTGGCTTTTGCTTCCTTCACTGGGTGCTAGTTTGGTGCTCTCTAGCCACCAGGTGTTTTCGGTTTCTTAATGGGGGTGCTTTTTATTGTTTGGTTTGATCACCCACTCTGAAGAGCACCTCCAAGATGGAGGAAGAAATAATGGCCAAGATGCCTAAGTTTAAGGGCTAGACCATTAAACGAGAAGGTAAATTTTACTCCCTGCCTGGTACAATTTGAATCTGTAACCAGTTGAGTAGCTTTCCTTCTGATAGAATTGGAAGCCCCAGCCATGGTCGCACCTCCAAGAACAATCCCTCAGCACCCAGAATTTAAAGTGAAATAGTGAAATCTGTGCCCATAAATGCTAACAAGCATGCAATTATTGTTGCAGGAATTTCATATGGAGATGATGGCTAGGGCCAATGAGAATGTAGAAACATCACCAATAACTCCAATAGAAACTTCATGGTTGAGACATCATAGAAAATGTGGATCTACAATAAATAATTGCACTCTCTTGCACTGAAACTGGACTTTTTCTGTGATTTTCAGAATCATAATCCACAGAAAGTGTAAAGATATAATCCATCAGGCTGGATTTAAATATCACTTGTCTACAGATGCAGGGCCGAAGGTTCTCAAGTTTAGAACAAGAGGAAATTGAGAAGATCCCAAGTTGGAGGCAACACTTGATAATAAGGTAAATGATCCACCCTTGTCATTTATTTTGGCAACATATAATGACTGCTTACAGATTTTACAGCTCTAGATAAAAAAGTACATGGTCCGTATGAACAAGTTAGACAAGTTTTTACCGATTTTAAAGAGAATATGAATTGGGTAATATTCTGCAGCATGGAAAAAGCTCTAATTATAAATTCTCTATTTTTATATCGATAGGTATCCCCCCTCCACTATAGTGACCCGTTTCATGTTTCCCCCAAAAGCACAATGTCACCATACCTCAGAGCTTCATTTTGCACAAATGAGAGGATTCCATCTTCTAGTACTGTTGCTGATCTTAGACACCTGAAAATAAAAAAATATATAATAGTTAATTCTAATTCTTTGTTTGATTGCCAGGTTTTTTATATTGGATAAATGTTCATCAAACTTCTATCATTTGTCTCCCCTTCCATTCTGTCCTCCCCATGACAACCTGCCTTCGAAAATCACCATGCCAGATCCTTTCTATATTAGGGGTAGGCCATCCTTTTTAGGCTTTTGGTATCTTAAGAAAAATAACACTCTAATATTGATGCCATTATACAAATGCTGATCATAATCTATTGCCATAACGATCATTAGGCAAGAGGGGGAGATAAGGAATGAAATTTTTTCTAGATCTTGTGCAAAAACTTATTGTCCCTCAATCAGACAGAAACACCAAGATTACAGAGGAAATATTGCTATCCCATCACATATACGGATTTTGCTCAAGCAGAAAACGGAAACAGTGGCCAAATTCTTTATTTGCGGATTTACATGTGTGCATGAAGTGGATTGACTAAGGCATCAAATTGCATTTCCTGCCAAATACAATTTCCATATCTTATATATAAGATTCAATTATAAGAACAAGTCTATGTTTGCAGTTCTAGATGTTTTTGTTGTAAGGCATCAACGAATGCATAAGAATCACTTTTCTATATTTTTGTTGAGAAAAAGGGACCAACCTTTTAGTCAAGTTAGAATGGTTTCCTGTTCGCATCATCCCTTTGAGCTCCAAAGTCACCAAAATGACTCGTTTGATCTTGTCCCCTTTGCCCTCCAAAGTCACCAAACGAACTTGAACGCGAGTTACCAAAACCACCTGCAGTCCGACCTGTTTGACCAGAACCAAAGTCTCCAAAGCCACTTGAACGCCCTGAACTATTTGAGTCTGCAAAGCCCCCAGAACGACCAAAACCAGATCCGCCATAATTACTTGAGCGGCCGGAGCCAGATCCTCCACCAAAGCGGCTGAACGCAGAGTCCCCTGAGCCACCAGAACGGCTCATCCCAGACCCACGATAGCCACCAAAACGGCCAAAACTAGAACCACCAGATCCACGGCCAACACCTGAGTCACCAAGCCAACCACCACCACGACCACCAAAGTCACTGAACATGTCTCTTGATCCACCCTCAACAGGAATACTGGGGAGCTGATAGCAAGTGAAGTCATAAAAACGAAGAAACAATCAGACAGAATCGTAACTACTAGGAAAACAGCTGAACTGGAATGCCAAACATAAATATAACAGGAAGCTGCAACACAATCACTTAAGTGATTATGCAACAAAATGAAAGACAATGGAAGCAAGAAAATAAATGCAAAATTCTACATAATAATGAGTTAACCGAATGGAAACCAAAGAACAATTACATGCAAAGATGGATGGCTCTGACAAGAAATCATTAGACTCAAGAAGGCAGGTATGCATTTCTTTACATATATATTTTAACATTAAGTAATCAAATGCACATAGCACCAACAAGAAATCCCCAAGTGGGGCAGGGCCAGATTTGGCCTCTTCCTCATCCCTGACCCCCAACCTCAGCAAGAGCCCCGTCCTAACTACAAAAGCCAATGGGAGTAGAATATGAGGAACAGATGCACCCGAAATACCCCAGCCTGCTAGCTGCTTGGAAAAACTGAAAGTATCTCTCACTCTTGTCATTTTCTGAGAGACATAAAAGCATGCAAATACAAGTAACCTAAGCCACACACACAAACATCAAGAAACACAGGCATTCTAACAAACTCCATGTACGTTTGTCAAAATTTGTAAAATCAACACCACTCAGTGAAAAGAACTAGGAGAGAAAATTTGAAGTTGACAGATCCGAACCTTGCTTGTTTCTGTTCAACATTTGCTGTGAGAGAGGTAAGAAAGAATTCAAGGAGAAGCCTAAAAACACTCAAAAATTTACAGTCTATTATTCTAGGAGGTGCAGTTTCGGGCAGGTACCGAGGCAGCTACACATACCGGAACTGGCACATACTCGATTAGAAATCTTAGGTATGTTTGTAACCTGATCGACTCTTTGACCCCTTATTTTTATGATTTGAGGCAGTTTGGATTATCATTGGCAACATTGCCATCCCTAGCAACCCCCTCCATCACACACAAAGAAGCCTAACTAGAACCAACATCTTGCATGCACTCACATTATGTATGCAAAAGGAAATATCACGCCTCTAAAACTGCAGCATCTATATACTTGGAATGTTCAATCACCGTACACATATCCCATTGCCATTGTTATATATATAATGAACAATTCAAACACTTTTAAGCACAATTCGTGAACCATAAGTGTGTCGGAAGTTTATAATTTTCAAAAGCTTTTATGCAATTAGTTGTGGACACCAATCCCTGATATAAAATTTTCTTCATAAGAGATTCACGTTTCTCCACAAAAAGAATTTATCCAAGTCCAAGCTCTCTTCTGCACAAATATCAAGCACAACATGCTCTCGACCTTCATAGTCAAAAATTTTATGTATAACTCGTTATATTTAACACCAGATTCTCCAAAAGAGGCCAGTAGTTTCAGGACTAGTATATAAAACCACTATCTTTCAATATCAGCATATCGTCTCTTTGGCCTAAATGTCTGTGTTGGGCTCACAACAAGAACGGTTACAAACCCAGAAGTTCAAAAAGATCAAAACTAGAAGCCATATCTTGGATACTGCAACAATGGGTCCATCATCTAGACATAGAACTTGTGCTAGCATGACAACATCTCTGTCCCTAGGCTAAAACATAACAGATGCGGAACATTTATAGTTTTGAGTTTCATGTTAGCTTAAGATGCCATAAATGGTACATCCTACTACAAATTAATATCATTCACAAGAACCTGAACAGGCATTCACACTATATCCATGAAGAATGTGAGCACAAGAAATTAGTTGGTGTCACCTCTGTAAATTTACACCCGACTTCACGCTCAATAGATCTAACAGCCCTCATTTCTTGTTCTGTGTGGATAAGAATTGCAGTTCCTTTCTTTCCTGCACGCCCTGTTCGCCCAGACCTATGAACAAAAATCTCTGAAGAGTTGGGAAGCTCATAATGTATCACCTGTATAAGAATGAAACCTCAATAAGTAGATACAGAAACCATTTATGAACATCTGATATGTGGAGTAAAGACCACCAAAAAGTGCAAGGCACATAAATCAAGAACAATGCACACATATATATATGGACCTTTTTATGCAGGTACTCATCTATACATAAAATTAGATTAGAAGAGAATGGAAGGATGAATGGCTACTATCAAGTCCATATCGCGTGTTGGCATCTCCATATCAATGGGATAAAATACACTAAAGCGCTTTTTTTTTTTTTGGGTTATAAAATAAAGCACTCAAATGTCCAATCACTCTAGCCAACCAAATTCCAAGCCCGAGTTCTCTCCCTTTTATCTAGGGTCAGATACATCAAGTGGAGATAGAGCATCATCCTTTTGTAGAAATCATCTGCAGTTGATGAATCAAACTATAAGTAGTAAACAAACTCAAATAATCCATAGTGCTAGTTGCAAAATTGACTCACTCAATTTGATATAAAAGTTCCAAATTTTTGGTCCAAAAGTTTCATAGTCTTGCGATATTATAATCAATTACATAAGACAAGTAATGAAATGGAACTTCATCATACAATCAACAGATGTTTTTAATAGTTAAATTGCGAGCAAGCGTCAATGAAAGTTGGATGAAATATATGGTAAATCCTATAAAAGTTTAATGTTCAAGTATAAACAATTGATTGTTATAAAGTATCACATTTAAACGATCTCAAATATGGTTCAGCTTTGATTAACACAAGCACATGAGTTATAGGAAGCATGGACACAGAGATCCCCACACAACATAAAATGAACAAGGGACCATGGCAAAATTGAAACAAACATAAGAAACATCATGGTTTGGAAACTTATTTGAATACATAGTTATACAAACTATAAAAGGTTGTGCACATATTTCACTACCAGAATTTAGAGTTAAAATAATATAAAAGCATGCACAGGCAATATCAAAATTTAGAGTTCAAAACCATGTGTACAACAAAGATAAAAATCATTTTATTCACTTTTAGGAATTGAAAAATTTTAAGTTTCAGCCAAAATTTCAAAAGTTTGATCTGCAAAATCATCATAAACATGTCTAACAGATACCAAGACTAAGTCAAGGATATTAGCTGATTGGTATCAAAGGCATCTCACCCACAAGCATAGGCACATGCAACACACCAACCAAGTGGTGTGCCACTGCTTCAAAGGAACATGAAGAAGACATGTTTAGGAAGAACAAAAAATTGTCAAAAAACTTGGCAAAGAACAAGGCTCACCAAATCAACATTAGGAATATCTAATCCACGAGCAGCAACATCGGTAGCAACTAAAATATTGAACTGCCCATTGCGAAAGCCGGCAAGAGTTCTTTCCCTCTGATTCTGACTAATATCCCCATGTAAAGGCTCACATCTAAAGCTTTTACCCATAGCATATGCCAATCGATCTGCATCACGCTTTGTCTGAGTGAAGATAATACATTTCCCTCCTTTTGCATGTTCCTAAAAAATTAAAAGTAGACAATTGCAAATTCATAGGAATTAAACAAGCAGGTCTACAAGGGGAAACAATGATTCTCGTAGTCTTGCAATGTGATTGCCATAAATTATAAGCAAACGAAACAAAGAGTTACAAGAAGAAAGAAAAAAGAACAAGAAAGAAACAAAACATACAGTTAGAAGAGGACCAATAATTGAAGCTTTCGCATAACTGTCTGATAAAATTGAATATAGCGAAATCCCTTCTGCTAACTTCTGATCAGAGTGTCCTACCTACAGTATGCAATATGTTATGAGTTTGCAACCACAGAACCCAGACAGGAGAACTCAACCATCAATATAATGCAAGACAAATTCTACAAATTTAACTATAACTATCATTAGCATGTTCATAGGACAAGCTCATCCATTACTGACCACTAAATGCTGTGATATTTTTTTTGGGGGGTGGGGGAGGGGAGGTGTTCTACAACCAGTTCAGTTGGATGTTAAATATCAATTCCCAAACAGGGAAAAAAAATCCAACACTGTGAATCCCAAATGGAATTTTAAGGACATGAGTGTAGAAAAACTAGCCACAGAACACAAGGTGTCATACTTCATAATGCTGTAAAAGGCTTTTGCTGGTAAATAAAATCGACTAGAAACCTACAAGATCAATTACTGTGGGATCCTTCATGAATTTTCTTGTAAGATCTCTTATCCAATTAGGCATGGTTGCAGAAAACATCATAGTCTGACGTTTCGTTGGCATATTCTCTAAAATTTTCTCAACATCTTCCGCAAATCCCACATTGAGCATTTGGTCAGCCTCATCAAGAACTACAAACTGCACCTCGGACAAATCCAAGGCACGTCTTTGCAACAAATCAATAACTCGACCAGGTGTTCCAACAACTACATCCACACCATAGTTAAGAGTGCTCATTTGGCGTGAAATAGGTGTCCCCCCATAAACACAGAGAGAATCCAGATTGGGAGCACACTCATAAAACTCCTTGTCCACCTGCTTAGCAAGTTCTCTTGTTGGTGCCAAAACCAAGCACAAAGGATTTCTTCCACGTCTGTATAATTGAGCACAAAGCATCAAACACCAAAACAACAATAAATAAATAAACAAAAACCAATGGCACAACAAAGATCCAGAAAAATCAAAATTAATTTCATAAATTAGAAAAGTGAAAGTGATCATACCCATGCTGAGCATTGAATCGAATAATTTTGTCCACAATTGGAATACCAAAGGCAAGAGTTTTCCCTGTTCCAGTTTTAGCCCGACCTATCATGTCCCGTCCTTGCATTGCTGGTTCCAACACAGCTCTCTGAAGAATATTTTGTTTACCCCTCAAAATTAGTCCCACAACAAAAACAAATACTAAAACCCAATACTCAACCTACACAAAGAAGTACATAATACATAGTTTCTCACATCCATAAGCGGCAAGAGGAATTAAAACATTAGACAACACACTAATATGAAGTGATTAACGAAAATGAGTTAAATTGTTTTAGTTGCGTAATAGTCTCATAACTAACTCCCTACAATTTTTTTTCTTTGCGTAATAGTCTTATAACTAAATTCCTATTTTTCTTCTCGTAATAGTCTTTAGGAGCATCTAAGATTTTAGAAAGTTTTTATTAATTTTTTTTTTGGTCTTTTATTAGTTTTCTTTCATTAATTAGGTTTCTCTTTAGAAAGCTTACATTTTATATTTTTATTTTCTATTTTATTACTTAGAAATTATTAAAAAATTAGAAAATTTTTACTCTAGAATGAGGGTTTGTCCTAAATAGTATAAAGAGGACAATGTAATCATTTTATGGGTATTGTTTTTTCTCACAAATTTTATTTTTTAGTATTATCTTCTCTACTTTTGCTTTCAAATTTCAATTTCATGTTTTTTTTCTTCTCTCTCTCCTATATTTATCTCTCAAACAGCCGACCCCATTTGAAATTAAGGTTCAAGTTGTTGTTGTTCCCCCCCTCACAAAACAGAAATAATTTGGCAGTATTAAACATATTTCTATACTTTTTTTTCAACCACTATCACCATATTCTAACCCTAAAGGTTGAGATCTAATTGCCCTAAATCCTTCCCCCGGGTCGGGCATAATTTTATTTCTTGCAATTCAAACTAATTTCAGAAGGCAGAATTCTTTTCCTGTGATTTTTTATGAACGATCAAGATAGTATAGGTGATCAACCCCAACAGAGAGAGTTGGTAGATATTTGGAGAACGATTGAGGACTTGACTCAGGCTGTACAAGCCTTGCAGCATCAGGAACTCATGGAAGCCCAAATGAAGATTCTGGAGGGCAAATACAAACACCATGAGCTTCCAGATCCTGAGACAGAAAAGGAAGTCGAGAATGCAAACCCTTTTCATGAAGCTGGAACCGCAAATTGAGCGACAAAGTGGAATGGGGACTGGCTTCTTAATGGTGAAGTAGAAGAGCTAGATCCTTTTTTTGATAAGTATGATGAGTATGAGGGTAAGCAAGAAGTTAAAATCACTTTTGGAGATCATCTCCCTAGCATCTCTCCTGCAGAAGAAGTTCTGAACAAACCGGTTTTCAACTCCTACATCTATGATGAGGAAGAAAGACAAATTTACTTTAGAAATTTGGAGATACCATGTTAATGGAGGCCGGAGAATGCTTTTATCAGGCATGATGTTTTGAGCGTGCAGATGAAGTTTATGCTAAAGGTAACTTTTTGTCAATCCTCTTGTCTCCTTGCAGCAAAGCAAATTTTTTAAAGATAGGTTTGCAATTCATCAAGTGCCGGAAACAGCATGCAACTATAGAAGAAGGTGCTGTCACCATGTATCAAGCGTTAGGCAAATCGGAACAAGAGTTTCTAGAGAATTGTGCATTACACTATTACAAGCTTAAAGACAAAAAACAAATGATGATGTTTGTTAGATTGTTCCACTCCATAGATAACAGGTACTCTTTTTTGAAGAATTTAGATTGCCTTGATGAGTTTTTTGTTGTTGGAAGAAGTGGGGAACTTTAGGGAGGCCATCAAGATCACAAATCTGAAGGGGGGATCTTCTAGCTGAGGTTGATTTGCTGGAGAAGGCTGGACGTTGTAAAGAAGCATTTTTACTTCTCTTTAAACATGTACTATCTCACTCTCCGTGGTCATCTCGAAGAAATGGCTGGCCCTCGGAAAAAGAAAAGCTTATAGTGAAGGCATAGTTGTTTACAGAAGAGGTGTCTGGCTTCTTTTATAAAAAAAGATAACTGTTTGAATTGCAAAATGTTTAAGTGCTTCTCAGACACATAAAGAGTGTGGGAAGTAAAATATGTCTGCTCAAAAAGTATTAGATGTTCATTTTTGTCTTGATGTTTCAGAGTATATGTGGGATGATGAGTTTTTCACTTATCCGCTGATATTTGGAATACAGGTTTTCCAAGATCCAGATTCCAGTTGAAACAATCCATTTATTATTGGAAATTTTGGAAACAAATGATTGTGTACATATTGGAGCATCTACGGGTGAACTGAACAACATTTGAGGCAGAACCCCTCATTCAATAGTCTTATAAAAAAATCCTTTCACGATTAGATATAAGTGTGAGAATGAAATTAAACTAATTCTCTCCCTGAAGTCAACCGCAACTAGAAAACAGCATCAAGTACATGATGGGATCAAAGACCCTAGTATTTAAAAATCACAATTAAAAAAGAAAAGAGAAGCAGACCTGAATGGGGAAAAGCTTAGTAATCCCCTTCTTAGCCAAAGCAGAAACGATCTCAGAAGAGATACCAAGCTTGGAAATTTCGAGACGCTCATCGTTATCTTTCTTCCCCACCACAGACCTCTCCTCGTCCGAATAGTCGGCTACGGCATATCCCGACTGAAGAAGCACCGACGATGCCCTCAACTCTAGAGGCCCTGATCTTACATGAAACTCCCTCACTCCTCCAGAGCCGCTACCGTTATCAGCGACTGTGGTTGGCGGTCGTGAGAGAAATATCCAGCGATCTCGGAGATGAGGAGCTCCTAACGAACAAGTTATGGCGGCGAGTGTTCGGTTCGAAGCTAGTGAAGCTAGAGTCGCCGACTTTCTGAGCAACATATTGCTCTTCTTCCGCTTCTTCTTCTTCGGTGATTACAGATGTTAGGGTTTTCAGTCTGAAGTCTGGAGGTGGTTTAGGGTTTTGGGGGGCTTAAACCTCTCACATCAAAGCGAGAGAGAATATCAAAATATATTCTCTTTCCTAATTTCAATTTTTTTTTCTCTCTATTTCTTTTTTATTTTATTATTATTATTATTATTATTTTAACTTTCCGTCGTGATGCTCCCATTCTTGTAACCGAATGCTCTCGGGAAATTTACAAGGAAAAATTACAAAAATTGTTTAAATTTAGAATCTATTATATTATATATTGAATAATTAGAAAAATTAAACTTTCCACCCTCAAACTAATAATATTATTAAAATATTTTAAAATTTTATATATTGAAATGATTAACTTAAATGAACAATATGTATCAAAAAGTGAACGTTTTAGATATCTTGATTTTATCATTCAAAATGATAATAATATAGATAGAGATGTAAATCATAAAATTTAAACGGGTTAGATAAAATGGAGAAGGGCATCCGAAATTATCTGCGATCACACAATATCACTGTATTTAAAGGAAAAGTTCTATAAAATCGTAACAAGTCATGTACTATTGTATTACATTAAGTATGAGCTATTGAACAATAACAAAAACAAAAAAATAAATTGATGTAATAAAAATGAAAATGTTTAGATAGATATGAAGTAAAATTATAATAGATAAAATTAGAAACAAAGAAATTCGTAATAAGTTGGGAATTAATTTAATTGTAGATAAAATGCGAGAGTATTATCGAGATGATTTGGACATGCACAAAGAAAATCCAACAATACATTGGTTAGAATGACTGATAACTTAAATATAGGAGAGTGAGTAAAATATGGAGGTAGACAACTGTAACTTGAACATATATTATCCGTACAAATATGATAGTTAAAAATCTAGATGAGAAGATGATTTTGGATAGGAATGAGTAGCGTAAGAGAATCCGCACAAATTAAACCAATATTTTTTTTTATTATTTTTGTCTCTCAAATGGTTGACTCCAATCGTTGGAATTAAATTTTAAATTGTTATTGGTGTTGTATGACCGTCTTAAATTATTAAACTTTTAAACTGCTGTCTCCTATCATAAAGTTAGGACTGGGCTGATTCCAGCTTGGAAACCGACCCAGCCGACATGTGTAGCTTGGACCGTAAAATGACCCGGGGTTATAGTAACTCGAAATCGAACCGACCCAGCTACCGTATTGGGCCAATCCAATTCAGCACTTTCTGAAACTAGGAACTGGCACGAGATAGGCTCGAAACCGGCACAGAACCAACATGCCAGTTCATAGTCTCAAAATCTCGACACAACAATTCATTTCCAATTTCCTACAATTCTCTCTGTCCACAACATTTTCTTCTCTCACACACATTTAACACAATCTCATGATCTCCTACTAATCACACTATCTACAATTTATAATATCTCTTAAGATTTGACAAAATTTTTAGATTAGAAACTCAAATTATTCAAGATTTGGCGATAAACAATCGCGAAATCTATCAAATTGGTAACATTTTATTTTTTGTAATTTTAATTTTTTGTATATTTAATTCATTCGTTTTAATTTTTTTTTTCATATTTAAACGTGGTTAGAACACATTTTTTATAATTTTTCCAACAATCTCTTCTCCCCAATTTTCATTTTTTTAAAAGGGCATTCCTGAACATATAGATATTGATATTGGTTTCGAAAAAAATGAATTTAGTTATACACAATCTATCATCACATATATTAAAAAAGATGATTTCAATGCATGAGATTATTTTGTTAGAAATTTTAAGAAGCAAAAGGCAACATATAAAATATGTTAACAAAAATATAAATTTATGAAGAGTTGGAAACTAGGGACACTCAAGAGACACATAGTAAAAGATCACATGAATAGATTATATTAAATTAGACAAACACAAATCGCCACTGGGGAGAATGTTACGGGTATATTTAGATATAAAAAGAAGGTAAAAAAAAAAGATAAATAAAATGAATAGTACATAAAGAGTTACCATTTAATATAGTAGAATGTAAAATTTTTGAGAAATATGTATAAACATATTTATAACTTATTACAAAAAAAAGTAGTTAAAAAAGGGGTAGGAAGAGTTTACTAAAACGATTTCAAATAATGAAAGATATTTTAATTGTAAATTTTACAATTACTAATTGTAAATTTTCAATAATTTCGGATACTTGAAACATATATAAAAGTGAACATTTAATTGTTATAACATGTCATTTGAATAATAATGCATGAGTTTCAGAAAAAAGAATTTTAACTTTTCAACGTTGAGAGCATCCACACTCCGATTCTAATATAGTTAGAATAATTACAAATGTTTATCACAAATATGTTATTAATGATAAAATTTTTTGTTTGCCGTATCGACTAATACTACTATCACTAATATTTTAAAAAATATTTTAAAAATAATATTAGATATAACATTTTTTTTATAATAAGTGTGTATGTCATATTTTAAATTTATGTGTCGAAAATGATTTAGAAGCAGCAGAACTAATTTTACAACTATTCATAATTTAATTTTTCAAATTAAAAATTTCTCGACAAATACACAAGAAATGAGATATTTATTTACTTTACATAATGTAAAATTTAAATGATTTGAATAAAAATGTGACACTAGGTGAAACTCAACTTATGATATTTTACGAGGTATACTTTCTTTTAAAAAATTTTTAATTAAATTTGCTATTTCTAATTATAAATATAGTTTATTGATAATTTGACTTTTAATTTTGTAAATACATTAATTTAATTATTGAAATTTTTTATATATATACAAATTTATTTTTCGGGATTTACTATTCAACAACTCTTTTGATATTATCTAATCTTTATAAAATTTGTTTCGTTTTTAATCAATTTGAAAATAAAGTTACGTTTAATGAAATTATTCAACTAATAAAAATAAAATTTTTAAATATTATGAAAAAAATTTTATTTTATATTTGGTAGTTAGTGGTTTAGATCCACGTATAAAACTTGAAAATATCAAAATCCTAATAGATTGTTTTGTTAATAGTTTTCTAATGAAAATATATATTAGTACATCACATTTAAAACAAAAAATATATCATATTTTACAAAACATATTAACATTATATGAAAAGAAATATAATAATATAGGTGGTAGTAATAGAAGTAATAGTAGTAGTAGTAATTCAACAAATCGTTCATTTTTTTTTATTAAATTCTTTATATATGTTAGCAAAAAACAAAAATCAACTTCCTAGTTTTCATCACTAAATGAATTAATTTTATACCAACAAACATATAATTTAGAAGGTTGTGACGATTATAGTCATTTTGATATTTTAGATTGATGGAAAAATAATGCAACTTACTACCTAATTTTGATCAAAATGTCCAAAGATATGCTAATCTCTCTGGTTTCACATTGCCATCGAAAAATATTTTTAGTGCAGATAATCGAATTTTAACGAAAAAGCATACAAAATTGACGGACAACACTTTGAAATCATTAATTTGTATTAAAGATTAGAAAAATGCAAAGAAAAAGGAAGCAAAGTATAGAACATAACTCAGAAACAGAATATGAAGAAAAATAATAAATTTTTAGTATATGGAAAAATTATATAAATATGTAATAAAAAAACATCATTGCTAAAAGAGTACAACCATATTAAATTATTGAATTTGAAAATCCAAGTAAAGAGTTTGAAAGTGGATGTATACCAAATTTGGTGGAACCACTCTAAAAATTTCTTATATCTCTTTTTTTATTTTTTAATTTAAAAAAAATCATTGAGTAGGCCCGGCATGGCTTGGTTCAGCAGCCTTGGTTCACAGGGTTGGGCCGGTTTTAAGAAAAATTTTTTTGAACCAGCTTGGCTAGGCTCGGTTTCAGAACCACGACCGAACTAGCTCACGGTTCTTGGGCCTATCCTGGAACCTACTTGTAGCTGGCCCAAACTAAATCAGTCGCAACTCTATTTTTTGGGTACCTTGGCCTGGCCACCACCTGGTATTTGGAGTTTCACCTCAACTAATCCGGATTGATCTGTTATCAGGTCCATTATTGGGGAGAGGTCTCTCAATGGTATTTTTTTCGTATTCAAGAAATTTCGAATCTAAGCGCTTGATTAAGGAACGAGGCGCCATTCCCACCACGCCAACAAACTATTGGTACCAGTCGTAACTCTATCATATCATTCTTTACTCCCTTTTTCTCATTTCTAGAATTTTTTGGGATAAATTACAATTACGTTGGATTCAATTAAATCTGATTCTAGTCGGGTTGGACTTTTAAGCGATAAATCTCTCATAATATCTATTTTTTTTATATACAAAATTCAAATATGAGATTTTATTTGAAAAATATTAGTGTTCAACTATTGCTTCATTTCTAGAATTCCTTAATACAATTCGATAACAATTTGATGACTTTATTAGTATAACTTCAAAATATACACAAAAACATAAAAATTGAATCTGTTGGAGGTGGGTTATGGTTCCATAGATATTAACTTCTTGATGACTTGAACGGTTACCGTCGATGGAATGCAAAACCTGCAAAAATCGTCGGAAGGTGCTCTGACGGGGGAGGCTCTGACGCTCAAATTAGAAAGAGCAGTTTTTGAATGTAATGAAATAGACAGAGAGATTTAAAAAGAGATAGAGAGATTCCCTATGATCAGTGTGCCTAGTGTGTAAAGTCTAGAGAGCATACCTGATTTAGAAGGTCTAAAGGTGTCTTATACCTAATGGAGTCGTGTGCTTTCGGGGTGTTACAACCCTACTTTCTTTACAGAGGAGTTCGAAAATCTCGGACTTAAATATTCCGAAATATTCGTGATCATTATCATATGAGAAGTTACGAGATTCGGCGGATTTTTTCCTTATCAGTAAGATCTCAAGAGAGCCGTTTTTAAGCAAGAAGCCAATGGCATGGGGACGCTCTAATCCCTTCTTGGATTTAGTTGGATCATCGGTTTTCGATCAATTGTCAATCATCGTGGATCATTCGGAGCTTGTTTGTTCGTTCGGAAGACCAGGAGCTAAGTGCTCATCCAGAGAGATAAATTTCAATTGACAAATTTCGTTCGGTAGGCAGGGCGACTAAGGCCCTACTGCTCAGGAGACGGGACGACTGAAATCCTTTGGTAGATCGATTGAGTGACTATTGGGGATAGTCGTTTGAGAGTACCGGGCTGTACCTACCCATCGGTTGGTAGTTGTTCGATCGGTTAGTTCAGGGGAGCGATCCCTTTCGTGCTGTTGGCCATATGGGCTTGGACCCTTCAAACGTATATTTGATTAAGTGTTAGCTTGTGTTCCATCAGAATCAATCAACTGAAAATTGAGGTCAAAATAAATAATTAAATAATATCAAAATCAAAAAAATAAACTCTGCAATAGTTTTTTATTATTTTTCTAAACAAATTAATAATAAAACTTGAATAAGTGTTGATTTGAAGAACAGAAGGTATCTGGACTTGATGTGCACTCAAATTTTTCTACACTTGGGTGAGTTAAAAGGGGGCCTATTTCATTGCCTATTCATGAATTTGGAATGATTATTATTTTCTTTTACCAGAGTCCCCCAGTCACAAAAATTCTTTTTTAACTTCAAAATTTGAATCCGAGTCTTGTCACTTCTTCTTGTAGGTTATTTCCTATTTTAAAATTAAAAAAATAATTATTTCTTAATTTTTAAACTATTAAATATTGAACAAATAGGATTTATGAATATTTGAATTTTAAATTAATTAATTATATTTAGATTTTAATTATTCCAAAAATTATAAATTACATAAATATTATTACCATGATAAAATAGAAAAATCTAAAATGTTGCCACTAGTTATATTTAGGGTTTTTTTACCAAAATATTATTTTTTAATTAAAATTATTGAAATACCATTTTTTAATTATGAATCTAGAGAAGTCACGATTGAGAATCGCGACTACACGAATTCAAGATTCTCATTTGCGATTTTATTAATTTATTTTTAAATTTTAAGTAGTTTTCAAACAAAAAATTTGAAAGCATGATTGTAGATCGCACTCAATCTTGCTTTCAACATTGCACAAAATTTCTTGGCTATCCAAGAACAAATATTTCTTGATTCCAAAGTTTTTAGATTTTTACATATTTTTGTTCTCATATCAACAACAACAACAATCAAAGTGTTAATTCTAAAATATGGGGTCGATCATGAAAGACAAATATAAGTAATTAATATATATAATAGTAATAATAATAATGATAAATATTATTCATAGTATTATTAAAAAAAAAAAAAAAAACATACACACACACACTACTTAATAGAACTTATAATACGAGAGGTGAAGGTCTAACATATTCTAACTCTCCTACGTCACTTATTTTTATCCGAAATTTTCTCTTCAGTTAATTCTTTAACTATCATATCTTTGCGAATATATTGTATCCATATTTTTAACGGTCTACCTTATCATTTAACTAAATTTCCTATATTTAAATTCTCGATTTTTCTAATTGGTGCATCTATGAATCTTCATTGTATATATCCAAACCATCTTAAGCGATACTCTTACATCTTATATACAATTGGATTCACTCCCAATTTAGTACATATGTTTTCATTTTTAATTCTATCTTTTATAGTTTTACCATATATTCACCTTAACATTATCATCTTAGTAATATCTATTTTCTATTCTTATTGTTGTTTAACGATCTAACATTCGGTACCATACAATAGTGCATGTTTTACTGTCGTTCTATAAAACTTTTATTTCAAATGTAGTGGCATCATATAATCACAAAGGACTCCATATATCCTTCTTCACTTTATCCAATCTACTTGAATCTTATGATTCACATTCTCATCAATGATGTTATCGTTTTGAATGATGGACTCTATATATTTAAAACATTCACTCTTCGGTACAACCTTCTCTTCTAACTTAACTTAATCATTTCTTTATCATTCTGGTATTTACCACTAAAAATACAAGTCATACACTTAGTTTTCGATCGACTCAATATAAAAATTCTCTAAATTCTAGTATCTCTCTCCAGAACTCCAATTTCACACTAATACCCTCTATAGTTTCATCGATCAACACTATATCATTTCCAAAAAGTATACACCATAGTATTTCATCTTGAATGCTATTTGTGATCTCATTTATGACTATTGCAAAAAATGATGGGACTCAATGTTGAGACTTGGTGAAGTCCAATGTTAATTGGAAAACTGCCACTTACACCTCCATAGGTTTTTATAATGGTAATATGTCCCTCAAACATATCTTTGATAAGATTAATCTATCTAACGAAAATTCTCTTCTTTATCAGCGTCCCCCACAATATTTCTGTAGGAACTATATCATATACTTTTTCCAGATCAATGAATACTATATGTAAATTTCTCTTTTGTACTCTAAATATCTCCATCAAACTTCTCAGTAGGTGAATTGTTTCGATGATAGATCGACCTAACATAAATTCAAATTGATTTTAAGTCACACTTATCTCCAATCTCAATCTATACTTAATCACTCTCTTCCACAACTTCATAGTAAGACTCATAAGTTTAATTCCTCTTTAATTTGAGCACTCTTATATGTCTCATTTATTCTTATATAGTGGCATAAATGTGCTCATCCTCCACGCTTGGGGTATTTTCTTGTTTGCCATATCTTATTAAAAAATCTGTTAGTATTGTTATTCCAACTTTACCTAAACATTTTCACATCTCGATAGGAATGTCATCGGATCCTATTGCTTTATTAACTTTCATTTTTTTAAGACTTCTTTTACTTCATGGGGGTGAATTTTACGTTTAAAGTGCCTATTGATTTCTTCTAAAGGTATCGTGGTATTGTTGATATCTTTTGTATCGTCAGTGTTAAAGAGATTATCAAAATAATCCATCCATTGCTTTCTTATGTCCTCATTCCTTATAATTAACTGTTGGTCTTACTCTTAATACACCGAACTCCATTTAGATCGTTTCATTTCCTCTTCCTTAACTTGACAATTTTGTAAATCTCTTTTTTCCCATTCTTAATTTCTAGTTTTTGTATAATTCATTATAAACCTTACTTTTAGATTTGTGAATGATCCTCTTCATCTCTTTCTTTGCAGTTTTGTATTTTTTAAATGTATCACTATTTCTCTTACTTTTAAGATTTCTATAGCACTCACGTTTAGTTCATATGGTAGTTTAAACTCCATCATTCTACCGCCATAACTTCTTGCCTATTGGAGTCCGTCCCTAGATATGCCGAGAACTTATTTACCTATATTCTTAATATTATTAGACATTTTTAATCACATAGTTTCCAAATCATCATTAACAAACTATGTTACTGCTTGGGTTAATTTGTGTCTAAAAGTCATCACATTTTCATCTTTTAATTTCCACCACTTGATTCTTGGTTTCACCAATTGGTGAAATTCTTTTTGCCTTTGAGGTATATGCACATTTACAACTAAAAACGTATGCTGAGTTGCTACACTCTCTCATTTTTTGTTCAGATACCATATGCTAAAAAATTTAATAAAAAAAAAAACTCTTTCATTTTCCTTGTAAATTTATATTTTGAAAGCACATTTGCATCAACCAATATATAAGTTCACCAGTATAATAATATTTTGTTCTCATAAAAATGTATTATTCTCTCTCTCCCTCTCTGGCTCTCTTATCCTCTCTCTCTTCCTTTCTTTCTCTCCCTATCCCACCCACTGTACCTCTCTCACCATCTCTATCTCTTTGCCTCTATCTCACTCTCCCTATCAACCTCTCTCTCCCTCTCTTGCTCTCTCAGCCTTTCTCTCTTTCTTTCTCCCCATCTCTCTAATTACCTCTCTCACTTTCTCAATCTCTTTATCTATCTGACTCTCTCTCTCTCTCTAGCTCTCTCATCCTCTCTCTTTCGCTCTCCCCATCTCTCCCACTCCAACTCTCTCTCCCTTTTTCTCTCAATCTTTACCTCTCTCTTCTCTCTTACTCCCTCTCCTTCCTATCCCTTTCAGTCTCTTTCTCCCTATCTACCTCTCACTCTTACTCCCTTTTTCTCTCCCTCATACACTTAGCCTCTCCCTCTCTCCCCTCTCCATCCCTTTCTCTCTCTCCCCTTCTCTTTCTCTCCGTTTCTCTCTCTCTCTCTCTCTCTCACTTTCTCTCATTCTCTATCTCATCCTTTGTTATACTTTCCCTCTGCCTTTCTCTACATCTCTCTCGATTTCTCCTTCTCCCAGTCTACCTCTCGCTCCCCTCTTTTTATCTTTACCTCCCACTCTCTATCTTCCTCTATATATATCTACCTCTCCCCCTTTCTCTATCTCTCTCCTTCTCTCTTACTCTCTCCCATGGATATAAGAGTCTATGGCTGTACATATTTATGAGACAAAGCAATCTGCAATGCAGTCCACTAAAAACAACAATGCTATAAAGAGTTTAGTTTCTAAGGCTTTGATTTCAGAAGCAAATAGCATCACTTCATTGAGGAAATATACTATAGTAAATGGTATAGAACTTTTGGTACAGAGTTTTTGTCATTCTGTAGGTTTGTCTATTTTACATTCTCATAAGTTTCCCATAAAGACATACTCACATGCATATTATTGTTTATTTAAATATATGTGTTTATCTTTTCGCTCTAATTTTATGTAAAGTATAATGTTCAATTTGGAGGTTGCTAGAGACCAAAGAAGTTTATTAGTAGTAAATGAATTTGAACCATTGACATAAGATGATAAATCATTACTAATTAACATAATGAAAAATTAAGACATATTACATAAAATATATACATTTTAAATATATAAAAACATAACTAAGTCTCACAAGAAGGAAGTCCAACATTTCTATGTGGTTAGCATCTAATGGGAAAACGAATGGGCTTGCCAGGTGGAGGTAGGATATAAGATATACCTTAATCGGTGCTAGTGAATAAGACACGATTTGACCCAACATCCTACGAATATCTACGATGACGCCATTGATAAACGCTAAGACATGGTGGCTCACTCTATTTAATATCATTATTACCCTCAACAATAGGGGTAAATGCAGGAGTGGAAATCAAATATGAAGATGACAGCAATATCTCAGTTGCTTCCTCATAATCACTTGCATGATCAGATATGGATGGCACATCTAGCTCAGAAGCAACCATCTGTTTATATATGGAAGGATGGTAACCCTTATGTGGCACATGACCGAATATCTTAAGTGAATCCTATCACAAATCTCTGATGTGGTCAACTCAAGAATCACATCTCTCGATGGCAAGCAAATTGGACGATAAAAGATGAATATGACCAAAATTTTGACACCACATATAATACACTTATAAGAAGAGTATGGTGGGAAACATATTAAATGAACGTAGAAATTGATAGGTAAAATGTTGTAAACTCACAAGAACCTCCATCTTTGTTGGCATTGAGCGAAAAGCCTACTAACAGCGATACACAGAGTTATCGATATACATACATGTGATATGACGATACCATAGCACATAATCTAACATTATGATATGACAATACCCTCGATAATATGATATTATTGATTTCTCCACAACTCTAGATGGACCACATGTATTGTCCTCAAATCTTTACCACCTGTTCCATGTTGGTTAATGGGATGGAGATTTAAATCGGTTTGCATGGGTAAATGAATATCTTGTTGCAAACTGAGCTGTCTCATCAGCCTCTCAGGGTAATGAAACTCGACCAACTCAAAAGAAATAAGTGGGATAGATGCACGCCATATATCGCACCCATCAAGATAGTAAGCGGGTAACAACTTAAGATCAACATTTGAATATGGTATTCAGATAAACTGAAAAACAAAACAAAAATAGTGTAAGTTTGTTTTATAGTAATATAAATGGTTGTGAAGACATAAACTGATATTTTAAATCACTTCATCCTCTCTCATATGATCAAGTTGATCGCAACATGTACGAAGAACATATTGTCCAAAGTTAACAAAACTACGAGTAACATCTCAATTATTTACTAAAAGAACAAAGTTAATGAAACTGATACAAAGTGAGAGAAAACATAAAATAATATGTTAAACCTAGTACATGTAATGTACATGGATTCTCAAGGCCTGCTTGGTATATTTGGAGCAGTGGGTATTAAATCAACAGCATGATGTCGAATCAGAGTAAATATAGATAATCTTTCATATGTCCAAAAGCTATTAACAATAACAAGTGGATGAAATATAGAGTATGTATATAAAATATATATACATGAAAATAGTAAGTATTAATACTAGATATAGTATCTGAATAAGTAACAGTGGACCAAAAATCTATCTAACTCTATCAACAGAGGCCTAACACATTACTCTGTACAATGTAGTTAAGACAACACTACCCCAAACCAAGATTTCAAATCAACCCCAGATACATGAGTTTTATCTTTGATCCAAACTTGTCCCCCATGAGACAACCCAAGAGCTATATAATACGACCACATGTGTGAAATTCCACTTAGGTTGCATTTGACTCTAGACCCAATAGATGCAAATCAAGAAATAACGTGATGACCCTTGATTTAACTCGGTTGTCATTGAAATCCTTTGGATTGGAGATTAAACCCAAGAGACTAAAACAAATATCCTACCATGTAGCGATACGAAACGACAAATCAATATCGGTGATTGCCTCTCCATCAACAGGTAATTCCAATAGCACAAATACATCCTGAAAGATATGTAGCCTCATCAATGAGTAGGTGGAGGATATGGGTCTCCTGCATTTATCTCTCAACCAAGGCGGTTTGAATTGGGATGTGTGGAATCTGTCTATAAGTGTCATAAACTCACGTCCCATGTTCTCTAATACTCTCCATATGCAAGCATGGAAGTTCATAAAATGCATACTTCCCACAAGTACATGGCGGGCCATCCATGAATATGTTGTGGTCACTTCCACCCCTCCGAATGTGAATTCCAGTGGTAATCTCGTACTCCTCGGTGCATCTGTTAAAGATTTTGAATGATGGTATTTTGATTTATGTTCATTTCTCAACAATCTATCCATCACCACTGTAGCCCATGTCTTCCCATCCTGCACATAGTTTACAGTTTCATTTTGATTATTATTAAAAAATTTAACCATACGGTACAATGTTGCCTTCACACAACAGTAATAGGTAACTTCCTTGCCCATTTGAAGATCTCATTAAATGACTCGAATCTTGAAATAAACCTAGAGGGGGTGAATAAGTTTATTTGAATGATTTTTGAGCTAATTTTAGATTTAAACAAAATTTTGATAAGAGGTTATTAAAACTGATAAGAGGTAATTAACAAAGAGGAGTAAGGTTACAGAAGAAAATAGAAATGAAGGTACAAGATTTTTATAGTGGTACCACCAAATCCGATATATGTCTACTTCCAGAACTCCCTCCTAGATTTTCAATAATACCACAAGATACAAACTTGATTATGGTTCAAGTTAGACCGATACAGTGTTTATCCTCAAATATGAACCATTCAACCTTCCTCAGGTTGTTGCTTTCATTTTCTAAATCCAAGATTGTGAATACCTCACCAGTTTTTAGAAATTTTTGTGCAGAAAGGATAAATGATACAAATAAAGAGGCCTTTATCCTCAGATATGACTTTCTATACTCTTATCTCAGATTTACACTCAGAAGAAAGAAATAGAATGAAAAATAGAGAGTACTTTTAAAACATAGTATGTTAATTTTTAGCAGTGGATCATTGCCTTTTGTTTCTTTGAAAAGTAATTGTTGAAATTGTTAAGTACACAAGTTCTGTATTATCTTGTTACTGCTTTAAAATTTATATCTCTCTTAAAAGATCTGTTGAGGAATGGGTGAGTTTGAACGTTTGACATAAATGCTCTTCACCTTCTTCTGATTTAAGACTTTCGACAGATGCTCATTAATTCTTTTTGCCCGTTATCAGTGAAAACAACTATTTCATTAAATAAAATTGGCCGTTACAAATTTTTTAAGGTAATCTTTGGATAAACAAATCTGTTGTATAAAAGATCAAAATGTTTTTTTGCCACAAAAAAGTTAGTCCAAAAGATGGGAGACAAATGATGAATCCAAATTCAAATGAATCTCAGTTATTTTCATTGATTGCACATTTATCAATAATCTTAATTTATCAGTACAATAATCTTTAAAATAATCCAAAAACATAACTTGACTCTGTTGATAGTGTGGCGGTAAACCGTTTGAGTTTTTGGTAGACCATGGAGGCACAGCGCACTAGCTCATGGTAGGCCATGCAATTGTGCGGTTGGTCATCCTTATGCTTTTTTTAAGAAGCTTGTCTTTGTAAAGAAATATTCATAATGGCAAATGGGTTATTGAAGATGACATGTGAGGGGAGAGAGAGAGAAGGTGTGAGATGTGAGAAATGTGAGAGTTTGAGAGAGTGAGATGTGGAGAGAGAGAGAGGAAGCGTAAAAATGTGTAGAAAAGTAAAAAATGCTTTTAAGTGAGAGAGAGTAAAGAGAGATGATGTGGCAAGGTGTTGGTGTGTAAAGTAGACAAAATATTGATTACACACAAGTAAAAGTGCAATTTGCAACTGCTTGCACGGTCGCTTGTGCATGTGTGCAATAGACTATGCATTACTTGTGCGGTCGTAGGCATAGGCACGCAGTAGACCATGCACTATATGCGCAGCTGCCTGTGCAGTCACATGGCAGACCATGCTTGCTCACGTGGCACCCGTGCTTGCGGTGCTTGGGCTTTTTCAGGACTTAGTTTTTTAAGTTGATTCAAAACCAATTTCTAGATTAAAACTAAAACTAATTTCCAAATTATTTTCAAATAACACTTTAAATTCTAATCATCAAAACCTTATCATATTTTAACAATCTCTCCATTTTTGATAATGAAAAAACCATATAATCTGGAAATATATCATGCTAGTTTTTGTTCTCCCCCTTTTTGTTAGTAATAAAAGGGAGGCAAAATTCAAACTCGCCCTAACGATTTGCTTAAGTACCAAATTTTGAGATGATTAGAAAACAAATAGATATTTTTTCTAAAACACATCACATTATACAATGTTGAAGGTGAGAAACACCGAAACACCAATATAGAGAATAGTACAGAGAAGAAGAAGGCCTTAAATGCAGATTAATCTTTTCAAACTTTAGGTCAGAATTTTGCTTTGCCTTTTCTTTGTCTTCTCCTTTTTTTATTAGCAGAGGAAGTGGCAATATCAAAAGGAGAAATTGCAGGTGGTACTAATGAAGGCATGGATTCAGTAGATACCCCAAATATGGGACGAAGGCCGAGCAGATGCACAACAAGGGATAGGCTGATAAAGTTTGTGTAGAAGAGCCTGGATGGTAGTTGTGGAGACAAGAGTGCTAACAGGTTTCTTCACCGTATTTTCCCATATATTATAGGTAAAAGAGGAAAAAAGCTTTATGTCATTAGTCATATGCAACAACTTAAATTGCATGTCTCAATGTTCTTCCCTGGATTGTTGCATGCAGTCCTTGGACTGTTGCATGTATTCTGTAGATTGTTGCATATATTTTTCCATGTTGGTTTAAATGCTCTAAATTCTCTAAAATCCTTTTCTAACTTTATGACCTTGTAGTCCAAACTGTCAATTTTTTTTTATGAATTTATTCTCCATACAATCAAACCTAATATTCATCTTTGTTTTCAAGGTGTCCATTCTTTCAAAAAATTCATCCCATTTTTTCTCATTATAAGATGGACCTTGGGTAAGTATGATTAATAAGTAATTCCTGACATAATCCTTATCCTTTGCTCCTTCTGCTCTTCTTTCATGTGCCTCTTCAACTCTTGTCATTCTTTTTATATTTATCCACTAATCATTTTCAAACGTCTGGTTGACTCTTTGTAGGGTAAAAGTATTGATGCTATTTTTCAGGCTTAATTCAACTTTGATTTCCTTATGGAGATTGATTCCTTGTTCAACTAAGATCTCCATTATCATACTAGCATATGGGAGGTTTATGCTGGGTGAGACTCTGGTAGCTATCATAAGATAGAGAAATAAGTGGTGGAGACCTAGGTTAATTCTCTTAATAAAACAAGCCATCAACCAGAAGTCTTCTCTCATAATTAAAGTATAATTTCCTGCTTTTGGCCTAATAGCCCGTGTGATTAAGAAGTATAAGACTCTTTTATGAAAGTTTAGATCTATTGCATTGTGGTTCACTTCCACCATCCTAGAGTCATCAAATGTTATTCCAGCATCATCAAGTATTTCAGAATTGAGGCACATCGACTATACTTAACCCAATGTAAGCCAGTTTCTCAACAGATGAATTTAGGATTGATTTCTGTAGTACGACCATCAATATATGTTCTAAAGGCACAAGGCTGTATTTCATCCTTAATCTTAAAAAGAGAGCCTTTATCTACTGTCCATCTTTAATCAATATCTATATTATTGAAAAAGAGCCTAGTTAGCTGCTCATAGATATTTTGTTGGGATGTAAAAGCCATTTAAGACAGAATGAATAAAAAATCTTATCATATTAAACTCAACTGACCTTAGATAATTCCAGTCCATGAGACGACTGTATGTAACATTTCTTTTTGAGAAAAATTTTTTAAATAGCTTACTTCATTCTAGGGATGGAAAATCCTTTTTCTGTAATTGCTCTTTTCTGAGAATGGCTCTGATTGAACAATTTCTTTACCTTTTTTACTTCGTGGAGCCATGGAATTTTGGGGTTCTTGGAAAGAGAGAGAGAGGCGTAAAGAGAGGAAGTGAGAGAGTAATGGAGATGGCATTATGAGAGGGGAAAAAAAAAGAAAAAGAGTGATGGATAAGGCGTAAGTAGTGTGTCAAGATCATACTAAAGGTGTTGGCGCTAGGTAATGTACCGAGATGAGATTTAATTGTGTATTTAAGGAGGGTGGTTGCAGGAGGAGTGAGGGGGAAGGTTTGTCTTTGTATATTGTGATGATTTTTAGTGTGGAAGTAAGAGAGATATGTAGATCTTTCAAAAGATTTTCTGACCTAAAGGTTTTGGAAAAGGAAGATGTGGTGCCAATTTTGTGAGAGGGAGAGATGTAGATCACTTTGTATTTATTTTAGATGTGGTGCCAACTTTGCAAATAGATATGTTATGAGGTTAAAAGATTTGAAGTGAAATGTTTGAGAAGAAGTTAAAAGAATATATTCTTGAAGATGTAGTTATAACTAGTCAAGAGTAGTCATAGAAAGAGTAGTGTGCATGTGAGTACTATTTGTTGGAAAGTTGAATAGTCAAGGAAGAGAGTATATCTTTTAGAGTGAGCTTATTTGTTTTTTTTTTTGTCATTATATAATATTTTAGTTGTTTATATTATATGTATTTGTCTATATGTGATATTATTTATTTATTTACTTATTTATTTATTTTCTATTATTATTATAAAGTTTTTTTTTTAATTTATGTGACATAATTTTGTTAATGTTTTATTTTGTGGTTTTGTGTTAATTAAAGCAAAGGGTATTGAGTGGAGAGAGAAGGCATGTGAGTACAGTTAAGAGGAATTGAAAGTCTATCTGGATAGATTGTGCCATGGGCACTGTCAGCCACTCTTTTTCTAATAGCATGGATGATTGTGGTCGATTGTAGTAACCCATCAGGTTTAGAATGGTTTACCGCATTCAATATGTGGTGGGCCATTTCCTTATAAGATGGTCAGCCATCCTTTCGAGTAGTTGCCCGTGTGGTATGCATACGGTTTACCATTTTGATTCACGATAGACCGTCTAAGCAAAATATGTTTGCTTCAACTAACCACTTCATTTCTTCAGTTCACCGTTTGCATTTTCATGTACTTTGTTTTTTTACTCTTTTTCAACTTTGTTTCTCTTTTTTGTTAGATTGTTTTTCAAAATCCAACATTCCTAATTCTCTTCTTCAGATATAAAATTTGCTCTTATCAAGTGATTTTGTAAATACATCTTCTATCTGTTTTTGGATATCAATATATTCTAGAATCACATCATTCTTCAGCACATGATCTCTGATAAAATGATGTCTAACCTCTATGTAATTTGTTCGTAAATAATGTACTAGATTCTTTATTAAGTTGATGGTATTGGTATTATCACATCTAATAGGAATGCAATCTATTTCTATTCCACAATCCTTCATCTGATATTTGATCCACAATAGCTTAGTGCAACATTGTCTTGTTGTAACATACTCTGCTTTAGTGGTTGAGGTTGCAACACTGTTTTGTTTCTTAGAAGACCATGAAACCATCATGGTTCCAAAGAACTAACAAGTACCACTAGTACTTTTCCTGTCTACCCTACAGCCTGCATAATCTGCATATGAGAAACCATACAATTTAAAACTAAAATTCTTATCATACCATAATCCTAAGTTTACAGTATCTTTCACATATCTAAGGATTCTTTTAGTATCGTTCAAACGTGACTCCTTGGGATTTGACTGAAATCTAGCACAAAGGCACACACTGAATTGAATGTCTGGTCTAAAAGCAATAAGATACAAAGAGAATCCATCATATTTTTATATAATTTTTAACAAACTGATTTCCCTTGTTTGTCTTTATCTATCTTAGCAATTATGCTCATAAGCGCAGTACTCCCTTTACAGTTGTCAAGACCAAACTTTTTTACTAACTCTTTGGAGTACTTAGTCTGTCTTATGAATATTTCCTTCTCAGTTTGTTTTATTTGAAAACCTAAGAAGTAATTCAATTCTCCCATCATGCTCATTTCAAATTCTTTTTGCATTGACTCAATAAATTCTTTATAGAGATTATCATCTGTACTTCCGAATATTATATCATCCACATATATTTGAAGTATCAAAAGGTCTCTGCCATTTCTCTTAATAAACAAAGTGGTGTCCACTTTGCCTCTATTAAAGTCATTTTCAATAAGAAAATTGCTGAGTTTTTTATACCAAGCTCTAGGAGCTTGCTTAAGACCATATAATGCTTTTGACAATTTAAACACATGGTTTGGGAATTTAGGGTCTTTAAAGCCTGGAGCTTGTTCTACATATACTTCTTTGCTAACACTCTATTAAGGAAAGCACTTTTTACGTCCATTTGATAAAGTCTAAAATTCATGTGGCATGCGAAGGCAAGAAACATTCTAATTGCTTCTAGTCTAACTACAGGTGATATGTTTCATCATAATCAATGCTTTCTTCCTGATAGTAGCTCTTTACCACTAATCTGGCTTTGTTTCTTACTATAGTGCCGTGTTCATCTAACTTATTTCTAAAAACCCACTTTGTTCTAATAACTGATTGATCTTCAGGTTTTGAGACTAAATTTCACACTTTATTTCTTTCAAATTGATTCAATTCCTCTTGCATTGCCAGTACCCAATTTTCATCTTTTAAAACTTCATGTGCACTTTTGGGCTCTATCTGAGAAATAAAGGCTGCAAATTCACATTGGTTCTGAAGAGCTGATCTATTTCTAAATTCGGATTGCATATCTCTAATTACATTTTCTACATTTATACTATTTTTAATTGTTGGATATTTTGTTTCCTGCTCATAGTTGTTTTGAGGAACAAGAGAAGGGTCATATTTGACATTTTCATTCTTAGGTTCCTCAACTTGAGTATTTTCTATAGATATTGACTTTGGAGCTATTTCATCATCAACAATCACTATCTCTCTCATTGAGTCCTCACATTCATCAAATTTCATATGGATATATTTCTCAACTATCATAGTTCTCTTATTGTAAACTCTATATGTCTTACTGTTGGTTGAGTAACCCAAGAAGATGTCTTCATCAATTTTTGCTTCAAATTTTTCTAACCGCTCTTTTCCATTGTTTAAAACATGGTATCTACATCCAAACACATGAAAATAGCTTATGTTTGGCTTTCCATCCTTATATAGCTAGTAAGGAGTTTTTTTAAGAATAGGTCTAATTAAAACTCTGATTAGTATATAGTATGCTATGTTTACAACTTCTGTCTAGAAATATTTAGGTGTATTATGTTCAGATAGCATGGATCTTGCCATCTCTTCCAATGTTCTATTTTTCCTTTCTACTACACCATTCTGTTGAGGAGTTTTAGGGGTAGAAAAGCTATTACTTATCTCATTTTCTTTACAATATTCTTTTAATTGGTTATTTTCAAATTTTATACCATGATCACTTCTTATTTTGAATAATTTGTATCCTTTTTTATTTTGAAGTTTTTTGTAGAGTTTTATGAACTCTGAATATGCTTCTTCCTTTTTGGCTAGGAATAGAATTCAGGTGTATCTCAAATAGTCATCGACTATTATAAATCCATAGTGTTTTTCTCTGAGGCTCTGGGTTCTAGTTAGACCAAAGAGGTCCATATGTAGTAGCTCTAATGGTCTGGAAGTGGAGACCACATCCTTTGATTTAAATGAACCTTTTGTCTGCTTTCCTTTCATGCAAGCATCACAAATTCTATTATTTTCAAATTTTAGCTCTGGAATGCTTTTTACTAAGTTTTCTTTGTTAATTTTTTAATCAGATCCATGCTTGTATGTCCCAATCGTCTGTACCAAAGCCTAGACTGATCTTTACCTAGAACCATCAAACAAGATTCATCTGAGCTCTCTGCTCTATAAATATCTATCACATATATATTTTCTTTCCTAATTCCAGTGAATTTTGTTTCATTTGAAATTTTGTACACAATTAAACACAATTCAAAATAAAAAATGACCCTATAGACGGCAGAACATTTTGAATTTGAGAGTTAGAAGACTTACCTCCTATGTTGCCCACTCCAATGATCTTTCCTTTCGAATTATCACCAAATGTCACTTTTCCTCCTTTCTTCCTCCCCAGAGATGAAAAACTTAGATACATCCTTAGTCATATATCTCGAGCAACCACTGTCCATGTACCACAAGGAGGAACCAGGAGACTCCTTTGATCTCAAACAAACTTAAAAGAAGAGCCAATTATATGTTTGCCTTTGGTATCCACACTTTTTTGGATCCGACAGGGTTAGTTTTCATTTATTTTTCGGTATCCATTTCTTTGTTACTGATTTGGCTTTATACCAGAATTCATCAGTTGAATGTCCATTTTTACAATAGTGAACCATCTTAGTCTACTGAATTTTAATTTTGAAGAGTTGTTCCTCAGTCGTAGTCAACATTGTTTAGATATATGTCCAATTTTTGTGCAAAAATGATATCTGTGTTGTTTAACATCTTTGGAGCTAGGTACGAAAATTTTATATAGCTTTTTCTGAGTTTGGTTTGGGTTATATCCTAATACAGCTTTATCGAAAACTAGCCTTTGCAATTGCATATATTTGTTTTTTTCAATGGTAAGATTTTCATGCAGCTGATTCACTTTATCTTTTTCAATTTATATTTCTTTATTCAATTCAAAGTTCTTCAATGTAAGATCAGTGTTTGTTTTTCTTAGTTTGTTAGTTTCATTTTTAAGTTTCTCTAACTCTTTTTCTAGTCCGGACTTAATTTTCTTCAGGGAATCATTTTTCTTTTTCATCTTTTTTGACTCTTTAATTGACTTAAGTAATGCTTCATGCAATTCAGTTATTGAGAAATCATTTTCATCAAAATCTGAAAAAGAGGAAGAGTAAGTAGTTGAGGTTACCTCATTGTCAGAATCCTCTATTGCCATGAAGAACAGATTTGCTTGTTACTCTATAGTTTCATCCTCACTGGAGCTTAAGTTTTCATCGCTCTAGGCGACAAGTGCTTTATTCCTTTTCTTTTCTTTTCTCTTATTCTTGTCCTTTTTATCAACGTTCTTCAATTGAGGACAATCAGCTCTGATGTGTCTAAGTTTCTTGCATTTATAGCATATGACTTACTCTTTATTCTTTGATATTTTGAAGTTTGGTCTTTTTCTATCTCTTTTCCACATCATGAATCTTTTGAACCTCTTAGCCAGTAGAGCTTCATTTTCTTCATCGTCTTCATTTCCAAAGTCAGAAGAGCTCTCATCACTTTTAGCTTTGAGAGCTACTCCTTTTCCTTTTTATTCTCTACTTGAGCCCTTGACATTTAGTTTTATTTTGTGTGCTATTAGGGAACCCATGAGTTCGTCCATGGTTAGAATGTTAAGGTTCTTTGACTTTTCAATTGCGATAACCTTGGGTTCTCATGATTTTGGAAGACTTCTGAGAACTTTGTCTACCATATTCTCTTGTGGAATGCCTTTCCCAAGCAGTCTCAACTTGTTTGTTATTTTGTTGAATCGAGTCATCATTTCACTTATAGTCTCTCCATCCTTCATCTTGAAAGTTTTATATTCTTGTTTTAATAGTCTACTCTTGCTCTTGCTCTTGCTCTTGCAAATTTGTTTAGTTCCTTTGTAGGTGGATTTGAGTTTCTCCTAGATTTCTTTGGCTGTTATGCACAATGAGACCTGGTTGTATTTGTTGACACTCAGAGCGAGATGAAGTAAATTGATGACTTTACGGTTTGCTTGATAGGCCTTCTTCTATTTGAGAGTCATGCTCTTCAGCTTTACTGATACACATACGCCATCTATTTCTCCAGTTGGAAAGTCGATGCCTTCTTCAATGATTTCCCACACAGTTAAATCCTACAATATAATGAAGTTGCGTATTCATTGATTCTAGTAATTGAAGTTGCCTCCACTGAAAAAGGGAACCCTATTTGTAGAACAAGCCTCGACTAGAACAGAGTCTCCGTTAAAAGTCATTTAAGGTTTTAAAGAATAAGGGAGAGGTAAGGATCTTTGATCTAAAGTTTGAGACCTAAAGGTAGACACCCACTATGATACCAATTAAAATAAACCTAGAGGGGGTGAATAGATTTATTTGAATGATTTTTTAGCTAATTTCAAATTTAAACAAAAATTTGATAAGAGGTGATTAAAACTGATCAGAGGTAATTAATGCAAAGGAGTAAGGTTGCAGAAAAAAATAGAAATGAATGCATAGGGTTTTTATAGTGGTTCTACCAAATCCAGTGTACGTTCACTCACAGGACTCCCTCTAGGATTTTTACTAATGCCATAAGATACAAACTTAATTATGGTTCAAGTTAGACCGATATAGTATTTATCCTTAAACACTAACCACTTAACCTTCCTTAGGTTATTGCTTTCTCTCTCTAAACCCAAGACTATGAATACCTCACTAGTCTTTAGAGATTTTATTATAGAATGGATAAATGATACAAATAGAGAGGCTTTTATCCTCATATATGACTTTCTATGAGCTTATCTCAGATTTACACTCAGAATAAAGAAATAGAATGAAAAACAAAGAGTACTACTTTTGGAACAAAGTATGTTAATTTTCAGCAGTGGATCATTGCCTTTTGTTTCTTTGAAGGGTAATTTCTATAATCGTTAAGTGCGCAAGTTTTGTAATATCTTGTTGCTGCTTCAACATTTATATCTCTCATAAAAGATCCGTTGAGCAGTAGGCGAGTTTGAACATTCAACATGAATGCTCTTTTCTATCTTCTAAGTTAAGACTTTTCGACAAATGCTCATTAATTCTTTTTGCCCGTTATCAGTGAAAACAACTGTTTTCATTAAATAAAATTAGACGTTGCAAGTCTTTTAAGGTAATCTTTGGATAAGCAAACCTATTGTATAAAAGATTAAAATGCTTTTTGCCACAAAAAAAGTTAGTCCAAAAGGCAGGAGACAAATGATGAATTCAAATTCAAATGAATCTCAGTTATTTTCATTGACTGCATGTTTATCAATAATCTTAATTTATCGGTAATAATCTTTAAAATAATCCAAAAAATAATTTGACTTTCTTGACAATGTGGCAGTAGATCGTTTGAGTTTTCGGTAGACCATGGAATCACAATGCACTATGCTTGCGGTAGGCTGCGCAATTGTGTGATCGGCCATCCTTATGCTTTCTTCAAGAAGCTTATCTTTTTAAAGAAATATGCATAATGGCAAATAAGTAATTATTGGTGTTGAAGATGACATGTGAGGAGAGAGAGAAGGTTTAAGATGTGAGAAATGTGAGAGCGTGAGATGTGAGACGAGTAGAGAGAGAGAGAGAGGAAGTGTAAAAATGTATACAAAAGTCAAAAATCCTTTTAAGTGAGAGAGAGCAAAGAGAGATGATGTGGCAAGGTATTGGTGTGTTGGTGTGTGAAGTAGACAAAATATTGATTGCACACAAGTAAAAGTGCAATTTGAAGCTGCTTGCGCGGTCACTCGCGTATGCATGCAGTAGACCACGCACTGCTTGTGTGGTCACCCACGCATGTGCACGGTAGCCTGCACACTGCATGCACGGTCACTTGCACAGTACGCTATAGACCGTGCTTGCTCACGCGACACTCGTGCTTGCGATGCTTGGGCTTTTCAGGACTTAGTTTTTCAACTTGATTTAAGACCAATTTCTAGATTAAAACTAAAACTAATTTTCAGATTATTTTTAAATAACACTTTAAATTCTAATCATCAAAATCTCATCATATTTTAACAGATCTATTGGTCATCATGTTGTCTCACTGTCGTCCTTCGTCATAACACAATGTCTACCTTTTAAGAGAAATTTCCATCAACCATCTATATGCCGACTTACTAAGTTTTTTGATTTGGTTCATGACCACATCAAACTTTTTAATTTATCATTCCTTGGTTGCCTTATGCATCAACTCTGTCAACAGTTTATTCTTGAAACGCTCGCTAAAATTTGATTCAACATACTATAAACAAAGTCTGTGATAGACAAATGGTGGTTGCAGGTTAGGATTCCTCTCAACACTCAACAAATCGCATTATGCCGAAATCCCTATTAGATATTAAATAGACTCCATGACGATCACCAATGATATGTAATCTCAATTTCTCCAAAAGCCATAACTAGTTGACCACACTCTTCTCATTAATAATGACAAAGCACAAAAGAAGTATGTGATTAGTTGTATTGCTATCAACAACAATAGGAATTTTTTCTCTATACCCCCCTATTGAAATATACTATCAATACTAATCATAGATTTGTAATACTTGAAAGCATCGATGCATAGTTTGAAGACTCAAAAAAACTTATTGAAACACTCTGTCACTGCAACCAGATCATTCAATGAACCTCCAATCAACCACAATTCTGGCATTACTTATATGCAAGGCAAACATAAATTAGGGCAACAACATATATGATGTCTCTCAATTATTATAAACCATCTTTACATATTTTTGACACCCTATCCAGCCTTTTTGTAGGACAAGTTTACCCTGTAACCTTGCATGTCCCCTACGACATCGTGCACTTTGTAATCCACATCATAGTTATCAAAACTGAACTAGACCGCGGTTCAACCATGGTTAGACCAGTGTTGGAAGAAAAAATGGTTTGATTTAAATTAAATACCGTTTAAATAATTAAACCGTGAATCAATACGATTCAATCACAATTCTTTATTAAACCATCCTTTGCGGTCTGACTACGGCTTTTTTATTGTGAAACTTTATCGAGAAAGTAGGCAACTCATTTCCCTTTCCTCTTCGTTTATATATCTCACTCTCTTTATTCTCTCTATATCCATCCGATGTAAGATAAAAATGCTACATTTCTCTCATTATTCTCTTTATAATCTATATCTATCTAATATAGGATAAAAATATTTTGACAATTCAATCAATTGGACCAGACAATATTATGGTTCAAAAGTCTTCCAAAAATTATATTATTCAATATATGTTATACCAAAAATATAATACATGTGCTTATTTTATGAAAAATTTTCCCTTTATTTTTGCAAGTCATAATTTCAAAATTTTAAAATTTTTTGATTTTTCAATGTATCACTTACTAAATAAAATTAATATAAGTGTACTTAATCTATACATAATGTCTCTACATTTCAAAAATATTATACTATTTTTTTTCAATTACAGATATGATTTAGTTATTTTATTTTTATATTTTAATATGAATTTTATCAGTGATTGTTAATTTTATATTTATTAAAATTTTACTTTTTATTCGATTGGGATAAAAATAAATTTAATATATATTTTTATTTTGAAAACTAATTTTATATATTTTTCAATTATTACTAAACAGCTAATGGTTTGACCATATTGTCCCGTGGTTAAAACAATCGAAACAAAATTTTAAAATATATGAGTTGATATACGCTACAATTTCGATAACTTTGATCCACATTCTCCTTTATATGCCTTCTGATCAAACGGCTAACCATCTTAAAGTCTAGATTGGGGTGATCCGCCATAAGTATCTTAGAAAAGCAAGTGTGTTTTGAGTTCAATTTTGTAATTTTTCAAAAACCATGACTCTTTTTGTTTTACTTGAACGTACCGCAAATAGTTTTTATTTTTAAAAAATGAACATCGCACATACCAAATCATTCTGGTACTCTCATACACCCTGGAGAACCCATATTCTCACATAAACGAGCACTTAATGGCATATTGAATCCCTTCTTTCAATTTGAACACAATACCAACCTGTAACTCAAATATCTGATCATTTTTCAAAATTGGACCATCATAACCATTGTATTCATCAACCATCATGTTCCTTTCCCCCCTATCAGATAAGAATGGCATTTCATTTTATTTTTCATCTACCTGATGATCCTCATCATCGATGTTACCATCTGAATCCTCAACTGCAGTTTCAATGAATGTTTCTATAGGATCGGTGTCCCTATAACTCTTTTCATGGGGGCTTGTTGCTATTGGCTCCCTATATTTATTTCCACTGTCAGACATGACATCATATTGTGGAGTAGTCAAGACAATATCATCCGTTAGCATTGCCCTATACTGGAGCCACTTATCTCAAATGTTCTCAGTTCTCAAATACTCAATCATCAACTGTCTATATGACCTAACATTGCTCTCACCACCACAATCTAACCTAAGGTCCACAAAATTTTGTGTTCCAAATGAGAAACTTGGGATTTCTAACTCATTCTCTACGGCCCAATTTGAGTAAACCACATTTGATTGGCTTACAGTTGCATTCATAATAGGATCCAGCTCCAAAAATAGTTCAACGGATGACAAATGTGGAAAAACTTTTGAGAATGACAACACCTCTCACAAAAAACATCATAGTCTATCGATATAAGTGTATAAGTTACTGATTGACTATGGTTCCAAAGTAGATATCTACATAACAATTTTAGTTTGAATTACCTAGAATCAATACCAGTTTTGCAATGAAGAAGTTTCAATAACTGATGCCATCGAATCGTGTTTTCAACACTCACGCCCCTTTTGGGGGCTATACTATACTGATATCTATTTTGACCGGTAACAATCTCACCTCCCCAGTACAATACTAGCCTAACATGACTTGACTCATCTTTCTTTTTCTATAAATCACAACAAATAATGAAAACATTAATCTAACAATCACATTAAATAAGACAACCTTTAATCCAACCATTGGAGAGACATTAAACATAACAAAATCTATATAAACCATGCATGGTTTTAGCTTTGATGAGGAAGGACTTTACAATTGAAAATAACGATGCCACCCAGTTTTAAAGCTTATGATGTTTAGTTTAAAAAAGAGTTTCATCAAAAGTATATTTGCACAAAATAGGTGGAATCAAGCTATGGTAAAAGTAAAGGAGGAAAGGGAATAATAGCCAAAATTTTACAAGAATAAAGACTTTTGGACTCATCATGAACTTGTAGTTAAAACTACTGAGATTTAGGCACGAGCTTTTCCGTAAGAAGATAGTGAAGAAAAACCATCAATGGAGTATCTCGGTAAGATGGGCTTAAGCATCTTCATAGTCTATCACATGTGGCAAAACAAAAGGAGGTTATTTGAGGTTGCTTAGCACAATTATAATATTGGTTCTAGATAATGACATTTAAGATTCAATTAGTGCCCATATAAAAAGGTGGCCCTGTGATTTTGGCATTTTCCTTGCTAATCAACAAAAAGAGAAGTTAGATGTAGGTATCTAATTTAGTGAACTTTTATTTCAATTGGTTGCATAGTGGGTGCAATTTGGCAATAATACTCCATTCATCCATTGTCAAAGGGGGAAATAGGCTAGTGTAAAAGAAGTTAAGTGATTTTTCCCTCGTTAACATTTGATGAGTCAAAAATTGATGTTATTATGAATGTATAGGGTTTATATTGATGTTATTTTCTTTTATGTTTGTACTTTGTAGGGATTTGAGCAAATCAAAGGATATTTTGGATCACATACTCTTCTTAATAATGAGTGAATTTGTGGAAAGGACGGCCTTTTGATGGAGAGGATTTAAGCTTGGAAATAATTGACTTATTAACAAGTGAAAGCTCTAAGTTTTTTTTTTTTTTCAATTATAAAAACCCTAGGTTTTTGTAGTTTCGTTTTTTTTTTAACCCAAGGTTTTTTTTGTTTCTTTTTTCTTGTATGGACCCAAGGTTTTTCATTTGCAAAAACCTAAGCATAATCAATTTTTTCAATTTCTTTTTCTATTTATAATTTTTTTTAAAACAAAATATCACCAAAGCATTTTTTTCAAAATTCACACTAACATTTTTTTTTAAAAAAAAAAGGACTCGAAAAAAATACTTGCCAAAGATGGACGCCAAAGAAAGTTGTCAGTGATGAACCTCGCCTGAAAAATAGAAAAAGAATGAGGAGCCTTGCCAACAAAGATTATTGGTCCATAAAAACATTGAAAAAAAAAGGACAAAAATGAATAAAAAAATAAAGAGATCTGATATACTTGCTAACACTAGAGAAAATGGCATTCAAAGAGAGAGAGATCTAGTTTGCAAGAAGGGGAGAAGAGATCTGCGAATGAAAAAGGGTTAGGGTTTGGTTAAGGATTAGTGTTAAGGAAATGACGTTCAATGAGAGTGAGAAAATGCAAGATTGTGGATCTAACTTTCAACACGGAGTGAAGAAGAGGGTGAGGGTTGAGAGGAGAGTGAGAGACTTGGCAGCGGAGAAAGAAAAGAATAACAAAAAGAGTTAGGGTTGGATTTTTAAACCATTGAAAGAGAGATCATGGATCTCACTTTTGAAAGCAAGATCCAGGATCACGCTTTTGAAAGTGTGATTCTAGATCTCATTTTTTATTTTTTTAAAATTACTTAAAATTTAAAAAAAATTAATAAAATCATGAATGAGAATCTCCATTTTGTAAAATCGCAATCCTTAATTGCAACTTCTCTAGGTTTGGAATTAAAAAAAAAAGGATTTCAATAATTTTAATTAAAAAACAATATTTTGGTAAAAAAAAAAAAACCTTATATTTACCTCTGTTTTTTTTTTTAACTTGAACCGACTGATATACAGAGTCATACTCTAGTTAATCCAACTCAAACTATTATCAGATCTTTTTTAGGAAGAACTCTCTTAACGTATTCGAATATGAATTTTAATTAAATGATTTAATATTCTTTTTACTATAACAACTAGTTATATTTAGCTCCTCTAGTGTAGAAAAAACAAAAATGGTTGAAATTGTAACTTGGTTGGTAAAGCACATTGTAACCGCAATTATTATAAATTCCTTAGAAATTATGAACTGAACACGTGTAGAGATGTACTAGAGAAACTGAGTGCAAGTATAGATTTGGAAAGCAATAAATTCAAATTGCCTCATTTATCCACAAACTAAGACTCTCATGTGTCATTTCTCTTTCACTACTCTTTTAAATACCCTCCTTTCACCCTAAAACTAGTATGCTCCCTCCCCCCAAAAGAACCAAATCCTTATCCCATCCCCTCTCTCTCTCAGATGAATATGAAAGATGGGTTCTAATGGAGGTGAGTTTTCTCCATAGATACCTGTCTCTTCTGTTCGTGTGGAAGTCCTGGAACTAAAGATGATTTTGAGCTCATTACCTGCAAAAAGCCGTTAGAGGGTGTTCCAGCAAATGAGACTCCTAAACTCAAGTCAGAAAAAACAGTTTTGTATATAGTAAACAAATAAAAGAAGAGTCCCCCCATTTAGGAATAGCAGTGTGTGGTATTTGTGTCAAGTTCCGAAGAACTTTTGACGATCATTGTTTTATTTATATATCTGCTCCCTTACAGATGGTGTTCAAGAGTTTCGGGGGTCTCCTAATTCTAATTTCCATTAAGGGAGATTAAAGAGAATCCCCGAAATTACGGGGGTTATTATTTGAGATTTCATGAAAACATGTCATTTTTTGCGTCTGAGCGTCTGAGGAAGATCCGTAAACACGGGGATTTCCTTTTAAGTTGATGTGCCTGTTAGGATAAGTTTTTGCATTTTAGCGATTACTTTGGGAATAGGAGAGATTCTTATCCACACAAGGGAAGTTTGAATTTATTCGAAGGTTTGTTTCCTTTGAGGATTATCGAAAGTCGTACTTACCCCTTTGATTGTTTGGTGGTAATCCTGAGGCCACCTTACTGAAGGGTAAATTGACCAAAGAATGGGGGTACCGAGGAGGGAGATGATTGAGGATCTACGAGCAGCCTTGGGTGAATGCGCTTGGTTGGGGCCTCAAGAGGTAAAGCTCTGGCTTAATTGGTTTTTTTTTTTTTTTGGCCTTTTTGTTGGGCCTTTGGTTATATATTATCATTTGTCCCTCACTCCTAATTGGGGTTTTGAAAAAATGACACTTAGGAGTGGAATGAGGATCATTGGAACGTTATGTTTGTTGAGCAGAATAGGTACAATGGTGGTGTATTTAATGCGGGTTGTGTCTTTTCGATTTTCCCCAATCTTTCTTTATGCGCTTCGTCTTCACTTTGGATTTAAATGTTGTGTTATTTGTTACGAAAGGAAGGGGAATTTTAGGATTTCTTAAGTTCATACTTGTTGATCATGGCCCAAGGTTCTAAATCGCACAAGCATCCAAAAATAGGTGAAATTAGTAGCATAATGTCACTGAGGGAGTTGGAGTCTGTAGAAAAAAGGTATGAATCTAAGGGAAAAGTTTTAGTTAAGGTTGCCTCTAAATTTGGAGAGGGCTAACAAATTGCCTATTGCTTGTATTTCCATGTATAGTGAGTACGTTAGATATGGCTTGAGGGTCCCTTACTTAGAGCCTTTGTCTACTGTTTTGAGAGAGTGGAGTATATTTCTCACTCTTCTTATCTCTAGTGCCTGGCGAATGATACTAACGGTTATTAGTTTACTAAATGTCTATCGCTTAAGGTTTGATTTTTCCATTTTGTCTTCGATCTTCCGTTTAAGGAAATGTGGGGGTGATGGTCCCACATATGGAAGGTATTGTGTTCATACTCGAATGAGACTTTGAACTAGGTTTAGAGGAGTAAATTTTTCTTTGTGGAATTTTTGGATAGAGAATTGTCTAATGCCAGATGTCGTACCCTGGTTAGGTCAAGGGCTCCCTCATCCCTTCGTTATTCAGGCATTATCAAATCCATTGGCAACGTTTGTCAAGCATCTAGTAGCGCAATGTGGGTGGGTGCCTTAGTAGAAGATGAAATGTTCAAATTGGCAGGTCTTCTGTTGGATGAGATAGTGCAAATTCAGAGGCCCTTTATATAGGAAAAGAGGTCCAAGAGTCTAGTTAACATCGTTGATTTTGCCAAAGTCGACGACTTGGATCGGGTAACTAACTTGCAGGCTATGGGGTGCAAATTAAGGCTGCCCAAACTAGGAAGACTAACAAGGGTAGTGCGTCCGAAGGTGGACTCCCAAGTTTTTTAGCTCCTAGGAGAAGAAAACTTGTGTGGACACCATGCAGTGATGATGATGAGGGTGCTGAGTCGAGTTTAAAAGTGGCCATTACACCGGATGCTGAGGATTCTATAGTTATTCTGGATTTTAAGAGTTCTAAGAAATGAGGTCTTAGTAAGAGGACTCGGAAGGAGAAGGAGGAGGAAGGCCCTGCTGACAAGGGATCGAGTAATGAATGTCCAATTACGACACCCATTCCTCGGGAAAAAAGGCGTAGGCTACTAAGGCCCATGGTGAATGTTGAGGAGACCTCCGTTGCTGGAGGTATTCAAGAAGCGTAAGTCCCTACCGAGGATTTACAAATCATTAGGGCTATCGAGGGGGCTCACATCATCGAGAGATCTCTTAAGGAGTTTCCTTTGGGTACTGGGGGTATCGCTTAGTTGCCTGATCCCTCATTAATGGAAGGATTAGGCTCGCCTAGTGCCTTGCCTGGGTACTTGTATGTTAAGAAGGGTAAAGGAGAAGTTCCGAAGCAAACGGCTTCCCTTCCCCCTATTCTGGTTAGGTCATTTGACCGATCAAAACAATTGAAAGAAAGGGGTACTGCTTCGGTAAGTTGTAGTGATAATTATTTTTGTTACGTGGATATCAAGGAGGTGAGGAGGCTTGTGGATTGGATTTCTACTGGACGGAGTCCAAGTTGAACCGCATGTAAGTGTAGCAAGGGTATGAATCTGTCATTGCTCTTTTGATTCAGGTATTTGTTTTGCAATGAGTTTTCTTTTTTAAAATACTTCTATTCTAGGTGAATTAACTTGCCTCAACCTTCTTTTTTATAGGCAATTGCTATGGTGGAGTTTCAAAGGATAAGGAAGGACCAGTTGATCGACCACTTACAAGGCCAAGCGGACGATTTTAGAGGGAAGGTAGCTCATCTTTGAGCCAAGAGAGGAGAGAGGGAGGCTAAGGAGAAGCAAACAGTTTCTATTGCTCTCAGTAAGAAGGAAAAATTGATAAAGATGTTAGAAACTAACCTAAAGTATTCGTATGAGGTGACTGATATTGCCATCAGGGAAGGTGAACGGTTGAGAGACCACCTTGTTGAGAGTGAAGCAAGCTGCCTGGTTGCCGAAGAACTAGTACGTGAGCAGGAGGAGGCTCTAACGAAGTTGGTGGAGGCTTACAAGCAGGATCGCTAGGAGCTAGCTGGGAGGTAGCAGTGAGCAGAGGAAACCGTTCATCGTTTGAGGGCAGCTCAGTAGAAGTAGCGGATGTTTGCAGCCCTACTGCCAAGCGCGTCGAGCTGGTTGGCCCTCCTAGTGGTGGCCCATTTGCCGGGGATATATCTATCTCTGTCCTTCAGCCTAACTTTGATAAGTTCTGGCAGAGGCCTCAGCCTTCCCTTTCTCCTTAATGTATCTTTGTTTCTTGTATGCCCAGTAATAATATGGGCTAATGAATTTTGTATCTTCAAACGACGTGGTTGTCATATTTTTTAGGAATTGTTGCTATTGTATGAATTCCTTTTAATCACCAATTAGACACCTCATCAAGATGAGGTATTGTAGTAGTAGCATCAAAGTGCTTTAAGATATAGTGAGGTGTGTAACATGGTGTGATTCAACAAATGAGAAGTGCAATCTCTAACGATGCTCATCGCTGTTATGCCTCAAGAAAGGTTTTGTGGGCTGGGCCTGAAGGTGTTATGCCTTGTTAAAATTGGGAGTATTGAATGTTATGCCGAGGATGATCGAGGGCATTGTGCTGAGGGGGAATTGGGCATACCTGGAGTTGTGCTGAGAATACCCAGAGGCGTTGCACCTTAAGAGAGTTTAGCGTACCTAGCGTTGCGCCTTAGGAGAGTTTAGTATATCTGGCATTACGCCGAGAGTATTTGGAGGCATTATGCTTTATGAGAGTTTAGCATACCTAGCATTGCAATAAGGATACTCGGAGGCATTGCACCTTAAGAGAATTTAGCATACCTGGCATTGCGCTGAGGGTACTCAAAGGCGTTACACCTTAGGAGAATTTAGTGTACTTGGCGTTGCACCGAGGGTACTTGGAGGCGTTACACCTTAGGCACTCGTTGCGATGGCTCTATGACGACTGGTTGCACATGACACAAGTCAATATATTAGATCCAGGTACGCGATCATGTAGGAAATCAGAACATTGTTATTATTGAAGTGCAGGAGATAAGGAACAAAATGGGGAAAAGAGAAAAGAAAATTCTTTGTGGGCCATTAGCACCATCAGTAGATTAGTAAAGATCATTGAGTTGTCTAAGCAAATGGAGTAGGGGATCCTGATCATAGCTAATTGTCCCAATGCCAAAAGGTGTTTTAAACTTAATTTTCATGTGCCTCATGCTCGGGAGTGCTTCCAAAGCATTCAGGCCAGGCCTACCTAAGATTACTTTGTATGGAGAGGGAAACCTTACTACTTTGAAAGCGGTGGTAGTGGTAGCGCTATTTGGTAGAGTCCCCAACGTGATTGGCAAGGAGATGACCCCTTTGGGTACAATCATTCATCCAAGAGCCCTTTAACAACTCCATCGTGGGGCTGCAGATTCGAACGGTTGAAACCCATTTACGTGAAGACATTCTAATACATGAGGTTGCATCTCGCTCCTTGGTTGACAAAGACTCTTTTGACCATAAACTGAACAATAGGTGATTATGATAATCAGGAAGTTATCGCATCCTAGTTAAATCCCCACAAGGTCCTCATCGTCGAACCCTATCATGGGTCTTTTAGATGTTTTGCCTTTTTTGACATGGGCTAAAAGAATCTCGTTGGAAGTGGGTTGCTTGTTCAGTTGAACAATTGTGGCAAAGAGTGTATTGCAGAACAGTGTCGTGACTAGACTAGCTTTAGGTAAGGGAATTATAAAGGGCGAGTCCTCGACTCCTATATGCAGAATGACCCTATTAGCTTGATCTGTCGAGATCTTTGAGTCATGATACTCATGTGCGGTGTCTCCTCATTTCTCTTCTTGTGGCACTGGGTGAGGGTTGTTGTCAGGGTCCTCGTGGATAAACTTTCAAAGCTTACCATTGCAAACCAGTGTCTTGAGTTTGTCCTTCAACTTTCAACATTCATTGGTTCAATGACCGTAATCTCAGTGAAAATAACAATATCTGGTCTTGTCTTTTTTGGAATCATTGCCCAAGGGACGTCTTGGCCATCGTACATACTGTTTATCCCGTATCTGCAATAAAATCTGGCTAGGAGTTTCGTTTAACAGGGTGTAATGGTTGAACTTACGATTAGGCTGTTGGACTAGACGACTCTTCTTTGGAGAGGGTGGTCGAGAAGGATGGTGGTGCTCATTCTTGCTTGGTTTAGACCGACATTTGTCAAAGGCTTCTGCATTTTCAATAGCTATGTACTTCTCAGCTCTCGAATAGAATTCTTGTGTGGTTCTCGATAGGTTCTTAATGATTGAGGTCTTCATGCTTAGGGGTCTCAACCCTGTTAACAAAGTTGTTAAGGCTATAGAATGATCTAAGTCTGAAACCTTTATCATCTCTATCTTAGACTTCTCTATGAAATCTCTTAGGGGTTTATCTTCTCCTTGTCGTAGTGTGAGGAGGGAAGTGGATTTTCTCTTGACTTCTCAGCTGATTACAAAATGAGTTTCGAACTGTTCTCTTAGCTGGGAGAAGCTCCTGATCCCAAGTGGTGGTAAGGAATTGAACCATGTCAATATATTACCCTTTAGTGTTGTGGGAAAGCATTTCCTTTTAGTGTTATGGGGAAATACTTGTACATGGTAGCATTAGACATATCTCTTAAGGCCATTATGGTCATGAAGTGCACTGCATGATTTCAGGGGTCAGTTGTCCTATCATATCTCTCTATGGGAGGGAGTAGGATATGTCATGGCATGGGTTTGGTAGAAATCTTCTGGTCGAAGGGTGATATGTAGGTCGTACAACAAGGGGCTTCAATTGATCTGACATTGGCATGCCTAAGCTTAATGACCACAAGGTTTTCCGCTTGCTTTCTCAGACACTTGGAGTCATGTTGAGATGTAACCGAGGGTTCTTACTCTTCTCGAGGAAGGAACCTATTTTGGCATAAGTATTTTGACCTCTGTGGAGAGGGAAAGCGACCTAGCCGATAGGTTCGACTAAAATCCTCCAATTGTCTACTCATATCTTGTAATCTTGAGGCCAGTTTCTCCATTTTTGAATGAGGAGGTTCGTTAGGAGGAGCAGGGGCTGTCATCTGTATGGCTAAGTTGGCTGTTGGGCTATTTGAGATGGAATTTGTGCTATAGTTGGGTCTTCAGTATTAATAGGGACTAATGGTTAATCAAAATTTGTAGGAGTAACAAGGCATCCTTTTACTATAAACACAACTCTCGAAGGTGTCCTCTATCTCTTTAGGGGCATGGACTTCTGAAATGGACAAATCGCGAAGTGTAATCTTCTTTGACATGTTTTCCCATGGACAGCACCAATTTGATGGAAGTGGGTTTTCTCCACAGATACCTGTCTCTTCTGTTTGCATGGCAGTCCTAGAACCAAGGATGATTCTGTGCTCGTTACCTACAAAAAGCCACCGAAGGTTACTCCGATGGAGAAGATTCTGACACTCAAATCAGAAAGAACAATTTTGTATATGGTAAATAGACAAAAGACGAGTCCCCCCGTTTAGAGATAGCAGTGTGTGGTATTTGTGTCGAGTTCCAAAGAACTTACCTTAGTGACAGTTATTGTTTCGTTTATATATCTGCTCCCTTGTGGATGGTGTTCTAGGGTTTCAGGGTCTCCTAACCCTAGTTTTCTTTCAGGGAGATTGAAGAGAATCCTCAAAATTGTGGCAGTTATTGTTTGAGTTTTTATGGAAACATATTGTTTTCAACGTTTGAGGAAGATTCGTAAACACGGGGGCTACCTTTTTAGTGGATGTGCCTGTTAGGGTAAATTTTTGCATTTTGGAGATTACTTAAAAGAACAGGAAAGATTCCTATCCACACAAGAGAAGTTTGAATTTGTTTGAAGATTTGTTTCCTTTGAGGATTATCCAGAGTCATACTTGCCCCTTTGATTGTTTCCTGGTAATCCTGAGGCCACCTTACCAAAGGGTAGAGTGACCGAGAAATGAGGGTACCGAGGGGAGAGATGACCAAGGAGCTATTTGAATGCCCATGGTTGGGCTCCAAGAGCTAAAGCTCTGGCTTAATTGGTTTTTTTTAGTCGTTTTGTTGGGCCTTCGGTCAGGTATCTTCAGGTTGTTTCATAACGGAGGAAACAAAGGAACCCAAAATAAGAAGGAGAGCAAGAAGAAGAAAAGGAGGTGGGTCGAAGAAAAACCCAAGAGGTGAACAATTAATGGCTTTGAAATCAATTGAACAGTGAGTTTTCTAAGAACGTCACTCTTCTTCTTCTTCTTAGAACATCACTTTGAACATTGTATCTTCACTACCCAAGTCTGCGGATAAATTTCTCTTTGAATTGCATTCTCATCCTACGTGCAGTGATGGCTTGTTGTCTCCTTCTACTCTTGTTGAACTTGCCCATCAAAATGGGGTCAGTCAATCTCTCTCTCTCCCCCTCATGAATTTCAATTGTTTGGATCAACCTGTGATATTAGTTGAGGATAAATTCATATGGGTTCTGTTTATTAGATGCTGCTATTTAATTTCTTATGTTTTGTTCATTTTTCTTATTTGAACTTTTTGCATCCATGAATCCCATAATGCTAATATTCATTATTGGACTTCTCTGTGTAATTTTGCCTGATTACAGACCTACCTATATACACGATATGTGACGACGTGTTTCTTTTCTTTTTTTTTTTCCTTTCTTTTTTTTTTGTGTGAGAGAGAGAGAGATGGAAATCATTCGGGTAGATGCAAATGATTGACATTGATCAGTTGAGAAACCGTGAATAAGAAACAAGGCATCAAATGATGCATTTGTGAGGCATCAAAGGTAGTTTATCAAGACATAAATCGAGGAAGGTGCATTTAGATTTTCGTTTTCAGGATGACATGTGAAGAAGCTAACACTAAGAAACCTCCTAGAAACCCCAGAATTAAAATTCTCACCATTTTATTTTTACGATATCTTGACTAAAAACAAAGTTGTTTGAGATTCCTGGTAAAAATGATTCATGGGGAGTTTGACTTTGGATGAAAGATTCAATTGGTGAATCCCCAAGCACTTACCCAGTTCACTGTAAATGTGACTTAGTAGTGCTTTAGTACATCAGATGTTCTCCTTTTTTTTTTTCCCATGCCCTTTTCTTTTGATTTCTGATGGTTTATCTCATAGGTAGTGCTTGTAGTCTCTATGTATTTAAGTACTCCAAAGCCTGTAATTGTACAGGAATCCTTCTTCTTTTCTGATACTTAAAACCTATACTGCCAATTTGAACTATATTCAGTGCCGTTATGTACTACAAATTATGGAAATCCACATCCTAAATGGAGGTTGTACCACACTTATAAGTGGGACCCGTCAACTCACAACTTCTGCTAAATCAGAAGAGGGATTAGTGGCACCTGTAGGTAGAAGTTATACTCTCATTTCAACCGACCTACGATTATCATGCACACAAGCATATGGAATCTTTTTTTTAGGTAGTTACAAACGAAATGCACAATCACACCATGTAGAAAGAAGTTTCCTCAGTCAAAAGAGAAAAGTGGAATACTACATTCTGTATCCTTACTACTGATGCTTCTTTAATTTTTGCTGGCACTATTTCTTTCTTACTATTGCTTTCTTTCGGCCAAACTTCCAAGTTTTACAAATTTTATATTCTTTTAGAAACTTTCTTTTCCACTTTGTGTGCTTCTCACAGTCAGGCAAATGGTAACTTTCTTTTGGAAACTTACGCTTGGAGTTGAAGGGTATTCTTGGATTCTGATCTAGGCTGGATATTTCTAAGGGTTTGGCTAAATATAAGCTGATTTGGAGGAAAGTTTCTTAATTATGTGACGTTGTAAAGTATATGAAAAGAAAGAAATGGTGGAATGATAAGTTTTTGAACATAACTCTTATTTTGCCAGGGTGACGAGAAATTTTCTGCAAGGCATACACCATTGGATATTTGTTTTACACACTTTTCTCTTGTGAATACGTGGTAGTTGTAGTCTCTGGTGCAATTCTTATTACCTTCTCAAGTGGACAATGAGCAGAGTTCATGAGCTTTTATATAACAGATATAGTGGATTATCTTTAACACTTACAAAATCCATGTCCACGTGAACTGTTGCATCATTATGTTTTTTAGACTGATAATTTGCATCGATATAGCTGAACTGGCTTCAAATGTAGTTTGTTTTATTTGATCTGATGCCTTTCTGAGTAGGTAAAATTTCTTGCGTTTACTGACCATGACACTCTGTCTGGCATCCCTGAAGCCGTTGAGGCTGCTCAGAAATTCAGCATAAAAATAATTCCAAGAGTAGAGATAAGCACAATATTCTCGCCGAGATGACTCTCAGGTTCTGTATGTCTACTTCTACAGAACCTAATGTATCAATTGATAAATTTGTGTGTGTGTGTGTGTTATAAAAAGTATTTGGAAACTTTCTGTACTGATTTGAAAAATATCTTACAGCTATTTTTGTTTGGAGGATCACTTAATTCTTAGTGTGTTTTATCTCCACCAGACATGTAACTTAAAAACTCTTGCTTCATTTGAAACTGTATTACAGTAGAAGTCATTATGCTTGCTCATTGCAAGTGTCATCATAAGCTTCTCCATGTCATGACACTGATGTTTGGAAACTGGATCCATTAACAGTGAGGAGTCTGAACTAGTGGAACCAGTGCATATCCTTGCATTTTACAGCAGCTGGGGGCCAACAAGATCCGAGGAACTTGATAAATTGTTAGCTAAAATAAGGGACGGTTGTTACCTTCGTGCAAAGAACGTGGTCCCAAAACGGAATAGTCCAAATTACCCCTTTAAGTTGGAGCATGTTACCAAAATTGCAGGCAAAGGAGTTGCTCCAAGACGAAATCATGTGGCTCGTGCCATGGTTGAAGCAGCATATGTGGAGAACATGAAACAAGCTTTTCCCAGTATCTCAATGATAATGGACCCGCATATGCTACGTAATTGCTTAATTCTAGCTGCTATATTGCTCCTATTTGGAAAATGATGTTTCTAATATATTTTAATAATTAACGAGACTCAGTTCTTGGATGCAGGGGATCCAAGCCTCTTGTTGAGGAAGCAGCGAAACTGGTACATGACACAGGTGGATTCGTGGTGCTGGCTTATCCATGGACACAAAATAAATCCAGTCCCCATCATCAGGACGTTGAAAGAAGTTGGTCTTCATGGGATGGAACTCTATAGGAGCAATGGAATTCAGGAAGGTTTGTAACTCATGACCCAATATCTTGTTGCTTCTCTTTTGTTTTATCGTTCCAAGTGTAGATTAATATGCCCAAGTAACGGTATTTACCAAAAGTTAAAAATCAAAAGTTTAAATTGTTGATCGTGGGATAATGGGTGGTTACCCGTTATCCCAACTCCCTAATATCTCTCTCACTCTCTCTCTAATGTGCAAGTGGTGATAACTCCTCTTCTTACGTGAGAAGGGTATAATTCAAAAAAATTGAGTTTTTGAATTAACAAGGACAACTATGCACATTGTTGAAATAGAACAATTGAAACAATTGAGAATTGCCTAGTATTGAGAGAGAGAAACACATTCTTGAGAGTGAAGATTAACGAGGGAATGTGAAATTTTCAAGTAGAAAAGTTTCTCTCATCACCTCAATTCACCGGATCTATGGTTGAGGTGCTGTGACATAGTAATGGTGACTCGATTTTGTGGTCACCATCCCGACCGTCCGATTGTTCGAGGGTTTACGCAAATTGGTTCGACTGATTTTTGGATACCTACACACATTAAGGTATTTACCCAAAATTCATCCTTTTATTTTTCCAAGAAATACTTCTATGCCTCCGCTGTGTTTGTGCATTAAATAACTCTAACATTGGTATCAGAGTAATTGTTAGATTTATTAAAATTTTTAGAATTAATTCGGTATAAAATATGTATGATATAAAATTTAGGATCCAAATCACGGATGAGTTTCGTGAATCCGAATATACCATGAGAATACCCATGGCCTAAGGATCATGAAAATGATTTTTGTTAAATTTTTTGAGCAAGATTAGGCCATAAAATGTGAGGTCAAACCTTTCGGCCATTAATGGTATCCGAACCATGAAATCTTAGATCTATCACGTTAGAGACCAAATTAATCTATAAAACGGGTTTACATGTGTTCTTCATAACTTGATCTACATTTTGATATGTACATTGTGAGTTTTGGTCGCAAAAAACTGGGATTTCCAATAAGGTCAATGTCACATACCCCAATTTAATTATAAGAAATAACTTATTATTAATTATAAATCAGTGAGGTCACCCAAACAAATGAATTGGATATGAAATTGAAGATTTAGAATATTAAAAATATAGGTTTGACTTAGAGACTAAATACCTCAAAAATGAGATATTTGAAATGTCTAAAAAATAAGAAGTAAAAGTCTCATTAATTGTTCCTCATATATCAATTAGGTGAAAACCTATTTTTCTATAATTTTTCTAAGTCATTAGCCCACTGAATAAAATTCAACAAAGTTAATCGTTTCGAATTTTGTTTTTAGAATGGAGAGTTAACTTTTTATTCTTAAGGAATTAGATTCTGAAACTATTTTTATTGAATTCAAATGGGTGTATTTACATATTTACGTGTAATTCTTAAGTAAATGAATTAAAATAACATAAAATATTTACTTAAATGACAGTACACCAGAAGGGTAACCAGAAGTGTTAAATGCCTAAAATATCTTGAATTTAGACACCTAGACCATCCACCGACCAGCCACCATCCATCCACCATCCATGTACTATCCAAGACACTTGTCTTGCAAACAAAACAAAGTCTACCATCCGTCCACCATCCACTTACCGTCCATCAAAGACACATGTCTTGCATCAAGGAAATGTGCCTTGTATAATTGATACATGGAAGGACATATGGCTTACAATTAAGAAATAAGTATCAAAGTTGAACTTGACAACTAAGGAATAAGTATCAAAATTGAACTTGACAGCTAAGTAATTAAGGTGACAAGTGTTTTGCATCTAAAACAAGTAAGTTACATAATCAAGAAGTGTCCTATACATGTCTTGTATCAAGAAAATGTGTCTTCTATAATTGACACATGCAAGAACACATGTCTAGTATCAAAAACAAGTAACCTATATAATGAACAAGTGTCTTCCACGTGTCATTAATCCATGAAATACCCCATCCCCTTTCCATCCCAAACCAAATCCACCAAGGAAGAGAAAAGGAGAAAGAAAGAGAGAGATAAAGAGAGAAAGAAAGAGAAAGAGAAAGAAAGAAATGAAGAGAGAGAGAAAGTGAGAGAGAGAGAAAGGAAGAGAAAGAAAGAGAAGGAAAAGATAATTTAATAGAAAGTTTCTACGGAAATGATAGGAAATTCCTGTGAGGAGGGAAAATGTTAACTTTGATCACGTAAAACAATTCTTTAAGGTGAGTGTCTATTGTATTCATATATTTTTATACATAATTACTATGATTTCTATTACTACCATGATTTAGTACTGTTACAATGATTTCCTACCGCTACATCAATGTATGTGTCTGTGATTGTTATTATATAAGCCGGTATGTGTGGAGATCCGTCGAATAAGCAAGAGCTATGTCAAACGTCGAAATACATACCGGTAACACCCCATTAGAAGGAGGTTTGTCCATTTAATGCGGGGGAGAGTGATAGGTTTCTTAGATTATGGATCTCATGGGAGGGATAAGGAGACTATTCTCAATGAGTGATAAGACAAAAGTGAATTGCCACATGTACTGTATTGTTATGTGTTACCGTTATTATTATTGTTTGTGCATGTTGTGCTGCGTTGAAAACTTTTTCACGAGATTTTACAATGAAAACATTATCATACAACTTAACAATAAAAATTTTTCCACACATGCACACACAGATCTCACTGGGTTGTCAAGTTTATACCAAAAATTATTTTAGATCCTGTAGGAATGGGAGTCGAGGAGAATTAGAGGAGGTGGCAGAGATAACTTTGTTGTAGATAATCTCTCTAAAATAGAAGTTCTACTGTTTTATCATATATAAAAGATCTTTGTAATATTTATAGTGACTGAAATAAAGAAAATCTATTATTTTAACATGACTTCTGCTACTTATGTAAGCGACTGAGTCCTGACGAGAGCCAGACAGTCAGTCGCTAATGAAGCCCCGACGAGGTGGCGGAGTTGGGGCGTGACAATTGAGAAAAGCCGCGATAGGTGATGATGAATTGCCAAGTTTGGGCTTTAATTCTCTGAAAAATCAAGTTTATGATGATGGAGGAGGTTTAAATTGCACGTTGCAGTCGAAATTCATGTTGGAAACAAGCCGGAAGAGCCTTTTTTGGCAGCTGAGTCATGAGGACCCGATTGCAGGAAGTCGGATGAAAAAGACCCGACCCCAACCCGCAGGTGCATGCATGTCACGCGCACTGAGGGGCGTGATGTGCACAGGAGAGGGCACGTGAGATTCATGCATGGGGAGGAGCGTGAAGCAAGTTAGGCAATCCAGGTCGGGTCTGACCCGAATCTAGGTCTGACCCGTATCCTGACCTGGGAGCCAACCCAGGTCGTGTGTGAGGGTGCATGTCAGACATGCTACTCGTATGGCACATGCCCCAGCTCACAATCGGCACGTGTAGGCCCTTGGCAATGCGCTGCCGAAGCGTGGTGGCACATGGGACCTCAAGCGGCGCGTCAGGTCGTTCCAGATTGGATTTTTCCAATTTTCTGAGGGTCCTATGCTATTATTTATAAATTTTGTGAGTTTTTGTGTGTCGAGTCCAATCTTGAATGGTAAGATGCGATTCCGGGTCATGGTGTATGGTGTCCATTGACTTATACGCTCACTTTGGGGGTCTATACTGAGTCATTTGAGACTTGTTGATTCGTAGGGTGTACAAAATATAAGAATAAGTATTGATAAGCCACTAATGTCTCTATGACGACTTCAAAAACTGTCATATTAGATCTTTACAAGGGAGATAAATTGAATGATGATGATTACGACATTTGACACCGAGAGATTCAGTTTATCCTGGAGGAGTAGGATCCTTCTGAGATTCTGAGACACGAGATGGTGGACCCTGGGGAGGGTACCACATTTCAGGCAAGACGTGATAAGGAGGTCTATCGTGCGTGGAAGAAGAAGGATAGCTACGCTAGGGTAATCCTGATTAGTAGCATGGACGATGACTTGATCCCAGTTTATGTGTTGTATTCTACAGTTATGTCGGTTTGGCTCACCCTAGAGTATTATGGTGCTCTTTCAACTCCTAAGGTGAGAATGTTGACTTATAAATTTATCACTTATATGAAAAGGGCTGATCATACAAAGATATGATATTTGATGCAAATATCGAGTATGATCACTGGGATATGAAATGCGGACGAGCCCATTTCGAATGAGTTTTAGGTACTGGGTATGATCCAGTCATTATCTAATTCATGGGAGACCATAAAATCATATCTCACACATGACGAGAGTTTTCATACTTTCACTGATGTGAGTAGGCACTGTAAGCTCGAGGAGGAGCATCTGGAGGTGAGTAGGCTACACTCGGGTCATGTTTATGCAGTTAAGTCGAGTAAGGGCTTTCGTGGCACCAAACACAAATGGACAAAGTATGAGAAGAAAACCTGAGAACTAGACAAGAAGAAACCATCCGAAAAATTCGACAACAGAGCACTAATGAGCAGAGAGAAGGAATTGGATAAGGCTAAGGTAGAGTGCTACATCTATAGTAAATTTGGTCATTTCGCTCGTGAGTGTGACAAGCAGAATTTGTCCCTCTTCTTTTCGTGGTTTGAGCTTTGTCTTATCTACTGTATTGCTCACTGAGTCCTCGCATTTGTGGATTATAGATTTAAGAGCCTTCAACCACGTAGCTCAAGACGGGAGCACGTATGTAAAGTTTGAGTGAGTCCTCAGGATAGGAGGGCATATACTCCGGATATATGATGGAACTTGATTTTTGTAAGATATGTTTTATCTTTTGGAAATTCATCAATTTCAATTCATTACAATAGTTCTTGATTTGTTCTGGTTTTGTCAATGATGGATTATATGCATTGGATATTTTATGTAATGGTCATTCTTGTTCTTTTTCTATTGCCTTTACATCTGATTATGTAGATGATGATGTATATATGGCATAGTAGACTTGGACACATAGGGCGAGAGAGGATGAACCGATTAGCAGTGAGTAGTCTGTCAAACCCGCTAACCAGGGTTGAGTTGCTCGTATGTGAATTTTGCCTAGATGGTAAAGCTATAAGAAACCATATGGCAAGGCAATGAGAGCTGAGACTCCATTGCAATTAATCCACTCCGATGTCTATGGCTTATGTAAATGAGATCCCAAAATGGAGCTGTGTATTTTATTATATTCATAGATAATTACATGCGTTTCGATTGAGTCTATCTAATCTCGCACAAGTCTGAAGTATTAAAATGCTTTAGGAGGTTTATTGACGAGGTTGAGAATCAGTTAGACTTGAGAGTGAAGACTCTCAGAACCATCGGGGGTACTAATATTTGTTTGAACAACTTCAAGAGCTCGAAAAGGGAATTATGAGACAACTGACTATTTCTGCTACTTCTCAGTGGAGTGGAGTAGTTGAGAGAAGAAATAAGACTTTATTGGAGATGGTGAGGTCGATGATGGTAAGGCCAATTTGCCCATTTCTTATTGAGGAGATACATTATTGGCTGCAGCCTACATCCTCAATCTTGTTCCATCAAAGTCCGTCGTCAGTACCCTATATGAGCTTTGGATAGGGAGGTAGCCTGACCTTAGCCACTTGAGTCCATAGGGTTGTACCGCGTATGTTCACGATTTCTCGCACTCACACGACAAGTTAGGCCTACGAGAAAAGAGATATATCTTTATGAAATACTCAGAACACTCTAAGGGGAATGTGTTCTTAGATGAGCATACGGACAGTACTATTATTGAATTTGAGTCTCGTGATACTACGTTCTTTGAGAATGATTTCCCTAAGAGATGTGAAATCGATCGAGACTTTTCCTTCTATGAGATGGATGAGCCTAATGGCTCAGCTTAGCCCAGTGGAGGGACCCAAGAACTCGTTACGAATCTGGGTCCTAGTGTGAGCGATCCATCTAGAGGTAAAAAGATTCCCTCCTCCTCATAGGAGCATTCATGCACACGTACTTAAATGTCATTTCCCGATTGAAGGTGAGACCCTTATTGTGACTCATGAGGACGATAAGGAACCCAAAATAGTCTAGAAGGCTCTCGTGGGTTCTGCGACAAACCGATGGTTGAAAGCCATAGATGAGGAGATGGATTCAATGAGAATCAATAGGGTCTATGACCTAATTGATTTGTCTGAGGGTAGAAAGGTCGTTGAGAACAAGTGGGTTCTCAAGATCAAGAGAAATGCCGATGGATCGATAAAGAGGTATAAGGCCCACCCAGTAACCAAGGGTTACACTAAGACTAAAGGCGAGGTTACCCCAATCTGTTTACTTTTGCGATTGTCGCGGACATAAATCTGAAGTTATATCAGATAAATATTCAGACTGCCTTCTTGAGCGAAAGTTTGGATGAGGAAATCTACATGGAACAACCATCTGTCTTTATTCCTGTAGATCAAGAGGATAAGGTATGTCGACTTCAGAAGTCGATATACGACCTTAAGCATTCATCCAGGTAGTGGCACTTGAAATTTCACGAGGAGGTGATATCTTACGGTTTCGTGATGATCGAGGAGAATCATTGCATGTACCTTATATGTTTTTCTAACTCATTTGTGATTATGTCCTTATGTGCGGATGATATTCTATTGACTGGGAGCAACAGAGAATATCTTATGACCATTATGACATGGTTATTATCAAGTCATGATATAAAGGACATGGTTGAGATTCAGTTCTTCCTCGGAGTTAGAATCTAGAGGGATTACTTGAGATAGATGTTGGCTCTTTCACAAGAGTCCTACATTAGAGAGGTTCTCGTGTGCTTCGAGATGAGCGATTATAACTCCACAGATACTCTTATAGTTAAAAGTGAAGGCCTAAATCTTGACATGTGTCCTAAAACTCATGAAAAGATAAGGGAGATGAGTAAAATCCTTTATCCCAGTACGATAGATAGTCTGATGTACGCAATACTGTGTACATGACTAGACGTTTGTATTGCAATCAGTTTAGTGAGTAGGTATCAATCGAATGCTAGAAGGAATCACTGGAGAGCAGTGAAAAGGATTCTAAGATATCTTGAGGGAACTATGGACCTCTCCTTATATTATGGAGGAGGTGATTTGCGTCTTGTTGGATATTCAGATGTTAACTGAGGTGACGATCTGGATGGGTATAAATCGATATCATGATTTGCTATCTTGGAGTAGTAAGAAACAAACCTGTGTGTCTCTATCTACAATTGAGGCTGAACTTGTGGCATGCTCAGCAGTAGTTCAGAAGCGTGTTTGGCTTCAGAGATTTTCAAATGACTTAGGAATTGTGGCAGATAGTGGGAGGTCAATGATGATTTATTGTGAAAATCAGGCCGCCATTGTCCACACTCGAGACCCTAAGTATCATAGTAGAACCAAACACGTGGATATCTAATACCACTTTGTGAGAGACATCATCGGGAAGGGTGAAGTGATAAATTTAAGTACACTTCTACACACAGTATGGTGGCTGATCCCTTTACCAAATCCATTATAAGAGATTCCTTTGTGAGACATGGGAATCATTGGGTTTACGTATATTATTACATTTCTCATTATGTACTAATTATGATGCTTATTGTTTTTATATATGACATATATGTATTATTTAGTCATTTATTTGTTGCCCTTATTTATTGTCATATATTCTGTAATGTGTTGGTGACAAAAGATATGTCAGGCAGGTGTGGTCGACTCTCTTACACGAGTGACCACCTCCAATTCTGAGTGAGCTGGGATGAGATAGTTTCTAGTTATAAGAGACTTTGAGAGTGACCTTGCTAGAATATAAGTCACCCAGATACGTGTTCAGGATGAGGTCATATGCGATATGAACGATATGGACATACCCACATTCATGTTATCTATAATAGCCAGGTTTGAGATCTCAAATATCACCTATGATTTGTGAAATTGTCTCTGAGGTACTCTTTCTGAGATCTTTGGGTAAAATCTTATGTGTAGACTGAGTCCTATACCTGTATAGTGTTAGAAAAATATAACATATGCCTTTTTAAGACATAGGGGAATAACACTGTGACATGTTCTGTACCGTGTGTGATAAGAGGACTAGGGATAGTGGGAGGTATATTATATGAGATAATGATATAATTTTTATCCCTGTGCCCCACTGTGTGAGACCCTTATTATTTTCGGTTGCTTCTAGAAGTTTTAGTTCAGTGTTTGCTACTTTAGTCTGTTTACCTATAGGCCGGAAGATAAATTGAGGTCTAATAGGCAAGTCTAGGAAAACAGCTAAATTGAGACTGATAGATTCAAGTTTGGGAAAAAAAAAACCAATCGACATTACATCATTATGTTGTATTCACCAGCTAACCTATTATGTTTGTCCATATTGGGATATAAGCATAATAATGGATACATAGTCGAGTAATGATTAGGGATCATTTTTTATGATGAAAGTGATTCGATGGATGTGATTGCATTGAGTTTAGGGTACAGCGAGTTTTTTATGGTACTAACGGTGGCTTCTCGATGATCCTAACAGATGTATTGAGAGGTCTTTATTTACAGGTGTACTCGTCAGTCGCACGGCACCCAATCTTGTATGAAGATCCAGCAGGGTGATGTAAGTCACATAAGTTGTGACCTTGTGACTGACATAAAATGCCTTCGTGTGCAAGTGAGAGATCTAGGTTAATATATCCACATAGGAGCATTTACCAAAAGTTAAAAATCTAAAATTTAAATTGTGGGATAATTGGTGGTTACCCATTATCCTAACTCCCTAATATCTCTCCTACTCTGTCTCTAATGTGCAAGTGGTGATAACTCCTCTTCTTACGTGAGAAGGGTATAATTTAAAAAAAAATGAGTTTTTGAATTAACAAGGACAACTATGCACATTGTTGAAATAGAACAATTGAAGCAATTGAGAATTGCTACTACTATTTTGATATGTCACGATTTTGAGCAAGTATATTCTAATTTAATGTTATGTATAGTGCAGAACAAGTGTCAATACCACAAGAATATTTTATATTACCAAATATGAATTACCCTAATACAAGTTGGACTAATCGAAACAAGATTGTGAAGATAATAAAGAAACCTAAAATCAGAATATAAAAACTCAAATTTGATAAAAACCTTAATACGATTGAAACCCTAAAACATCAATTTCATTTATTTTTATCCTTTTACATAGTCGAATCTTTTCAATCCCTAAATTTGTTGGCTAATAATTTATTATTGATGATGACAGATTTTCTTAGATTAGATTCACCTGATGGTCATGTAATGAATCCCTAATTTGACTAACCAAAACTCAATAGTCATGTAATTTCAATTAAGTCAAATTGTATTAAATTTTGTGAAAATCTGTAAATTAAGATTTCTCTTAAAACCCCACATATGAAATTAATCCAATGGTCATACTCATAATCTCATGTGGATTTTATTGTCTGGACTAATCTTATGCAATTATATAGGTTATATATGCACTCGATCTCAAATCATGCAAAACGCAGATCCAAACGTTTTGGCGCATTAAGTTCAATAATAAAATCTTAACAAACAATAAACATGCCAATAAAAATTAAGATAAAAAATCAAATCAAGTCATGTATTAATAAAAAAATAAAATCCACGGGGTCCTAGAATAAAATAATTTAGCTAGACATTAAAAAGAAAAACAAGAAAACAAAATAGAACATTACAACTCTTGAATGCACGAACATGGAGGTCAAAGATGTCACTATAGGCTGCAGCTGTTAAAATTCATAATTGGTGGAGGGAAATGATATAAAACAAAGGAAAAACATGGAGAATGAATGGAGAAAATTGTAGGGCCAGTTGTTGCAAAGGGATGAATATATAGGAGTAGAAACCCTAGGAAAAATTTAGTAACTAGGACTATTTTGGAAGTTTGGTCTTTAAATTTGACTTGAATCCTCTTACTCCTTGGTGATGATCTTCCGCTTTCCAAAAACTTGAAAACTCTTTTATCTTAAATTTGGATAATTTCTGAAATTATTTGTAGTGCAATCCCAAAATTGTAGTGCCTTGTTTCCTTTTTCACTCCCAATTTCCATTTTCCAGCACTATAGTAACTTCGACTCAAATTTCAGACAACCTCCTGCCTAAATTAGCCTCTAAAGTCCCACAGGAATTGTAGGGCTTGAAGTCGACTTTCTAACGCCATAAAAATCACCACAATGGGATATCGAAATAAAAAGTTATGCTCAAAATACTGAATGTTATCTGTCCAATCCGAAAATAGCAAGTATGCACTATTTTTCCTAAGTCAATAACCATGAAAATAAATCAATACAAAATCATAAAATATAGTTCAAATCAGTCCTATAACATATAAATAAAAGCTGAAAAAGATATAATTCAAGTGTACAAAAATATTATTATCAATATCTCCACACTTGAATATTTGCTTGTCCTCAAACAAGAAAAAATTTCCTCCAAAACCAATTCAATTTTTCCGAGTACCTAACTATGCGTATAACAAGCTCAAATCGAAATTACAATCAAGACAATGAATATTTTGTAGTATTCAATACTAGAAAAACCATTACATCTCCTATAGTCTCCTTAAAATCAAGACAATGCAAGATTCAAACACCCTCATAATCGATTCACTTAATCAAATGAAATGAGATATTATTCAACTACTCAAAACACTTAATGTATGTAAGGGTATGTGTATTACTCAATCAACACAATGAGATGACATTACCATAAGTTTGCTCATATATCAAATCTTCACCACTTTTATGTGAAATCCATACACTAATCAAAACATCATTTATTTGGTTGTAACGGAGCTAGGGTAAGGGTAGGACAATATGTGGAATGTTGGGTTAAAATAATTCACTAAATATACTAAAGTATCAAAACATGGCATCCTTTACATCAAGACAAGAGAATACTAACTCTAACTATAAATATGTAATGTGATATATCATTTATTCAAAGTAAAGAATAATATAATGAAATTTCACTGTAAGAGTGAACAAAATCAAGAATGATGAATGTTTTTTCTATTTTTCTTTTTTTTCTTTTTTCTTTTTCTTTTTTTTTTCTTTTTTTTCCAACCAGCAATCTTTTTTTCTTTTTTTTCAACTGGGTTTTTTTTTTTTTTGAAATACATCGATTTGACAATGCAAACAAAAAAAACATATATGAAACTCAAATATATAAAAAGAACATAATACCTAAAAATAGAATCTCATGCTATCAATTATAAGTATAATAGTGAATTGGGTTTCTAAATCTGGGATTAGAAAAAATGAAGGTCATGGGGTAAATTATGTAGGTGATTTATGAAAGAAAATGTCTAAACTTGAGGGGATTAACTAAGGGGTAATTTGTTAGGGATGATATTTTTCGAAAACTAAAATTGTATAAATTTAGGTGTCTTAATCATTTGGTGCATGAAAATCAAGAATGTGGTCTCAAAATGTAAAATAAAGTAAGATCTAGAATAATCAAATCATGTATGATATACGCTCAACAAGAAAAATAATGAGAGTAAAAATTTGCTCTTTAAGACTCAAATACTCACTAAAATAAATTTTGTGTCAAATGTTACATGCACTATCTTTTAAATCAACCATAAGAAGATGAATAGTTAATCATATACCAAATAACTATTAATATCAATCATCCTTCATGCACCCCAATTCAAAACGAGTAACACACAAGAATTACAAAACTCAAGAAAAATTGTTATTGGCGTGAAAAAATTCAGCAAAATTTCTTGAGAACTAAGCAAAAATTCAGCACTCATATTCCTATAAAAAAAAAAAAATCAGTAGCCTATATATGCATATTCCTCCAATACTAAAATTAAGTATTGTCCTTAATGTGAAAAGTAAATGAAGTAAAAGTAAAGAGGGCAAAAAAGCTCCCCTAAAATACAGCCTTCTCTTCGACTTCTTTCCTCTCGTGCGAAGGGTTTCTTATTCACCTATAAAATGCCATCAAAACTCAAATTTAAATTAAATTAACAAAAACAAATACTAAAGAAAATTATAAAAACATTGGGTTGCTTCCCAATAAGCACATTTCTTTACTGTCTTTGGCCAGATATCGTCACCTTGTTTCAACCCGACTCATAGATCTTCACATTGTGACCATTCATGGCGTCTTGCCATACTTTCATCATTCCATAATCAATTTAAGCATTCTCACATGTCGCTTGTTTCTCCACCAACTTAATGAGTTGCATCTCCCTTTCTGTACCTGCATGCAGCAAAATCTTTGATTTAAATTCAATGAGATTTACATCTAAAACAGTATATGTATTAACATATTCATTGTCCAGAAAATCATGTTTGACATGTGAGGAATTAATAATGCAATTTTCAGTATGATCATTTGAATCATGTTCAGAAATCTTTCTCAAGCAATCAATACTAGAAACATCTTGTTTAGAAAAAAATTTTATTCGACGAAAAACATTAAACTCAATTTTTTTGTCATCTATTTTCAAAATCAATTTCCAAGCAAAGACATCAATCAAAGCACGTGCAATGTTCAATAAAGATCGACCTAAAATCAAAGAAGTGTTCTTTGCATTATTCATATCCAAGATAACAAAATTAATAAAAAAAAAAATGAATTTATCAATCTTAACCAAAATATCCTCTATAATATCTCTTAGATGTTTTATGCTCTTATCAGCTAATTGCAGAGCATTCCTCCGTGAGCTTGATTTTTGAATCCTTATCCAGCTTTTTCTTCTTTTTAATCATATCCTCGAGGAATCCCTAATAACTTGGCACCTGCCTAGTAACATCTAAAAGATGAGTATTAACATGCAGTTTCTTAAAAATTTCTAAAAATTTTTTAAATTCTACTTTTTCTTGTAAAAGACAGCCAGAAAAAAGAAACATGGGGTTTATATTGACTCAAACGTAAAGTACTACCACATTTAGAGTCTGGTGCCTTGACCTTCTCATCAGTAGGCTGATGGATTTTTTTCTCGACCTCTTGTTTTTCCTCTTTTCCATGGGACAGATCTGAAAGTTATTGCAATTTTTTCTCATTTTTCAATGAGACTGCATTTACTTGCACTCTTGGATTCTTCTCAATATCACTCGGCAGTCGACCTGGCATATGAGAATGAAAGGTGTTAGCTAATTGATCAATTTTATTTTCAAGCCTTTCAAATCTCTCATTTGTCACTGTTGCCAAATTCTCGATCCTTTGACTTGTTGCTGTTGCTAAATGTTTGATTGTCATTTCCCAAGATGGTTTGCTTTCCCTTGACTGTTGATTTTCTGAGCTAAAATCTAGTGGATTGTCTGATCTTTGTGGTGTCTCTTGACTCCATGAAAAATTGGGATGGTTTCTCTACCTAGGATTGTATATATTTGAGTAGGAATTATTCTGAGGCCTGCCATAGTTAGAAATATAATTCACTTGCTGCACCTGCGGACAGTCAGAAGACATGTGAGTAGATTCACCATAAGAATCACAAAACAAGACTTGATTACTTACAACATTAAGTTGATTAGTTTTCATGCAATTAATCAAAGAGTCAATTTTTACATTGAGCATGGTTAAACTATCAATTTCATGCACACCAGCTTTCTGCCTAAACAACTCATGCTCACAGACCAATCATACTAATTTGAAATCATATCATCTAATAATGCACATGCATCATTATATGACTTGCTCATGAATACACTCCAGCCGCAACATCAATTGTAATCTTAACAGAATGTAACAAACCACCATAAAAAGTGTGCAAAACTAACCAATCAGGTATACCATGATGTGCATACTTCATAATCAAATCCTTAAAACGTTTCCAAGTACAATATAAGGACTCACCATCAAATTATCTAGAACTAGTAATATCATTATTTAGCTTAGCAGTTTTACCTGGTAAAAATGTTTGAGATAGATTTTTCTAATTAGTAAAATGATTAGGAGGGAACGAGTTAAGCCATACATTTACCTTTCTCTTAAGAGATAAAGGAAATAGTTGTAACCTTATCACGTCTGGGCTTACTCTATTTAGTTTAATAGTTTCACTGATCTTTAGAAAATTCTTCAGATAACTGTTTGGGTCTTTAAAGGTTTCTCTACCAAATTGATCAGCCTGCACCATACCAATGAGACTAGATTTTAGTTTAAATTTATTTACCTCAACTATAGAACGTGTAGTAATAGTTTGCATATCTTGAAATCTAAACATAGAAAACTCTCTCATTGCTCTGTTTTCCTGGTCCATTGCTTCCTCACACTCCTTTTCTTCCTTAACTTATCTACAAATGGTTCTGAGAGCCTTCTCTATTTTTGGATCAAACTCGGCTAGGTCTGGATTATTTGATCTCAACATAAAATCGGTAGACACAAAAAGTAGCACAAAATTAAATCACCAAAATAAAGCACAAAAACTACTCTAATAAATCTAAAATACCTATATATGAATAAAAATTACAAAATTACAGTAACAAATGTACAAAAGACACCTAAACAGTAAATCGAAAAACTAAAAAATCATTAAAAATTAAAAAAAAATAGAAAAACCTATAAAAACAATAGAATTTGGCCGAGATAGGGTGGTACTCGTAGCAAAGTTTGAGTTTTGCTCAGAAGTCAAATCCTTTGAAACAAGTGGTCATTTAACCCTAAATCAAAACTACTTTCCAAGACCCCGAAAATTCTCAAAAATTTCTGCGAAATTTCCAAAAACATAATCTAAAATAGCGACCATACAACCTAAATCCTAATATAAACAAAAACTAACAAAATCCAATCTCAAACAAGGTTATCATGATTGATATACAAAGATATCTCCAGCAACGGCACCAAAAACTTGCTACGCAATTTTGATATATCATGATTTTGGGCTAGTATACACTAGTCTAGTGTTGTGTATAGTGAGAACAAGTATCGATCCCACGAAAATATTTTATATTACCAAATATGAATTACACTAATCTAGGTTGCACTAATCGAAACAAGATTACGAAGATAACAAAGAAAACTAAAATCAGAATATGAAACCCTAATTTGATAAAAACCCTAATGCGATTGAAACCCTAAGACATCAATTTCATTTATTTTTATTTTTTTATATGGTCAAATTTTTTCAATCCCTAAGTTTATTAACTAATGATTTATTATTGATGATGACAAATTTTCCTAGATTAGATTCACTCAATGGTCATGCAATAAATCCCTAATTTGACTAATCAAAACCCAATGGTCATACAATTTCGATTAAGTCAAACTGCAATAAGTTTTGTGAAAATCTGTAAATTAAGGATTCCCTTAAAACCCTACACATGAAATTAATCTAACGGTCATACTCATAATTTCATGTGGATTTTATTATCTAGACTAATCTTATGTAATTATATGGGTCATGCATACACTCGATCTCAAATCATGCAAAACGAGGACCAAACATTTTGAAACATTAAGTTCAACAATAAAATCTCATCAAACAATAAACATACCAACAAAACTTAAGGGAAAAAATCAAATCAAGTCATGTATTAATCAAAAAATAAAATCTATCAAGTCTTAGCACAAAGTAATTTAGCTAGACATTAAAAAGAAAAATAAGAAAATAAAAGAAAACATTACAACCCTGAATGCACGAACATGGAGGTAGAAGACATTGCTATAGGCTACGACTACTAGGGTTTGTAATTAGTGGAGGGGAATGATAGAAAATAAAGAGAAAATGTGGAGAATGATCGGAGAAAATTGTAGGGCTGGCTGTTGCAAATGGATGAATATATAGGAGTAGAAACCTTAGGAAAAATTTAGTAACTAAGACTGTTTTGGAAGTTTGGTCTTTGAATTTGATTTGGAAACTTCTCTTGCTCCTTGGTGATGATGTTCAGCTTTTAAAAAACTTGAAAACTCTTTTATCTTGAATTTGGATAATTTCTAAAATTATTTCTAGTGCAATCCTGAAATTGTAGTGCTTTGTTTTCTTTTTCACTCTCAGTTTTTATTTTCTAGCACTATAGTAAATTGGACTCAAATTTTGGATAAACTCCTACCTGAATTAGCATCTGTGGTATTCACAAAAATTGTAGGGCTCGAAGTCTTCTTTCCAACACCATAAGAATCACCTCAATCAGACATTAGGGCAAAAAGTTATACCCAAAATACTGAATATTGTTAGTCCAGTCCGAAAATAACAAATATACACAATTTTTCCTAAATCAATGATTATGAAAATAAATCAATATAAAATCATAAAATATGATTCAAATCACTCCTAAAACATAAATAAATGCTAAAAAAGATATAATTCAAGTATACAAAAATGTTGTTATCGATTGCCTAGTATTGAGAGAGAAAAACACATTCTTGAGAGTGAGAAGATTAACAAAGGAATGAGAAATTTTTTAGTAGAAAAATTTCTTTCATCACTTCAATTCATCAGATCTAGGGTTGAGGTACTATGACATCATGGTGGTGACTCGATTTCGTGGTCACCATCCTGACGGTGCAATTGTTCGAGGGTTTACGCAGATCAATTCGACTGATTTTTGAAGACCTACACATATTAAGATATTCACCCAAAATTCATCCTTTTATTTTTTCGAGAAATACTTCCATACTTCCATTGTGTTTGTGCATCAAATAAATCTAACACCAGATAAAGAAATGAAGCACACCATAGAAGGGCACATCTTTTGTAGAGAAGTAATTGTGAAAGCGCTAAGTATTGAATACTTCCTGGTAGCTAAAAAAATAAAAAATTATTTCTTCTGTGCCATATTTAGTTCCTCCATGGAAAATGCCCATCATTAGAAAACTCCTCCTAACTACCAAGAGGTTGGAGGCTTCGAAACTTCTTCTTTCCCTCCTAGAAGGCCAAATGACTGATGAAAAAGTAAAAAAAAAAAAAGGAGGGCATCAATAAGTAGCCATCACTTGAAGATGAATTATTTTTTTTTCTTTGAAACTTGATCTTGCTATTGATTGGCAACAATATCGAGAGCATGGTGAATGACCTGAGGTTTTCCTCATAATTTGTTAACTAGGGTTGTGGTTTAATTCAACCAAAAAACAAAAAAAAAAAACAATGGTTGTTGTGGTTTCAAACTGGTAAGAGAGCATGTATGACGGTGAGGTTCATAGTCCTTAGAAGTTTTAAAAGGCGGGCATGGCCATCTAGCTTCAAGGATTATACTTAAGGAACTTGCTCACCATTCTTTTTTCCCGAACATAGACCATGGTTGTCAAAAATATTATGCTCCTATGATTCAATGTTTCAAGCGGTTGCTATGCCAAATTGAGTTGTACATGGATAATTCTCCTTGCAAAGGCAATTTTAGCTAACCTATTGTCTTAATTAGAACCTCTCTACTCAACAAAGAATAGGGAGATTGGTGGGGCTCGATCCCAACTCAAGGGTGGGAAAGAGGTCCCTTGTATCACTTGGCCTCATGTGCAGCTGGTGTCTTGAATAGAACTTGTTTGCATCATTGTAAAACTCATAGAACATCGAAAGTTTTTCTTCCTATACTTTGCTCCTCCACCTCTTTACAGAGCATAAATTTTCTTCTTCATTCTAATAGTTTACTGCAGAATGGCATGCGTTAACCAGGGGAAACCAAATGACCCACAAAGTTTAGGATTTATATTCAAACTTATATTTTTGGAATAGGGACTATGTTTTCCCTATGGACCGTGGCTTATTAGGTAACTGCTATCTTATTAAAATGAATCTTTTTATTTACTATTTTTTGATGAGTTTATTAAGTAAAGTGGTAAATTTAGCATCACTTCATACTGTGGAAGTTTCTAAATTAACTTTCGGTGGAAGAGGGGGTGAGATAGATTTAAAATAGAAAATACAGTTTGATACACTTGGGGTTTGGGGAATGAGAATTCAACTCGGGACCTCTCACACCCAAAGCGAGAATGATAACACTAGACCAAATGTCCTCTTGGTTATCTACCATTTTTTACACTCATATGCTATAAAATTTAGATATAATTGTTAACTAAATTGGTTAAGCTTAGCAGATGTACCTATGATTGGTTAGGGTTGAATCTTACCCTCTTTATGTTTGTTATATCCTTTCCTTGCTATACGATAGATACTACAAAAGTTTTTTAATTGACTTTTGGAGGAAAGGGAGGGAGGGAGGGAGGGATTTAAACCAAAAAAAAAAAAAAAACATTTGATGCATTTGCGATTGGGAGCATTTCGAGAATTAAACTCAAGACCTCTCACACCCAAAGCGAGAATCATACCACTAGACCAAATGCCCTCTTAGTTGTATGTCATTTTCTACACTAACATGCTATAAAATTTAGATATAATTATTGATTGATTTGGCTATGCCAAGCTTATGTACCTATGATTGGTCATTGTTGAATCTTACTCTCTTTATATTTGTCATATCCTCGCCTTGCGATACAATGGAATAAAATGAGTTAAATAGATCAATAAGATTATAGAAAGAGAATTGCAAGAGTATTTGCTGACTATTTAATATTTCAAGCATTGAATTGATTGTTGTCTCTCATTCAAGCAAGGGATATAGCATACATGAGTAACGTGTCAACCAACGGAAACCCACGAAGCTTAGGGTTTATGGTCAAGCTTCTACTTTTGGAACGGGGACTAGATTCTCTCTATTGACTATGGCTTATCAGGACAGTATTAGCGTATTGATATGAATATTTTTATTTATTATTTTTGTGATAAGTTTGTTATGTAAAGCAGCCAATTTAGTATCACTTGATATTGTAGAAGTTTCTAAATTAACTTTCAATAAAAGTGAGGGTGATAGAGATTTAAAATAGAAAAATACAGTTTGATGCATTTAGGATTTGGGGCATTCCGAGAATTGAAGTTGAGATCTCTCACACCCTAAGCGAAAATCATACCACTAAACCAAATGCCCTCTTAGTTATATGCTATTTTCTACACTAGCATGTTATAAAATTTTGATATAATTGTTGATTGAATTGGCTAAGTCAAGTTTATGTATCTATGAATGCTTATAGTTGAATCTTACTCTCTTTATATTTTTTATATCCCCGCCTTGCGATACAATGGAATCAAATCAATTAAATAGATCAATTAGAAATAAAAAGAGATATGCAAAAGTCTTTGCCAACTAATTTAACATTTTCAGTGTTTAACTAATTGTTGTCTATCATTCAGGTAAGAGATATAGCATACCTAGTAACATTTGTAAACCAGTGGAAACCAAACGACCCATAAAGTTTAGGGTTTATGGTCAAGCATAGATTTTCGAAATAGGGACTATGTTTTCTCTATTGACCATAGCTTATCAGGTAAGTGTTAGCTTTATTCAAATGAATCTTTTTATTTACTATTTTTGTGATGAGTTTATTAAGTAAAGTAGCCAATTTAGTATCACTTCACACTGTGGAAGTTTCTTAATTGACTTCCAGTGGAAGAGAGGGCGAGAGAGATTTAAAATGTGGAAAAATTGATGCATTTGGGATTGGGGGCATTCTAAGAATTGAACTCTAGACCTATAGCACCCAAAGCGAGAATCATACCACCAGACCATATGCCCTCTTGGTTATCTGCCATTTTTTTACCCGTATGCTTTAAAATTTAGATATAATTATTGATTGAATTGGCTATGCCATGTAGAAGTACCTATGATTAGTGATAGTTAAATCTTACTCTCTTTATATTTGTCATGTCCTTGCCTTGTCATACAATGGAATCAAATTAGTCAAATAGCTCGATAAGAAAATGGAAAAAAAGAAATGCAATAGTATTTTTCGACTACTTAACATTTGAGTATTGAACTAATTATTGTCTATCATTCAGGTAATGGATATAGTATACTTTACTAACCTATATCTACCAGCGGAAACCAAAAAACCCGCAAAATTTAGATTTTATGCTCAAGCTTATGTTTTGAGAACAGAAACTAAGTTCAAGATCTCTCGCACCCAAAGCAAGAATCATACCACTAGACCAAATACCCTATTGGTTGTTTGCCATTTTCTACACTCATATGCTATAAAATTTAGATATAATTGTTAACTGAATTGGTAATGCTAAACAGATGTATCCATGATTGGTCAGAGTTGAATCTTACTCTTTTTATATTTGTCATATCCTTTCCTTGCCATACATCAAATACTGCAAAAGCTTTGCAATTGACTTTTGGTGGAAAAGGGGGGAGAGGAGGGAGAGAGAGAGAGATTTAAACTAGAAAAAAACATTTGATAGATTTGGGATTGGGGGCATTCCGAGAATTGAACTCAGGACCTTTTACAGCCGAAACAAGAATCATACCACTAGATCAAATGCCCTCTTGGTTGTTTGCTATTTTCTACATTGACATTTTATAAAATTTAGATATAATTGTTGATTGAATTGTCTATGACAAGTTTATGTATCGATGATTGGTCACTGTTGAATCTTACTCACTTTATATATGTCATGTTCTTGCCTTACAATATAATGGAATCAAATGAGTTGAATAGATGAATTAGAAAATAGAAAGAGGAATGCAAGGGTATTTGCTGACTATTTAACAATTCGAGTATTGAATTGATTGTTGTCTATCATTTAGGTGAGGGATATAGCATACATGAGTAACATGTGTCAACCAGTGGAAACCAAAGAACCCACGAAGTTTAGGGTTTATGGTCAAGCTTTTATTTTTGGAACGGGGACTAAATTCTCTATATTGGCCATGGGTTATCAGGATAGTGCGAGCGTATTGAGATGAATCTTTTTATTTACTATTTTTGTGATGAGTTTATTAAATAAAGCAGTAAATTTAGCATCACTGATATTGTGAAAGATTCTAAATTAATTTTTTGTGGAAGAGAGGGCGAGAGATTTAAAATAGAAATTACAGTTTGATGCATTTGGGATTTGAAGCATTCTGAGAATTGAACTCGGGACCTCTCGCACCCAAAGAGAGAATCATACCACTAGACCAAATGCCTTATTGGTTGTCTCCCATTTTCTACATCGGTTTTGCTATAAAATTTATATATAATTGTTGATTTAATTGGCTATGCCAAGCAGATGTACCAATGATTAGTTAAATCTTTCTCTCTTTATATTTGTCATGTCCTTACTTTGCCATACAATAGAATCAAATCAGTCAAATAGATCTATTAAAAAATAAAAAAAAGAATTGCAAGAGTATTTGCCAACTATTTAACATTTCGAGTATTGAACTAATTGTTGTCTATAATTCAGGTGGCAGATATACATATTTGAGTAACATGCATCAACAAGCGGAAACCGAAGGACTCGCAAAGTTTAGGTTTGATGCTCAAGCTTATGTTTTGGGAACGGGAACTAAGTACTCTCTGTTAAGAGTGGCTTATAAGGTCAGTGCTAGCTTATTAAAAAAAGTTTGATGCATTTAGGATTGGGGGCATTCTGAGAATTGAACTCAGGACCTCTCGCACCCAAAGCGAGAATCATACCACTAGACCAAATGCCCTCTTGGTTGTTTGTCATTTTCTATACTAGTAAGCTATAAAATTTAGATATAATTGTTGACTAAATTGGCTATGCCAAGTAGATATACCTATGACTGGTTAGTTGAATCCTATTCTCTTTATGTTTGTCAAGACCTTGCCTTGCCATATAATAGAATCAAATCAGTTAAATCGATTAATTAGAAAATGGGAAATGAAATGCAAGAGTGTTTGCCAACTATTTAACATTTTGAGCATTGAACTAATTGTCATCTATTATTCAGGTGAGGGATATAGTATACTTAAGAAACATGCATAAACCAGCAAAAACTTAAAGAGCCTCAAAATTTAGGGTTTATGGTCAAACTTGTGTTTTGGGAATGGGAACTACGTTCTCTCAGTTAACTGTGGCTTATCAGGTCAGTGCTAACTTATTGATACGAATCTTTTCATTTATTATCTTTGTGATGAGTTTATAAAATAAAGCTGTCAATTTAGTATCACTTGATATTGTGAAAGTTTCTGAATTCACTTTTGGTGATATCGTTTACTATTTTTGTAATGAGTTTATTAAGTAAAGCAACCAATTTAGCGTCACTTAATACTATGGAAGTTTCTAAATTAAGTGTTAGTGGAAGAGATGACTTAAAAAAGAAAAATAAGTTTGACGCATTTGGGATTAGGTGCATTATGAGAAATGAACTCTAAACCTCTCGCACCCAAAGTGAGAATCATAATACTACACCAAATGTCCTCTTGGTTGTCTGTCATTTTATATACCGTTATGCTATAAAATTTAGATATAATTATTTAATGAATTGAATATGCCAAGTAGATATACTTATGATTGGTCATAGCTGAATCTTGCTCCCTTTATATTTGTCATGTCCTTGCCTTGTCATGCAATGGAACAAATTTATTATATAGATCAATAAGAAAATGGAAAAAGCAGTGCAAGAGTGTTTGTCGACTATTTAACATTTCTAATATTAAATTGATTGTTGTCTATCATTCAGTTGAGAGATTTAGCATACTTTAATAATATGTATCAACTAGAGGAAACCAAATAACCCATAAAGATCAGGGTTTATGGTCAAGCTTCCACTTTGAGAACGGTGCTTGAGTTCTATCTAATGACCATGGCTTATTAGATTAGTGCTAGCTTATTGAGAGGAAAGTTTTCATTTACTTTTTTTGTGTGCTGTGCCTATTATGTAAAGCAACCAATTTAGCATCACTTGACACTGTAAGAGTTTTTCAATTGACTTTTGGGGAGAGAGAGAGAGGGAGAGAGAGATTTAAACCAGAAAAAAACATTGGATGCATTTGGGAACAAGGGCATTCCAAGAATTGAACTCAGGACCTCTCGCACCCAAAGCGAGAATTATACCACTAGACCAAATGCGCTCTTGGTTGTGTCCCATTTTCTACACTGGCATGCTATAAAATTTTGATATAATTGTTGACTAAATTGGCTATGCCAAGTTTATGTACCTACGATTGCTCATAGTTAAATCTTACTCTCTTTATACTTTTCATATCCTCACCTTGTAATACAATGGAATCAAATCAGTTAAATAGATCAATTAGAAAATAAAAAGAGAAATGCAAGAGTCTTTGCTGACTAATTTATCATTTCGAGCGTTTAACTGATTGTTGTCTATCATTCAAGTGAGAGATATAGCATACTCGAGTAACATGTGTCAACCAGTAAAAACCAAACAACCCACGAAATTTAAGGTTTTATGGTCAAGTTTATATTTTTGGAATAAAGACTGTGTTTTCTCTATTAACCATGGCTTATCAAGTTAGTGCTATCTTATTAAAATAAATCTTTTTGTTTACTATTTTTGTGATGAGTTTATTAAGTAGCCAATTTGGCATTACTTCATACTATGGAAGTTTCTGAATTAACTATCGGTGGAACAGAGGGTGAGAGGGATTTAAACAAAAAAAAAACATTTAATGCATTTGGGATTGGGGGTATTCCAAGAATTGAACTCGGGACCTCTTACACCCGAAGCGAGAATCATACCACTAGACCAAATGCCTTCTTGGTTGTATGCCATTTTCTACACTAACATGCCTTAAAATTTAGGTATTATTGTTGATTGAATTGGTTGTGCCATGTTTATGTACCCATGATTGGTTATTGTTGAATCTTACTCTCTTTATATTTGTCTTATCCTTGCCTTGTGATACAATAGAATCAAATGAGTTGAATTGATCAATTAGAAAATAGAAAGAGAAATACAGGAGTATTTGTTGACTATTTAACATTTCAAGCATTGAATTGATTGTTATCTATCATTTAGGTGAGAAATGTAACATGTATCAACCAATGGAAACCAAACAACCCACAAAGTCTAGGGTTTATCGTCGAACTTCTATTTTTGGAAAGAGAACTAAATTCTCTCTATCGATCGAGGTTTATCAGGACAGTGCTAGCATTTTAGATGAATCTTTTTATTTACTATTTTTGTGATGAGTTTATTAAGTAAAACAGCCAATTTAGATCATTTGATAATATAGAAGTTTCTGAATTAACTTTCGGTTTAAGAGAGAGTGAGAGAGGTTTAAAATAAAATATACAGTTTGATACATTTGGGATTTGGGGCATTCCGAGAATTTAAATCGGGATCTCTTGCACCCAAAGCGAGAACCATACCACTAGACCAAATACCCTCTTGGTTGTCTCCCATTTTCTATATCAGTATGCTATGAAATTTAAATATAATTGTTGATTAAGTTGGCTATGCCAAGTAGATGTACCTATTAAAAATATTTGATTGACTAAATCTTTTAATTGATTGATTTAGTCAAATCTCTTTCAACTAGCCATTATGTTAACATATTTGATTGATTAAGTCAACTACTATGATTGATTTAAATAATTATTGTAATCAACCATTCAATCATTACGATTGATTTGGTCAACCATTATATATAGTTGACTTAGTGAATCATTGAGATTGATTTAGTCACCATTATATATTTTGGTAATTTAGTTAATGATTGATTTATTCAATCATTATATATTTAGAAGATTGACCTTATTACGATTCATTTTCTTCTTAATGACTTTGTAAGTGAGCAAGTAAAGACAATCCTCTCTCTTGCAATTGGCTTTCTTCTCTTCTCTCTTGTAATACTCTTTAGCAACCAATACAAAGAAATTCATTTTTCATTGTCTTCTTTTTTCTTGTATTCTTAATATCATAGTATCAATTTTATCTTGGTATAATTCTTCTACATAAGAGTGATTCTATATTATATATATAGAAGCACACGAGAAGTCTAATACCAAGATTAAAATTTTTCAACATGGTATCAGAGTAAATTTCGATCACAACCACCACACATGATTCCTTCCAAACTCATCCTTTTTCTTCCATACTTTTAAACTTTACTAATTACTATCAATGGGCAACTGGAGTAAAGAGGTCTCTCAATCTAAGAGATCTATTGGAGCATGTCACAGAGGAGTCCATGGAAGAATCAAATCCAAAGTATAAGGAGTGGAAAAAAAATGACGATCAAGTATTTGTTCTTCTATCCAACTCCATGGACCGCATTCATCAGGTAATGGTCACAAATGCCCCCATTACCAAAGCCCTATGGGACCAAATGTATGGTTTTTATGGGCAAAAATCAAATCTAGGAAGAATCTACAAGATCAAAGGCAGATTAGGAGCATCAAGAAAGAATGAAAAACCCTTACTCAACTATTCGAAGAGCATGGTGACTTGTGGAACAAACTAAGATCACTCCGACCAGTTACAACCGATGCTAGAATTCTTCATCAGAGAGAGGATGAAGACATGACCTTTAGTCTTCTCATTTATCTTGGAGAATAATATTCTTATGTATGCCAAGAGATCCTAAGGATGAAAGAGTTTCCATCCTTCTAGGAGGTCCAATATATAATCCAAAGAGCGAAGGCCAGCATGTGAATTGAAGAGGATACTTAATCCAACATACAAGTCTATGGCTTTGAAGCTACTAAACAAAACCAAGTAGTCCATATGGTGCAACAACCGGCAAAAAAAGTGGTCTGTGCTCATTACGAGAAGTCGGGGCATTCAAAAGACAAATGTTGGTTTCTTCATCCACACCTTAGGCCTAAGAAAAACCAAGCACAATCAGCGTGGCTCAAGTCCAAAATGCCCAGAATGCAACTCTTGAATCAACCATAGAAGTCATTGTGACAAGAATGCTCCTCAAATAAGCATCCAATCTAGGTACTTGCTTCAACTCAACTCTAATGACTCAAAATTGGTTAATAGACTCAGGTTGTAATTATCATATGGTTAGGGATAAAAGCAAATTTCAAAACTTAAAACCCTTCCCTAACCATAGGATAATCAAAGTAGCTGATGGACATAATTTGGATGCTAAAGAATTTAGGGAAATTAAACTTTTTGGAAAAAAGATAAATACTTTATATGTCTCTGAGTTCTCATCCAACATTATGTCCATTACCCAAGTGACCAAAGATCAAGATTGCAAGGTTGTATTTGATCATAATACTATTATCTTTCAAGATCTCAAAATGAACCAAGTCATTGGTAGGATATTTAGGAGGAGCAATTTGTATTACTTGGATAAAGACAACCATGCACTTGTAACATACCAAGAAGAGAACTATGATTTATGGCACTCTAAATTACGTCACCCAGGTAAGCAAGCTTTACAAAATTTATTTCCAACAAAGAACTGTAAAGATAGGCATTGTGAGGCTTGCATATTTGGTATAAAAAGCCAAGTATATTACCTGATTTCTAAGACAATATATAAAAATGTTTTTAACCTTATGCACTCTGACATATGGACCTCACCAGTAGTATCTAGAATGGGATTTAGATATTTCATAACTTTCATTGACTATAAAATCAGATACACTTGGGTCACATGCTCACAACCAAAGCATAGGCATTTGAGGTATTTAAGAACTTCATGGCATATGTTACTAAGCAATATAATGCTAATATAAAAATGTTTAGGACAAATAATGAGAGAGAATATATAAGTAAAGATTTGACTAATTTCTTGCAAGAAAAAAGAATTATACATCAAACCCCATACCCTTACATTCCACAACAAAATGGGGTAGCTAAAAAAAAAAAAAAATAGGCACCTGTTAGCAATGGCGAGAATAATGATGTTCTATGCCAATACATATAAAAGTTATTGAAGTGATGCAGTTAGCACTACAACTCACATAATTAACTGCCTACCAACTGGTATACTCCAAGGGAAATCCCCCTTGGAAGTCTTCACAGAAACTAAGCCAAACATTGGACATTTGAGGATATTCAGATTTGTTTGTTGTATTCATATCCCAAGCCAATTTAGAGATAAGTTAGATTGAAAAAGAAAATAGTACATCTTCTTAGGCTATGCATACTATCAAAAGAGATATCTTTGTTTAGATCCTAAGACTAACAAGCTATACATATCAAAAGATATGATATTCATAGAAAGTGAGTTTTATTTTGTAGGTTTAGGAAAAAAAATAAGAAAAAGAGAACCTGCAAGTATTCCTCTTCACATAACAAGAAACAAGTAGCCCCTTTTACCGGTCCACTAAAGAAAACTCAAAACAAAGAGAAGATAAACTAGAGAAAAAAAAAGAGCAATGAGGAGACCAAGACATTCTTCGAGGAGGAGACTAAGACATTCTTCCCTCAAAACAAGGGAAGGAAACTAGAAATTTACTATCATCTTCTCCTCCTCTCAGAAGATCAACAAGGATATGGCTCCCATCTAAATGGGTAGATTAAAAAGTATATTACAATCCAAGGTCATCTCTTATCCTATATCTAAATTTTATACTACTGTTTACACCTTTGTAGGTCACCAAGCTTTGTGGGATAGATCAAGTACAGGAACCCGGAAACTTTAATGAAGCTAATGAGCATCCGGAGTGGAGAAAGGCAATGAGAGAAGAATTAGATGCCTTGGCAAAAAATAGAACCTAGGAACTCACCTCACTTCCAAGAGGAAAGAAAATAATAGGGTGTAAGTGGGTTTACAAGATAAAACACAAAAGCAATGGATCAATCAATCGCTATAAAACCAGACTTGTAGCCAAGGGATTCACGCAAATCTGTGAAGATGACTACACATAGACCTTTACTCCAGTAGTAAAGATGAATATCATTAGAGTTCCTTTGTCTGCCACCACCAACCAAAGATGGACAATGTACCAGATGGACGAAAAGAATGCTTTCTTCCAAGGAGAGCCAGAAGAGGAGGTATATATGCACTTGCCTCAAGGGCTAAATCCAAAAAAGGAAGGGCAAGTGTGCAAACTGAGAAAAACAATCTATGGCTTAAAGCAATCTCCAAGAGCCTAGTATGCAAAATTAGGCTTTGCCCTCCTTAGTAACAATTTCAGTAAGTGCAATAGTGATAGCTCTTTATTCACCAAAATGAATAATGAGAAAATCACCATTGTACTTATCTATGTTTACTGGGAATGATATAAGCCATATTAATCAAGTACATAATTTACTTAAATCCAAGTTTGGGATTAAAGGTTTAGGGTTACTAAGGTATTTTTCAGGAATAGAGGTTGTCTACTCTCATAAGGGGTTGGTTCTATCCCAAAGAAAATACACACTTGATTTTTTGTAGGAAACAGATAAAATGGGAGCTAAACCAACATCTCAACTACTGATGGAGGAAAAGATGATTAACCTTCCACAGTTGTAAAGAGATATCAGAAACTAGTTGGAAAGCTCATCTACCTTACATCACTAGGCCAAACATTGCATATGTTGTGAGTCAAATTAATCAGCAAATACATACTCTTACTATTGGAGATTGGAGAGCTACTGAAAGAATCCTAAGTTATCTCACAGGATCTCTTGGAAAGGTATTTGGAAGAAAAATAATCAGAGTTAAGAAATTAAGGGATACTGTGATGCAGACTGGGATGGTGACACAAAAGATAGGAGATCCGTAATAGGTTACTGCATGTTTGTATGAGGAAATCTGGTATCATGGAAAAGTAATAAGCAATCTGTGGTATCAAGATCGAGCGTAAAAGTGGAATATAGAGCCATGGTAGCAGCAACCAGTGAAATTGTTTGGTTAAAGCTCTAGTCAAAGAATTGGGATTTTTAGTTTCTAGTCCCATCAAGTTCCATTGCGACAATCAATCAGCAATTCACATTGCTTCAAATCTAGTCTTCCATGAAAGAACCAAGCATATTAAGGTTCACTTTGTACAACAAAAGGTAGAAGACAAGATCATTACCATCCCTCATATAAGAAGGCAACGAGCAACTTGCCAATATGTTCACCAAGGGAACAACGGTCAGTCATCTCCAAGACATTCTTGTCAAGTTAGACTCCATCGACATTTATTCGCCAAACTTAAGGGGGGTATTAGAAATATTTGATTGACTAAATCTCTTAATTGGTTGATTTAGTAAAATCTCCTCCAGCTAGCCATTATGTTAAGCTATTTGATTGATTAAGTTAACCACTATAATTGATTTAAATAATCATTATGATCAACTATTCAATCATTATGATGTCAACCATTATATATAGTTGATTTAGTCAATCATTAAGATTGATTTAGTCAACATTATACATTTGGGTAATTTAGTTAATAATTGATTTATTCAGACATTACATATTTAGAAGATTGACCTTATTTTGATTCATTTTCTTCTTAATGTATTTATTCTAACTTCTTCCCTTTTATCTAGTGGTTAGTTCTTGTATAAATAGAACCTTCTCCACACTTTGTAAGTAAGCAAGTAGAGACAATCCTCTCTCTTGCAATTTGCTCTCTTCTCCTCTCTCTTGTAATACTCTTTTGCAATCAATACAAAGAAATTCACTTTTTTATTCTCTTCTTCTTTCTCGTATTCTTGATATCATAGTATCAATTTTATCTTGATATAATTCTTCTATGTAAGAGTGATTCAAGATTTTATGTCTACGAACACACGAAAAGTCTGATACCAAGATTAAAATTTTTCAACAATACCTATGATTGGTTATAGTTGAATCTTACTGTCTTTATATTTGTCATGCCCTTGCCTTGCCATACAATGGAATCAAATTAGTTAAATAGATCGATTAGAAAATGGAAAAAGAAATGCAATAGTATTTGCCGACTATTTAACATTTCAAGTATTGAACTAATTGTTCTCTATCATTTAGGTGGCGGATATAATATACTTGAGTAACATGCATTAACAAGCGCAAACCAAAAGACCCGCAAAGTTTTAGTTTTATACTCAAGCTTATGTTTTTAGAACGGGGACTAAGTACTCTCTATTGAGAGTGGTTTATCAGGTCAGTGCTAACTTATTAAAAAAAGTTTGATGCATTTGGGATTGAGGGTATTCCGAGAATTGAATTTGGGACCTGTCGCACCCAAAACGAGAATCATGTCACTAGACCAAATGTCATCTTGGTTGTTTATCATTTTCTACACTAGTATGCTATAAAATTTAGATATAATGTTGACTGAATTGGTTATGCCAAGTAGATGTACCTATGATTGGTCAGTTGAATCTTACTCTCTTTATATTTGTCATGCTACAATGAAATCAAATCAATTAAATCGATCAATTAGAAAATGGAAAATGAAATGCAAGTGTGTTTGCCAACTGTTTAATATTTCAAGCATGGAACTAATTGTTATCAATCGTTCAGGTGAGGAATATAGCATACTTGAAAAACATGCATAAACCAACGAAAACTGAAAAAGCCTCAAAATTTAGGGTTTGTGGTCAAACTTATGTTTTAGGAATGGGAACTACGTTCTCTCAGTTGACTGTGGCTTATCAGGTCGGTGCTAGCTTATTAACATGAATTTTTTTCATTTATTATTTTTGTGATGAGTTTATTAAATAAAGCAGCCAATTTATCAACACTTGATACTGTGGAAGTTTTTGAATTCACTTTTGATGGTATCATTTACTATTTTTATGATGAGTTTATTAAGTAAAGCAACTAATTTAACGTCACTTAATACTATGAAAGTTTCTGAATTAAGTGTTAATGGAAGAGATGATTTAATATAGTAAAAAAAATTTTAATACATTTGGATTAGAGGCATTATGAGAATTGAACTCGAGACCTCTTGCATCCAAAGCGAGAATCATAATGCTACACTAAATGCCCTTTTGGGGGGAGGGAGAGAGAGAGAGAGAGAGAGATATTTAAACCAAAAAAAAAACATTGGATGCATTTGCGAATGGGGCATTCCGAGAATTGAACTCGGGAACTCTCGCACTCTAAATGAGAATCATACCACTAGACCAAATACCCTCTTGGTTGTATGTCATTTTCTATGCTAGCATGCTATAAAATTTTGATATAATTGTTGATTGAATTGGTTATGCCAAGTTTATGTCCTTATGATTGCTCATAGTTGAATCTTACTCCCTTTATATTTGTCATATCCTTGCCTTGCAATATAATAGAATCAAATCAGTTAAGTAGATCAATTAGAAAATAGAAAGAGAAATGCAAGAGTCTTTGCCGACTAATTTTACATTTCGAGCATTAAATTAATTGTTGTCTATCATTAAGATGAGAGATATAGCATACTTGAATAACATGTGTCAACCAATGGAAACCAAACAACCCACGAAGTTTAGGGTTTACGGTGAAGCTTATATTTTTGGAATAGGGACTATGTTTTCTATATTGGCCGTGACTTATCAGGTCAGTGCTAACTTATTGAAATAAGTCTTTTTATTTACTATTTTTGTGATGAGTTTATCAAGTAAAGTAGCCAATTTAGCATCACTTCATACTATGAAAGTTTCTGAATTAACTTTCGGTGGAAGAGAGGGTGAGAGGGATTTAAAATAGAAAAAAAAAATTCATGCATTTTGGATTGGGGGCATTCCGAGAATTGAACTCGGGACCTCTCGCACCCAAAATGAGAATCATACCACTAGACCATATGCCCTCTTGGTTGTCTACCATTTTCTACACCCGTATGCTATAAAATTTAGATATAACTGTTCATTGAATTGGCTATGCCAAGTAGATGTACCTATGATTGGAGATAGCTAATCTTACTCTCTTTATATTTGTCACGTCCTTGTCTTGCCATACAGTGGAATCAAATCAGTTAAATAGTTCGATTAGAATACAAGAGTATTTGTCGACTATTTAACATTTCGAGTATTGAACTAATTATTATCTATCATTCAGATTACAGATATAGCATAGTTTAGCAACCTGCATCAACCAGTGGAAACCAAAAGACCCGCAAAGTTTAGGTTTTATGCTCAAGCTTAAGTTTTGGGAGTAGGAACTAAGTACTCTTTGTTGAGAGTGGCTTATCGAGACAATGCTAGTTTTTTTTTTTTTTTAAAAAAAAAAAAAAAATTGATGCATTTGGGATTGGGGGCATTCCAAGAGTTGAACTCGGGACCTCTCGCACCCAAAGCGAGAATCATATCACTAAACCAAATGCCCTCTTGGTTGTCTATCATTTTCTACATGTTATAAAGTTTAGATATAATTGTCAACTTAATTGGCTATGCCAAGTGGATATACCTATGATTGGACATAGTTGAATTTTTTTCTCTTTATATTTTTCATTTCCTTACCTTGTCACACAATGGAATCAAATAAGGTAAATCGATCAATTATGTGAAGCTTGGAGGTTCAAACTATCATGGGATTACTGGAAAGGGTGAGTCTGATTTGGCCAGTATAAATCTTCCAATATAGGTCATCCAAATCTCTCTCAATGTTGCGCACCCAATTTGGTGCAACGCTTTCAGCAACATTCTGAAGAGATACACTGATGAGCCCTCTGATTCAAATTTGTAAAGAATGAAGAGGTTTGCAATGTTTCGATTCCTCAAGGGGGATTCCTCATTTTGCAGCAAACACGTGGTTAATCTTGCATGTCTTCGTGGTTAACCATTGAAGAAAGACAAAAGGTAGAGTTTGTCGCTGTTAAGTATAAAGTTTCTAATATTCATGTTAGTGACAAAGAGTGAGCTATCTCCCGGTGAACGATCAGTAGTTACATTTTGGTAGATTGTTTTGGTTGTACCAATTTTGTTTCTGCTGAGAATTTTGTGCACAATTATTGATTTTTGGCCTTATACAAAGATTAACTATTAAAAGAGAGAGAGAGAGAGAGAGGCTCTGTTGTTTGCTTTGAATTTTTTTGGACATTTATGTTTATTGAAATTTAGGTTTTCACTTATATCAGTATTAAGTGTTTAATTAGTATTTCAAAATGATATTTTCTAGCATTCTAGTATTTTGTACTTCAAGTAAATATAGCTATTAAAAATAAATAAATAAATAATCTATAACTTAAGATATATTGTAAATTAAAGAGAATATTAAAGAAGAAGAAAAAAAACAGAAAGAAAACAGAGATTTCTTATTCTCTTGCATATGTGTATAGAATGAGATTACAAAGAAGTATTTATATAACTTGGGATGTGTACATAATTGGAAGATTTTAAAGTCAAATATTTTCCTAAATGTGTAATATTTTCATATTGTGATATTGACATATAAAATATGCCACTAATAATAATATTGTATCTTTCAAAATTATTCACCTTTCATATATTGGACATCCACCCAAATTTTCTAGAGTTTATAGCACTCCCCATTGGATGTCCATTACACAAAGAATAGTTTCATTAAAACATTACTAAGAAAAAACTCAGTAGGAAAAAAAAACCTAGTGAAGGAAAAAGAGTACATTATTAAAGTGTTTGATGATGTACTTACCCCCTGTTAAGATTTTTTCTTGAGGTCTTTAAGCCAATACATTTTGATTCCTTTTACCAATCTTGTAAAGATAGCAATTGGCAGGACCTTTATAAATAAATCTGTTAAATTCTCATTTCTTCAGATTTATTGAACATCTATATCACCATTCTTCTAAAGTTCATGAGTAAAAAATAATTTTGATGAAATATATTTTGTTCTATCGTTTTTAATATATCCTTCATTGAGTTGGGTGATGCATGCAGCATTATCCTCATATAAGACCGTCGGTGGCTCTTTTCCTGAAGATATACCACAAGCTCTTCGTATGTGTTGAATCATAGATCTTAACCATATGCATTTACGACTAGTTTCATGTATTGTCAAAATTTCTGCAAGATTAGATAATATAACTACTATTGTTTGTTTCATGGAGTGCCATGAGATGGTGGTACCACCATATGTGAACACATATCTAGTTTGTGATCAAGTATTATGAGGATCAAATAGATATCCTACATCTGCAAAACCAATCAAATTTATTTTGGACAATTTAGGAAAATATATACTCATATCTTTTGTACCTTGTAGATAATGAAGTACATGTTTAATCTCATTCCAATGTTTTCAAGTCAGACAAGACATATATCTCGCTAATAAATTAACAGAAAACGATATATCAAGTCGTATATGACTAGCAAGATACATAAGTTCTCCAATTATACTTAAGTATGATATTTCAAGACCAAGAGTCTCCTCATTATTTTCTCAAGATTGAAAAAGGTCTTTGTTTGAATCAAGTGACCTCACAACCATTGTGATGTTGAACGGATGTGCTTTGTTCATATAAAATAGTTTTAACACTTATTCTGTATAAGTTACTTGATGCACAAGGATTTTTTCTTTTAAATTTTTTATCTATAACCCAATAAAAATATTTTGTCTTTCCGAGATCTTTCATCTCAAATTCTCTATCCAAACACTCTACTGCTTTTGAGAGTTCTTTAGGAGTTTCGATGATATTTAGATCATAATAATATTAAGATCACATTCAGATCTCTTTATAAAAATATATGGGCAAACAGGATCATTCTTATATCCCTCCTTTAACAAATACTCACTAAAACGGTTATACCACATGTGATCAGGCTATCTTAATTCATATAAGGATTTGTTTAATTTGATTGAGTAATGTTCTCGAGAATCGGAATTACATGCTTTTGGCAGTTTAAATCCTTCTGGGATTTTCATATAAATGCTATTATCAAGTGGGCCACACAAATAAATTGTAACGATATCTATTTAATGCAAATCGAGTCCCTTTTGTATAGCCAAACTGATTAGAAATCGAAAAATAATCACATCCACTACAGGAGAGTACGTCATATCATAATTAATATCGGGTCTTTGTGAAAATCTTTATACAACTAAACGTGCTTTATATCTCATAATTTCACCTTTCTCATTTCATTTTGCACAAAAACCCATTTGTATCACACTAGTTTTACACCAATAGGTATACGGACTTCTGGTCATAAAATATTTCTTTTATCAAGGGATTTTAATTTTGACTCAATTGCATCTTTCCATTTTGGTCAATCATGTCTATGTTTGCATTGCTTAATAGACCTTTGTTCAAGATCCTCATTTTCCTTCTCAACACTCATCACTATTTGGGTATGCAAAAATGTCTTCAACATTGACATTATTTCGGTTCCATATTTCACCAGTCGTATCATAATTTATTAAGATCTCATGATTATCAATATTTTTAGATACTGATGTTCTTCTGGAATATTATCCATGACTGATATAACTTTAGGATATGCAATATCCTCGTTTAAACCATCTAATTTCTTTACTCCTTTTCTATCTCGAGAATTTCTATCTTTGGAACCAATCGATTTACCACATTTTACGCGCACTTAAACTTATTAGCAATATTATGTTATCCTTCAGGAATATCAATTCTAATAGGAGCATTAATAGACAATATCTTATTTAATTACTCTTTTATGGTCAGTAAATATGTCAGACAACTGATTTGCTAAATTTTGTAAATAAATCAACTTTTGAACTTCAAGTTCACATTGCTTTGTTCTAGAATCAAGATAACAAAGATAACATAATGATGATTCATTTTAACTAATTTTATTTTCAAACTATTTATTTTTTTCTCCCATAATGTTGGAAAAACTGACTTGTCAAAATGACAATCAACAAAACGAGCCATAAATAAATCTCTTGTCATGGGTTCAATATATTTTAATAATCAATAAAGATTCAAACGCAACTTTATATCAACAATCTCCTTTAAGATCTCATCTTAGATTTTTGCAGTGGAGCAATAGGGATATATACTGCACATAAAAAAAATTCTCAAATGGAAGATATCTGATTCCTGACCATAAACCAAATGTAATGGGGAGAAATTATTATTACTTGTTGGTCGAATAAGAATAAGTGTTGCTCTGTGTAAAACAGCATGTCTCTAAGTAGAAACTGGTAATTTTGCTTTTATAAAAAATGGTCTTTACAATCAATTGAATATACTTAATAAGTAATTCTGCTAGACATTTTGAATGTGAACATGTGTTATAAGATGTTCTACACTTATCCCAATTGACATGCAATATTCATCAAAACTTTAGGATATAAATTTACCAACATTATCAAGATGACTTTTCTTGATTGGATAATCTAAAAATGTGTTCGAAATCTAATTAACTGAGTAAGTAATCTCGCAAACTTCAGGTTGCGAGTGATAATAATGATACATGTGACCACTTAGTTGATGCATCAATTAAAATCATAAAATATTTGAATGGCCCACATGGTGGATGTATAGGGCCATAAATATCTCCATATATTCGTTCTAAAAATTCAAGAGACTCAAAATTTATATTAACTGATAATAGTTTCACAATTAATTTGTCTTAAGAGCAAAAAACATAAGTAAATTTATTATACTAAAGAATCTTCTGGTTCTTCAAAAAATATCCACATAAATTATTTATAATTTTTCACATCATTATTGACTCGGGATAGTCCAACCGATCATGCTCAACAATAAAATCATTCAACTTAATAAACTTCTGATTTATTATTGTATATGCTTCTCTTGCATTAATGTATGTGTAATACAAACCGAAGGAATATGTTAGTAATTTTTCTAATATTCTTTTATCACCCAAGATTATACTCGTAATGTGAAGGTATTTAACATTTTTTTCATTTGTTGTCTCAATATGATTACCATTTCTGCAAATATCTTTAAAATTTAATAATTTTTTTTAGATTTGGGAGAGTATAATACTTTATCAATTTCAAATTTAGTTCCTCCAGGCAAGAATATATTAGCTCTTCTAGAGCCTTCAATCAATTTTGTACTACCAGATATAGTATTAACACTGGTCTCTTACATTATCAAATAAGAAAAATATTGCTTATCTTTTAATATAATGTGCATAGTTGCATTGTCTGCGAAATATATATCTCCACCATTCATTACCAATTATGTGGTCAATTTTTCCTTCTGCGATACATATTTGTGCTATATTAGAGTTTTCAATTAATTTCGTACTACCACTTATGGTATTAACACTTGTTTCTCCCAACTTCAGACATGAAAAGTAATTCTTATTATATGTTTCGTAACACTATCAATGAGACATTCATCTTTCTCGTCTTTTTATTGATCTCAGAATATTCTTAGAATCTTTTGAGAACTTATCTTATCTTTTTTCATTATTATTGTCCCACTTCTGGTGCTAATGAATTTGTATGACCACTTCTAGTGGATTGATAAATTTGCATAATCATAACAATTATTACAATCACTATCTCTTCCATATAATAATATTTAATCACATTCGCTTTAGAGAATAGACTAGAATCAGTAGGTCAAGTTTCATGATTTTCATCAATAATATTTTGTTCAGCCATAATGAGACATAAAATTAATTTAGAATATTTTGAATCCCTTTTCCAATATTGCTACTGCAGGAACAAATTTGAGGCATGAAAAGTGGAGAATTTTCTAATATATTTTTCCCAATAATATTTTCTCCACAAACTTTTTACATCATAAGAACAAATATATCCAGGTGGTTATATTTTTTCATCATTATTCTTCATTCAGATTATTTTAATAGTGTCTTCAAGACCCATTACATCTAGATGTATTTCAGCATCTAACACCAATGATAAATAATTCTTTCATCTAATATCAAGAGCCACAAATTCGAGTTTTGCAAGATTTGACATTATCAACTATAACAAGTAAAGAGAAAATAAATAACACATTTATAATATATATATATATATATTAATGAAAACTTATTGATTAAATATGTGGTGTTGTTACACCAAATCTGTCTTATAAAAGACCTTCAAACCAGTAATCTATAAAATCCGATTTCTAAGTTATATACTTAATCAATAATAAGGTTAGAAAATAATAAACATAACAAAACTATAATACTTCCTTTTCTAATGTGGAAGATCAGACTAAACTGTAACCACGGAGTATATTTTGAAAAAACCATATTATTCTATAAAATCTCTATATAAAATAATAAATAAAAGTTATAGAAAATTCATAGCAAAGGAATCTTATTCTTCGTTGATGAGAATTTCGTGCTCAGTTGAGTAGAATTTCGTATTAATAACGTATTGTAAATTAAAGAGAATATTAAAAAAAAGAAAATAGAGATTTCTTAATGTCTTGTATATGTGTATAGAATGACATTACAAAGGCTGTATTTATACAACTTGAGATATGTATATAATTGAAAAGTTTTAAAATCAAATATTCTCTCAAATATATGATATTTTCATATTGTGATATTGAATATAAAAGATGCTACTAATAGTAATATTGTATCTTTCTAAAGTATTCACCTTCCATATATTAAATATCTACCCAAATTTCTTAGAGTTTATAATAAGATATATTTCTAATTCATAATAGTTGATTTCATGATAGAGCTGCCACTTCCCAAAATAAACAAATAAAGTTCAAAAGTGAATCTTTTGTTCATACTTGAAGATATATTTATGATTTCTGGACAATCTTTTATTACCCAAATTAATTGATAATTTAGAGCAGAAACAAATTTGTTCTAAAAGTGTAATAGTTAGATTACCCAGCTAATTCGGTTCAAACACTGTGTAGTTCTCTTAACGTCTATTTTTTCATTCTCAAAATTTAAATTCGAGATTTTGATTAATAAAATTTAATATTCTGTCACTAAACTCATAGAACGTTGATGCCAAAAGTGTAATAGTATCAATAAAAAATGTAGAAAACCTCGAAGGAAAAAAAAATGCAAAAATTTTTGTGTATGCCATATTTTTGCATTCTTCTTTTTATTTGTACATTCTTATTTACCATTACTTTCCACTTCACCCTTATTTCACAAAATATAATTTTTTAGTCCTTTTATCTTATGATGCTTTCAATCAAATATTTTTTTTTGGAAATCCAGAAACTCAACTAAATAGAAACTCTATTTATTTATTTATTTTTCTAATGACATTGAACTGAACTTGTGGTTGTGGCAGTCACTTTGACATGAATGAAATGACCTTAGAGACTGAGAAAGATACGCATTCCTCTAATAATTCAATGAATAAACTATTTTAGGAAGAAATTGGGGCAAGACATTGTTGCTTGACCCTAATCAAGTCTTTTTCATTCATAAAACAAAAGATGTATTTTATGGAAATGCTTCTAACATAATTTAAATTGGACAGTCAATAACAAACAAAAACCCTTTTAGTCACATGCAAAAGACTAGTTTCACTAGCTATCTACCGCCCTACACGCGCACGCGCGCATGTACGTATGTATGTAATTGTAAAGCCATCAAACCAGGCAAACATATTAATTGACATTAATACTCGGCAACCTTTTCTGGGGGGAGGGAGGGAGGAACTTGGTACATTTATATATTGTCTCGTAGTTGATCACACAAAACAATCAAAAGCTACACAAAGATGAATGCTGATTTTCTATAAGAAAGCTGTCACATTTTGTATCTTAACAGAGTTCACCCAATGGATTATGTACTTGGCCTTGCAATTCTCATGTAAATGTTTGGAACACAAACCGCGGACTCACCATTGCACCTACATCTCTCTCAAATTAGAAATGCCCTCATCTATCATCAAAATTTCAAGAAAAACCTAATTGTCATAAATTACGACCCTCAACAAGGCACAATTTGACCACAAGAAAGGAACATTTCCTTGCCTTCATGCTCCAGCTACTTTAGCACCAGCTCCCTCTAATTCGGATCTTCCCAAATGGGGCGGAACCCCATTGAAATGCTTGAGCAAATGTGTGGAGACCTTTTCATATATCAGTTGAATTTTCCAAGTTGTCTCTTCTTCTTTATTGCCTTTTGACCATGGTAATACAAGGAGTCTATTATACCCGAGACCGTAAAAATGCCTGCACAAGGAAAAAGCAATGTTTTTATGTGAAGAGAAATGCAAGTAAACATCCAAAAAAAAATGATGCCGAGTAATTTGCCATAGAAATGATAAAGCTCTTTATAGAACCTGTTACTATAATCATCAAAATTATGTCCCCTTTATCATGACAGCAGGGTGGAGATATACATTTTTTTTTGGGGGGGGGGGTGCAGGGATCAAATGTTATGTGCCCTACTAAAAATTTTTCTTTACAAGCAATTAAATGCTCACCAAACAGGCCCTAAGGTTTATTTATTTATTTATTTTTGGAACCACACAATCACTGACACCAAACCAAACACAACATTTTTTTTTTTAATTTCTGCTTTCTTCTTTGAGCTCTCCTTTTTGTCTCTCCTCTCTCTCCATCTCCTGCTGATGCAAACTATTTGCATGGAAGATTTGAAAAGTATTACAAGAGAAGGGTAAAGAATGACTCAAAAGCCAACATTGTTATTTGACAAGATTCTAATTTAGGATTTGTCCAAGAGGAATTGCTTTTATTTTAACTTAGGAGTTCCTAAATTTTGGTTTGAATAGTGGTTTCTATTTTCTTGAAATTAGTTATTCATTTAAGACTTATAACCTTATTTTGAGGAGAATAATAGAACTTTCAATTTTATAAGTGAAAATAGCTTTTTGGTTTCTCTCAAACCTAGAAGGTGTGATGCCTTCTCTCCTAGAGTGATTCCTAAAAACCCTGTATGACTGCTTAGGTTATGTTTCTTTTTCTATTTTGTTATTCATCATTCTGACAATAAGTACCTGCATCACCCCCAGTCGATTAGGTTGCATTTGCATAGCTTCAGTCATATCTCTGGCCAAAAATTTTACACTTGGAAATGTGATCTTATTCCTCTGTTTTGAGGTAAGATTTGGGTTTTTGTATTTTTTTTTTTTTCCTTATCATTTTTTTTTTGTGTTATTTTTGTTGTGGTTGTTGATTTTGATGTTGTGTATGGATGGATTTGATAAGTCAAATTGATTACAAAAGTTGTTGGAACTTGTTTTTATGAAATTAGGGTTTTTCCTTGTCATTATGGTTGTGAATTCTAATTGTGGACCTAGAGGTGGAGGCTACAAAAGGAACGACTAATATGATGAGTCCTGGTCTTAGGGTTGCTAATGAAAGTAGTGCAAGATTGAAAAGCAAGCAAAGAAAGTGTAATATGTACCGAGGATATAACGGGGGCTTGGCTTTAAAACCACTTTCCAAAAACCTCATGCTGTGACTGGTGAGTATAATAAGCAGTAGAAGAGAGGGAGGGAGAGTTAGCATGAGAAATCCTGCAACCCTTGCTTTCAATAGTACATAGAATTGGCAACACATTTTATGTATTATAAGGAGGAGAAGGACTTAGCTTTAAAACCACAAGCATAGACAATGAGCATATAGGCTGGGGCCACTTGCACTAATGTAATTTGTAAAAGCAAGTTACAATACTAGAATTTAACAAGCTTCAGGCTTTCAAGGATTGGCAATTACAAAAGGGAGTTAACCAGTTAGGTAAATCCACAAGTTTACACAGACTGGTTTTAAACAAACCTGCATACAAAAAGTTGGCTATGTTTTCTATGTTTGAAGAAATACTTGGCCTTGAAATGAGCTATCAGCATTCAACTTTTGGTCTAAAAATGAAAACCTTTGTTTTTCTATCAATTTTGAATTAACAGATAGGTTCCTTCAATTTTTCTTCTTAACCATAAAAATTGGTTTCAGAATCTCTTCTTTAATGGATCTATTAGTTGATTAATATATAATAGAAAATGATTTAATCTTTTTAAATATTAAAATTTTTTAATCACAAACTTTTTAATGCGCTCGCAACATACATCTTATACTATACTCCCCCCCAGGTTAAAATACTTTCTGGCTCCGCCTCTATATGTCAGTGCTGAAGTTAAAATTCGGTGACCCTATAACAAGTTTGTTTCGTACCATATGTCAAATTCATGAGAATGCTAAAAGTCAAATTCATGAGAATGCTAAAAGGGCTCATCCGGTGCAAAAAGTGCTCCCTGACTTAGTGCGGGGGTAAAGCAAGGATGGGCGTATATATATGCAGCCTTCCTCAAGGTCACCAAAGTAACAACTCTACCGTTGCACTAAGGTTTGCCCTCAAATTCATGAGAACGCTCATCAAGAAAATTTTCTAGGAGAATTTCCTTTCATATTTATCATGGACAACTCAAAACATTATTGACCTTATGGCGTGGCATGGAGAGAGAGAGAGAGAGAGAGAGAGAACCTCCAATTATAGCACAAATATGTGTGATGAAGTGTAAAAATGGCTCATGTTCCTCTGTGAAGGTAACCTGTTAACATGGTATCAAAATGCTCAGAGTAAGATCCAGGTTTCTTGTCATCTTCAAGACTGCTATTAAACAAGACCAACAGCTATACAAAAAGCAAACTAAAAAAGGAAAAGGATAGAACTATTTTCAATAATAAAACAAACCTTAATTGGAGAAAGGTCATAAAAGAAGAAAACTCCAGGAAGAGAGTGGTGACCCTCTTCTGAACCCCTAAAATGTTCAGTCACAGAAAACTGCAGAGCACCAAAACTAGTAAGTTGACTACATGAAGAAATAATAAATCAATCAGAAAAGCCCATCTTCAAATGCTTTAAACTACCTGATTTGACTGAATTTTGCGACCACGAATATCTTTGTATATTGTAGGAACTACCTGAAATAAATAGTTGATCCAACAACCATTAATCTCAGCCATTCACTTACAAATACAGAGGTAGGTGTGCTCGAAGACGAAGCAGATGTTTTGTCTATCCAGCCCTAGAAGTAGAGAAAATCTCTACTTGATTCATATCAACACCACCTCTGGGGCCATGAGTTACTAAAAATAAGAATAAAATTGACAACAATTTGAATGCGTTCTCAATTGCCACAGGCTCATAATATCTGTCTTATAACAGGTGTCCACATGCAGACAAGCTGTAGAACACGATCCTTTAAGCTTCTCTTTCGTTACAAAGTTAGGGAACAACCGTTTAAAAATAAATAAAAAAAAAAAAAAAAGGATCAATAAGGAGCTACAAACCTTGATGAAATACTGATACATGCCACTTTCTTTTGGTTGCACCCATTGCACCCTGAGAGGACAACAAAGAATAAAATCAAACTCATGTTTTATAAACTAAAATCAGCAACAAATGCGAATATACAATTTCACTTTTCCATCGACACTAATTATACTCTACTTTCTGATTCTCACACTACTTTGAGAAAAGAATGCATAGGGAATTTCCCCAAGCTAAAATAATTTTCAAAATTTACCATAAAGATCTATTCAAATATATTAAATACATTTCATCAAAATAACAAAATGTTGACAAGCAGAAAATAGCAAGAAATAAGGCATGCTATGGTAAGACACCTCATCAGAATGGTTGACCATATTAACATATAGATCAGCTCACACTTGAAATATTTCCTAAATTCTGTAAATAATATATGCAAATATTAAAAGATCCTTCTAGGTTTATACTTCAGTTCAGTTGAAAAAATATTCTTATGGCAACAAGAATAATCTGGCAGATAAATAGTCTATATAATTGGAAGGGAGCTGATGGCTTTAGAAGAGAAGAATGTAAGAATTACCCGTCAAGAGGATTTACCACTCCTGGGAAATAGTCACCAAAAGCTAATCTGTTGATTTTGTGACTTATCTAAATCATGTTCAACAATCAAACAGAATGCTAGGGTCATTAGTATATTTCACGAGAAAAATTAACCAAATAATTTGTGATAACAAGATTTTCTTACATTATAACTCTCTTTCTGAAAAGCCAGCAAATCATGCACATGAATTCCAGATTGATGAAAACTTTTACCAGGGGCAAAATGAAAATTTCCAGCAACTTTATTAACTTCAAGGAGACCATGGATATTGCAGCCTTCACCTTCTTCATCCTTTATTTGTTGAAGGAAACCTTCTCTTTTACACTAAATTGTGAAGGAAATAAATACAAAAGCCTAATCAATGTATTATCAAAAGAAAAACAACAACAACAACAATCTAAACCTTAATCCCAACAATTGGGGGGTATCCCAACAATTGGGGGTGTAATGAAAAAGCATATGTATTACTAAGTTGCATGAGCTGCCATAAGCGCAGAAAGAAAAGAAAAAGGGAAACACAAAAGAATGACAAGTTAAATCTTGAAAGGCATACAAAGGTTATCTATTAGTAATAGCCCCAAAACAAGATTCAACAGTTCTTAACAAATAAAAACAAGAATAACAAACATAATTAAACTAAAATGGGTATATATTTCATTAATTTTCAAGGAGCCATATTTGAAGTTGATCAACAGAAAAATTATTTCAATGGCTCAAAACCTAAACTAAACAACAAAATAGCTGTGTGAAAGGTTCTGCAAAGAGGAAAAAAAAATGATGCTAATTACAACAGGTAAATAGCTGAAGTTGATAAATCTCAAAAGATAACAGACAAACATCCAAAGGCAAAATCCAGTGTCAGCACCGCTAAGCAAGTCATAGGATTGGAAAGAGGAATGTGTTATTTTGCAAAGAAAACATCACTATTGACCAATCCAAAACATACTCCTAGGTGTACACTTTGTTTGAACCCAAACTGCTATCTACATGTAGATCTATCATATCACCAGATAATATATGTAAAATGCATCAGATAATCACCAACCTGGTCAATCAAATCTGGATTTGTAATTGCCCAGCCCTTTTTACGATACGCTTCACGAACTTCCTCACATGAATTACAACAATCATCATCGGACTGCAGAAAGGGATTAAACTTTCAGTTGAACAGGACACTCATTCTTGCTAGAAAAGTATCTATTAATAAAGGAAGAATATGCATTGAAGAGAATAAGGTATTCCTCTCAAGAGAAGAAAAGTAGTAAAGGACAATAAAACAAACAAGTTCGAACAAAACAAAAAAAAAATAAAGCAGTTTCCCAGCACCTCTTCATCATTTTTAGGGTCTCTTTAAAAGCTGTTGCAGCTATAATGCATTATTAAGTGAAAGAAACAATATTAACCCAAACAATAGAGAATAAGCCAGGATGCAGTGAGGGGGGGAAAAAATACACCACACACACACACACACACACACATCCCCAGATGCATGATCCAAAGAGTTATCCTGCCAATAACTTTGGCAAGCCAATCAGTATTGCATGCTTAGAGGGGCCCCTTAGGGAGCCCTGGGGGGGGGTTCTTATTAGAAGGGGGATGTGAAAGTAATAACCTAAAATTTTGACCAATAATGAAGCTGAGGAGGCAGAAATTGTACCACTTCTGCACCAAAACATGAACCACAATAAGTCTCATTATGCTCCAGCCTTCCTCCATGTTTTTGTAAAGGCTTCTCAATCTGTATTTTTGAATCACAGTACAAAAGGGATCAAAGAGTAAAGAAGTAAGAGGAAAAATTAAAACTCAAGATCAACATGCAGTGGATCGTAAGCACAATGTTTAAGAAAAAATAACGTCCCCCCAAGACATGAACAACTTAAAAAAAAAATGAAAACAGAAAAATGGATTTGATCCTGGAAAAGATTGATAAGAGTGCTTCTACACAGTATATTGACAGCCTCAAAATAATAAAGAAATTTCTGGCCTGAATATATGCCAAAACTGAAGAAAGCCAATAATTCGCATCTAAATGTCTCACTCCGTAGAATTAGTACAAAATTAGAAGTAACGCACACCAAACTTAAAATGAACCAACACAGACACTGAAGGATAAGACCCACAAACACTTATTTACGAAGATGAACATCTACAATTTATTTTAAGTAGTTCAAAGTTAAAGTGCACAACCTAACAGAGCATCTATATTTTTTTTAAATCCCTACTCTAAAAGCAATAAAAAAGAATTGAAATAATATTATTAACTGCGTATTCCACGGACAATACCATGAAGCAGCTGGGTCCAGTTTATGACACTAAGCAAACACAACATAAAGAGATATCGTGAAGAAACAATGCAACCATCACAAAGACCAACTCAATTAACTATCCTATTTTAATCTAGATGAGAAACATAGGATACAAAGAAGTGCAAGGCTTAGGCCTTATATCCACAATCTGCGAAACAAGGCTGTCCACCACCTCAAGAATATCGCTATTTGATCCTTACAACTAATCAAACATTAATTCAAAAGATACAATTAAATGAGCAAAAGATAATTCTCACCTAGTTTTACAACATCCGCTACCTCTTAAAGCCCACAGCCCGCTAGACATTGAAATAGAAACCACCCAATCATAACACTTATGAGACCCAGAAGCATAAGAGAGTGGTATCTCAATGCTAATCTTCAAGCTCCCACAAAAAAAGACTGCTATCTCAACATACTGTCTTCAAGCTCCCACAAAAACTCAAGGCATACAAAGAAAAGAAAAAAAAAATCAAGGAAATGATTTTTGCATACTTCTCATCTCTCTTGCACATAGGAAACATCTTTGCAAATAATTGTTCTGGCTTCTCAAGCAAAAAGCACAGCCTCTGGCATCTTTCACTAAGTAAACAGAGTCTGGAAAGGCAAGTTCTGTCACATTTTCTAGCGACAAGGTTGTTCCTATGAGCTTCTCAATTATTTTCAATAAATTTTTAGATAGGTCTCGAATTGTTAAAACACTAAAACAATAACAACAATAACATGAGGTTTAATCTCAAATATTAGAGTCGACCATTTAAAAGACAAATATAGTACAGAGGAAAAAATTTTAAATAAAAATTTTAAATTTTAAAAAAAATAAAATTAAAATTTGAAAACAAAGATAAAGAAAATAATAATAAACAATAAAAGTAAAAATAAAAATAATGAAAAAAAAAAGAAATAAAAATAAACTATCCATAAAAACTTAAAATTATAAGAGAGATGATTTAACTGTTTCATATTCTCCTACGCCATTCATTCCTATCTAAAGTCATCTCTTCAACTAAATACTTGATACTTATATTTTTACAGATAAGCTGCATCCAGATTTTCAACGATCTACCCCAACGTTTCACAAAATCTTATACATTTAAGATCTCGCTCCTCCTAACTGATACGTTTTTGAGTCTTTGTTACATATGTCCAAACCACTTTAGATAATACTCTCGCATTTTATCCATAATCGAACTCACTCCCAACTTAATACATATTTTTTCATTTCTAATCATATCTTTTCTAGTTTTACCACACATACATCTAGGCATCCTCATTTCATGTACATAACTTACATCCTATCTTTTCACTGCACATACTCTCAAATTGTTAAAACGCTATAAATTTATAAAAAAAAAAAAAAAAAAAAAAAAAAAAAAAAAAAATGATAGCTTCCTAAAAAAGAAAATAAATAAAAAATTGATAGATAAATAATTTTTATCTTCTTTTATTTCATGTACAAATCATTTACCACAAATATTAACCATTATACTTTTATCTTAAAGTCTTATAAGTTTTGTTTAAGCATCTCTCTCCTATCTTTATTTTTTATCTTCAAAATTGTAATTGATAATCATCTCACAAACACTAAAAATATTGATATTGGAATCCGTTTAATATTAGATCTCAAAAACACATAGACATCATGTGTGCTCCATACTCCAGTCATATTGTCCAAAGATAATTGAGGCACACAGCAGGAGGCAGCTCTCCTCCGTCCCATAAACCTCTAACCTCGGTAAAGGGAGGAAATTTTTGCTGAGATTTCTAATCAAAACATTAGGAATGATTGGCAAGATCTTGCTTATCTCTATCAAGCTAATAATAATTTAGAAACAATTTAGCTCCATGCAACATTTCAAGAGAGAGCAAATATTCCCCGGCTTTGATCATTAGCATGCTTGATGTAAGTCAATATTACAGAAACAAATTACCCCAAGGAATGATTGGCAAGACCCTATAACCTTGCACATTTCTATTTGTAACATAATAATTTGAGAAACAAATTTCTTTCTAATTAATCAATTCACACTAAGGTGGCATTTGATTCGCACTCAGGAATCAGAATCGGAATTAGAATTAAAAACTTAAAAAATAGGAGTCGAATCAGATTCCAATATCAACTGTTTGTTCAAATTTTGGAATGGATATGATTACCATTGTTAATATTTGGTTTGTATATCTTCCGAAATGAAAGTCATAAATGTCAATTTTACCCTTAATAAAAAAATGTTTTAAAATTAACATTTTTAAATTTTCATTTTATTTTCTAAAATTAAAACTATAATTATCATCTATTTTATTTTATTTTTAAAATTTTATAATTATCAATTTTACCCTTTATAAAAAAATTTCTATAATTATGTTGTAAATGCAGACTCAATATAATAAAAACCCAGACAACTAGGAACCTAGTTGAATCAATTTCATAACAATTGCAAATACGCCATTTTTGCTTGAAAAAATTATGTCAACTAGGAGCCTAACATCTATGTCTGAAGGACATGATTTCCAAAATCATATCTATGTCAAGTATCCAACCAAAATGCAAATTTTCCTATCAAAATTTAATTTAATTTAATTTAAACAAATGAGACAAGACATCAGATGTGGATTGAGTGAAGAAGAAAGTCTATAGAGTGGCAGTTCTGGAAACGGGGAGCTTGGTGGAGGTGGAGGAGGGGTGTGGAGAGATGAAGAAGAAGAAGATGATGATGAAATTGCGAACATGACCATCCTTTTGGAATTCAATGACAGAGCCACACACCCACTGCAACTTGTCAATTTGGTGCCTATAAGTACTTGTACTTGATTGGGATAGGGTTTGGGTTTGGGTTTGATTGACAATCCCAATCCTAGGCCTGAAATTATAGAAGAAGAAAAAGAAGAAGAAGAAGAAGGAGTCATTATCAAGTGATGAGGGTGAGTGTTAGACAGTTTTGGCATCGGAAATTACAAGTCAAAAGTGGGGGGTTTGAGCTTTTGGGGGCAGCTAGATTTCAGTGCAAAAATGCAGAATGCTGAGAATCGCACTCCCTTTACTTGGTTTTCGAAGGTTTGTGTGTCATCTCTCTCTAGCTCTCTCTCTGGTCTTCTCTTCCTTTTACTTTTCTTTGTCTTTCGTAAGCAACTAATCAAATCCTTCACCTACGTCTGAGGTCTCGTCTGTCCGCCCCTCCCCCAAATCTTCATTGAGGTCTCACCATCTCCGACATGACTGCTTCACCTCATTCTAGGGTTTTTGGTTATGGTTAATTCTTCTGAATTATGGAGAGAGAGAGAGAGAGAGGCGACCCTAATCACTAGAGAGAGAAAGAAAGAGGTGAGGGGTCACCGGGAAGAGAGAGAGATGGGTGGTGATGGGAGAGTTTCAGAAATTGAGAGAGAGAGAGAGTTGAATGGAAGGGCAAATAGTCCAAGGGTTTGAGAGATGGATTTCGGCTGAAACCCAGAGTTTTACTTGGGTTTCATAAAACCCATACCTTCAGGGTCTTATTCCCATACCTTTATTCCTATTCCATTAACCTAAACAACCGATATGGGTTTCATGCACATTCTTGAAATCTATACCCTTTAACTAAACACCCCCAAGTTTCAATATTATTTGATATTGTATATTCAGAATAAGAAATAATTTCTTGAAATTGGAAGCAAATGTTGCTTCTTGGAAGGACTATTCTCTTCCCTGTTACTATGCCTCTCGGTCTTCAACATCCTAGATATATTATCATCAAGGAATCACATGAGAAGCACTTATCAACCATGGCCTTTTAACCTTTCTATCAGTCTTTTCCTTCATAGCAAAAGAAAATCTATTAGATAGAAAGCAACTCCAAGGATGAGAAATCCTTGGAAAAAGACGAGAGGATCAACAATACAAAAACCAATGAATAATAGCTCTCCAACCTTTCTATCAGTCTCCACTAGTATTTCTCATCTATGTGCCACAAATGGATACTAAATTTGACACCCACAGCCATTTGGTAACCACATTTCTGATTCTTGGCCCTCCTCTAGACTTTGCCTTACAAACAAGTTTCCAATTAAGCAAACAATATCTTTTCGCTGCCCTTATGAAACAAAATCACTGAAAACTATATATTATACAGAAACACTAACACTGGACAGTGGCTCGACATGACAAAGTTAGAGCAGTAAGACTGGACACAAGAATCGACAGATATCTAAATTGAAAAAATTATCTAAAATATGTATGCATGATGAAATACATGTGCACTTTCAACTGAAATGTTGATAAAACATAAGACAAAGCTGAATGGGAAATGCGAATTCTGTAGCAACCCCAAGTAACTTTGGGAAAGGGCTTAACTAATTTGATTTTATATATTCATATGCAGTTTACTTACTCTTATCTTGGAAAGCTTACCTATTCCATCAGTATATGTACTAAACATACACTTTCATTGTAAACTTAAATTCTATTAACCTTCTAAATTTCTTCATTTGAATTTTGAGTTCCAAACAAAAGAAAAAATGAAATAAAACGGGGGAAAATACAAACTATATTGTGCCCTTTGTGTTGTTTAAGATGCCAGAAGACAAGTAAAAAAAAGTTACAAGGTATTTGAATAGGACAAACAAGTAAAGGTGTATGGCTAAAATAAACCCCCCAAAAGGGGTTGTACTCGAGCCATCTAACTATTTTGAAATGTTGGAAATCATAAGATGGACAAAATATGACCTTTTTAAACCAAAAGAACACCGATATAGGAACTCAAGGTCAGCTCTCCACAAAGACAAGTAAAAGTTTCTTCGCTTTTTAATATCGTTCAAGGGGTACAGCTCGCTCAGGAAAGTGGTGTGAGGGCAACAAAACAAAGATCTTTGAGGACTAGAGGTTTTATGATGGATTTGAAGAACAAGGGAGGGGTATTTCCTTTGGATAGCTATTTTGCTTCTTCAGATCCTAATAAGGTAGTCTTTTCTTCTTGGGAAGCAACATGGTGTCAGACTTTGTTCATGAGAACCTCCAAAAGAGGGAGATTTTGGTCAACAGATATCCCTTCTTCAAAGTGGATTTGGAACCAGTGAATCAACCTTTGTTTTAACGCTCATGAACAAGAAGATTATGGGACTTGATTCTCTATGCTTCATATTGTTTGGGTGCCTACTAAGATCTAAAAAATGAATTCTGGGCATAGTGGGATTTGAAGTATTGTCTAGCGAAGAGGAAGATTGTTTATTTAATCCCTCTAGTTATTTGTTGGTAGGCTAAGAGGAAGAGAAACCTGAGAGGTTTTCAGGGATTGAAAGACCTCTTTCTATTTTTCAAGATCTTAAGTCCAAACTCTTCAGTTCAGGGCATCTTCTTAGTTCTTTGTCATGAGATGGATGAAACTAGTTCTATTGTTTCTCTCAATCTCTTGGAAGTTTGTTTTCTCCACCAGCTTGGTGTCATTCAAGGAATCTTTTCTTTCTTATCAGCAAAAGTACATCTTTCACAAAGATAGTTACCTAAAACATTGTAGTTTGTAGCAGTTAATGTAAATATTCTCGATAGATAGTTGCATAGCTGTTGAGAGCTCAAGACGCTAAGCCTTTTCTTGCACCATACACTACATTCTTATTCACATTACAATGGATGGGTGATGTATTGCAGGAGTAGGTATAAGTTGCAATAATATTAAGATAATCAACAGTTCATTAGAGGGAGCCACCAAATCAAGACAACATATTGCTTGTCAAAGGAAGCAAACATTACCTTAGGAGCACCAATTCCATCCCGTCTAGCTTCTATTACATCACCATGAGAATCTATTCTTTTCTTGAAAATGTCATGTCTCTGGAAGCCAAACGATAGAAATGATATTTTGAATGAACTAGTCAAAAGGGATATTATGGGAAAATAAAAAACCAAAAATGGGAATTAATTCAGCAATGGTCAAACACTTGACATGTCTTCACGTTTAACAGGAAAATCAGAGGAAACTGTACAAATCAATTAACAAGCCACTCTTGGCCGCACTCACTACATCAAAATGTTGTTCACCACTTATATCCATGGCATCCAGACTGAGCATTGAACATGGGAGGGCAGGAAAAGTGACATCAAACTGCACAACATAGTAGGAATGGCTTAGGAGCAATTCCATGGAATGATTATAATATAGTTTTAAGCCATAAAAAAAGAAATTTGTGATGGCCAACAACTTTATCCAACTATGGAGAAACCATTGTAGAAAAGAAATATCCATGAAGCTAGGAAACATTAAGTAGTTAAGACTAATACAAACAAACTTCAATAAGCAAAAAGAAAAACTGCATAGAAGGATTGAGAATTAAAATAGGCCACTATTGTCAGTCATGAACTTAAAAATTGATTGTATAGACCAGTACTCCAACTGATGCAGTGGCCCAACATGGGGCCGTAATTGCCACCATGGATATTAGAGGAAAAAGAAGGGGAATAAAAATGCCATTAAGGCTGAGAGACATCGTCCGTTATGGCTAAGATTTTAAAGGGTGCAATCACTTCCATTATCATGACTGAACAACACCAAAATCTATGGTCAGTATAATATATATCAAAGCATTTTACAAGGCTAGAGAAAAAGCATTAAATAGACATGACACAGATAAAATCATGACAAGGATTTAAAAGAACTATCACAAATAAGAATTATAGTTCAAATATAGATGGTTATGGATATCAGTTCAGTCAACTTATCGAGACAAAGATTCCAAATCCTACATTGATACGAAGTGTTCCACCTCTGGAAGTATCTACAACAAGTTTTGTCTCAGTTTTAACATGAAGAAATAACCCTGCAAGAACAAAGAAGCATAAACTAGTAAAAGCCAGAATGCCAGAAGATTAAGCATTAAACTAGAGCAAGCACCAACTACATCTTTAAAGAAAGAAAAACAATGGACAAAGAAACATCCCACTGATCAATATCATAAGGTAGGTGACACCTGATCCAAATGCTGATATGATTACTTTAAAACAACACTCTGATCATCATCAAGATCATGTCTGCATGTAGCTTATGGACCAAAATCAAGAGAGTGTTTCTGGAATCAATTTTTGTTCATTATTTTTTTCTTTTTATTGTTGACAGAAGGATCAAATTGAATGTAATATAATTATATTCGTGATTTATTTTCATTATAGTAACAGGTTTTACACAAAATGTAACACAATCTAATTGCATCATGATGATATCTGACTTCAATTACATTCAACACCTACAAAGAAAATTTTCAATTATGATAAAATCTTTGATCTTTCAGTAGGAGATAATCCCAGATAAGATACTTTGTGTTCATCTATTAAAATAAAATGCCAGAAGCCTACAAAAAATGTGAATCCTTCTGATATGTTTTTTTTTTCCCCTTTCGGATTTTAAAAAAAAAAAAAAAAAAAGCTACAGAAAGGAGGGAGCACCAACATGGTGCAGCCTCATCTAATTTACATGAACAACGAACCAAAAAAATAATAATCTTAACAAAAGACTCAAAAGGTTTAGAAACATCCAAATATGGAAGGACTTAATAAAACTGTCACAAAGATTTTCTCCACCCCCTTAAAAAAATCCTCCTATTAGTTCCCTCCAAACCATCCAAAACCCGATTAGTGGGAGCATCCTAAAGACACTTTTCCTTGCTATGCATACTCTTACACCTCTCTAAACCCATAATTCACTTTGTACAGAGCGTAAAGTCACCCAACAAAATGCAAAACAGAGAAAGTCTTCGCTCACAGTGAATAAGTCCACGTAAAGTGGAGCAATGAAAAAACCAGATAACCCACAGTTTCAGTCTCTCCTTAGAAGATTATCTAGAGAAGAGTTTATTTTTTTTATATACACTTTTCAGATTATATGAAGGTTTAACAAGCTTGGCATGAATAGGTGCTGCATTGGCATCATCAAAGTTTGGAAGAAGCATAAGGGAAGCTTTGAGAGAATCAATATGCAGGATGCCACAGGTCATGAATTTACAACTCGAATGGGTAATATCTTTACTATTGGAAAAGACAAAGAGCCATTGGGAGGCCAAAAGACCTGCTGCTCAAGCAGCCATGACTACATAAACTTTGTCTAGTTTTTCTCTAGAAGTTTCTTTTATCTGACTTTTAATGTAGGTCAGTCGCGTCAATTGGTTGCCATTAAAATCTTGACAGGAATTTCAAGTGTTTTCTTTGGTTGTACAGTTTTGAACTAGGTTTTATTGTGGAATTTAGGGCTCTTGACATGAGAGACAAGTTCCCTACTATTTTCGGCTGCTTTGACTTTTAGGTTTATCCCAACAAAAAAAATTGGTATTTTTGTAAGTCTGATTATCGTACAAGTTAATTAAAGTAGATAACAAATTTAATAAAATATTAAGGGACTGTATAATATTATTGAAATATATTAATTCCACAGTTACATATTTCAATTAAATCACGGTCACAAAACTGGTTCCAAACACTGTCCAAGTTCTGACAGAAGTGAGCACAACAAACCTACACAAAAATTTGACTTGAACCAGGCCAGTTGAGGTTGATGATTTTGAGTATCACTGCTAATTTAGAAAGAATGATTTGTTGATTGCTACCTTTTCCCAACAGAGAGACATCAGTGCTATGCAATAAACAATGGCAGACAGAAACAAACATTTAGCCATGTAGCATTTTTTTCTCATTGTATTGCACAACAATGTCTAGAGATGCGAACCTTGGTACAACGGTTAAGTTGTTCCTTTGTGACCTTGAGATTACGGGTTCAAGGCGTGAAAACAGCCTCTTTGCAAAAAAATAAAAGGGGAAGACTGCGGACATATATGTCCACCCTCTCCTTACCCCCACAAGACGGGGAGCACTTTGTGCACAGGGTAAACTTTTATTGCACAACAATGTCTCATAAACAACTCAGACAACAATTTTCCACAATAAGAAGAATCAAAATGTAACACCACCACTTGATGATGATTATAAAGTAACTTAAAAAAAACCAAAATTGTTCTATGTTGGGCCAAAAAAAAGCATCATAAAATTCATTTCATCCTCCATTCAAAATTTCAAGTCCCCCACAACTCCTTGCTACCAATCGGAACACCTTATCGTATATACTCATAAAGTCCACCCCAAATATTAGTTGCTTGCATAGGCTATCCAACCCAGGCAAAAATAAGTTTGGAATGTTATTTTGTTTTGATTATCTTCCCTCTTGTTACCTCAAGGGATATCCCATCCTAACTCTGTTAATTCTTCTTGATTAATAATATTCTTCTCTTTTCCAATCAAAAAAAAATAATAAAAAAATAAAAAATAAACAGAGAGGAAGAATAGTTTCATCTTAACCACAGTTCTATATAAGTAATATCAAGACTTAGACTTGGACTTGGACACCAATTCCCCTCCCCCTTCAAGTTAGAACTGTTATCAATGATAATTGTTAGCCAGTATTAAGGATAATAATTCCACCCTTATGTAACCATTTTTAACCGAAAATTGTTTTGATCAAACACCGTAATCCGGATTAAAAATGGGTCCATCACCCAAATTCGGAATTCCCCAAGCTCTCTCAAATTCCGTCATAGACCAAACGCAGCACACACAAAAGAAATCAATATCATATCAGGCAAAGAAAAAGGTAACTAAAAGGACAACATAGTTGAGAATATGCTCCCAGTTTAATCAATCATGAAATTGACATCAAATGGACATACCCACTTAAGAATATGTTCCCAATTTAATCAATCAAAGAAAAACAAAACCCTCGGTCGGTCATTCATAGTTGAGCAGCTAAAATAGAGAGAGAGAGAACATACTAAACTCAGAGAAGAAGAGGAAGAGCATGACGAGAGAAGAGACAAGGGTGATTACACCGCCGGAGAGAGTACGACTGTAGAAATCCTCATTGACTTTAGGGTACGCATCCAAGTTCCTCAGTTTCTGCAATATGCTAACCATTTCTCTCTCTCTCTCTCTCTTTCTCTCTCTCTCGCTCTCTCTAAGACGGTGCTCTGTCCGTGATTGTAAAATGTAATGATTGTGAGTGAAGTCGTTGGAGGACTCGTCGACCAACAAAATCCGACGAAATAGCCTCTCTAGTCAAAAATCTGGTCAACGCTTTCTTACCAGCCTTGGTTCGTCCCTCCGATAAATATGTAAAGAACTTCTGAAATCTCATTTTATCCTTCCTTCCTTTTACAAAAATTTTCTAAATATATTCACAAAAGATTATAATATTTGTGTAATTACCTACTAAATAAAAATACCAATTAAATCTTATGTATTAGTGTTAAAACTAGTTTATCAAAAAGTTTTTTTAAAAAAAAACATATATCTAAAATTAAAAGTTTTCATTTTAAACTTTTAATTGCACTTAAAATATTAATACTGAACTAAAGAAAAATGAACAGTAAAAAAGTTTAACAGTACAAAAAAATCATAAGGTGGGACAATTAGTTCATGTTTATATTATGTTATGTTGTCTATTAAATTGGATTAAAATTAATATTAATGAATTATGTATGTATTTATTTGATTTTGTGTAAAAATCTTGCTAAAATTGGGAGATTTTATATATCCATGACTATTTTTGTATTTTTGTTTTCAATTTTATTAAAAATAGATATATTTTATTCAGATAGAAGATGTCCAAAAGTCTTCTCGTTTTAGTATCGTTGGTGGCTCCAAAAAAACCCTAAAGGAATACAATTGATCAAAATAGAGAAGGAAGTATTTGATATATATTTCACATTTGTCAGTGTCAAATTCATTTCACATGGCCATATGCCTCCTTGATTTTCACCTTTATAGACATCAAACCCCCTTGACATTTTCATTGTTGGGCAATTTCATTACCTCCATTTCAAATCTAAACTAATCAAGTTAAATCCACTTGTTTTTCATCAAAACTTTTATTTACAATTTAGGTAATATTTAGTTAAAAGGTATGGAATTAAGAATGGGATTGAAATCTAAATAAATTGTTTGAATTAATGGAATAAAAATAAAAATTTGAGAATGAAATCCATAAAATAAGGAATTTGTGAAATCTAAATAAAAATATATGTTTTGACCAAAACCTATGTCACAAACCTAAGAAGAAAACATTATTTACCTTTTGCCCTTTCAGCTGATGCCTCTTCTTTTCTACCATTTCTTTTCCTCCAACTTTCTTCACATGTCTTCCATGGCTGCTACGCGATCAGATTTCTTCCACTAGGTACTTCTATTGCCTCTCTCTCTCTCTCTCTCTCTCGCCCCTCCAATAGCAACTAATCTAAATGACTTCTTTCTTTACATCTCTCTCTTGCCATAGCAGTTAATAGTAGGGCACTTCACAGAGGATTTCTCAAATTTGCAATCGGTAGCTCGTTTTACACAATAAAACTACTCACAATCTCTCTAATTTTCTTAGTTTATTTTCATTCTAAATTTTGTTCGTAATCTGTATCACCTCTGTATGGGTATTAGAATTTTTTTTAAAGGTATTATTAGTTTACAGAGGGGGACATAGTAAGGAATACAAGTCACAGTCATTTCCTCCAAGTCCTTCTTCTTATCCTCATCCAAGGTTTGACATCCATTTTGGATGATAGGCTCCATAGAGTTCTTTTTTGTGCATTCTAAATTTCCACCCCTGTTCAGTTCTTTAGTCTTCTCTCTCTATCTCTTCTTTTTTCCCCCTTCTTCGAGGTTTTCCCCTTTCTTCTTTTTGTATACTTTCTTATCTAAAGTCATGTTTCTTTGGTGGTGGTGTACCCTTACATTTTCATCTTTAGAAATAATTTATATTGATGGATCGAGTAGAATTTAGAATTAACGTTCGAGTCTGCTACAAAATTTCAACAATTGGAATCAATCAGAACTTGTGCACTTCTTGTCAATCCCTTTCCCTAATTAAGGTGACATTTGTTGGAAACTTCTTCATTACAGTAGGAAGAATCTCCACAGAATTTTGGTGACATTTCACATAATAGCACAACCCTTTCTTCTCATATTCTTCAATAATTTTGGGGTATGGGTGTACCTAGCAAGGTTTTCTTGACAGACTAGTGTTGACCTTGTTATGAGTGAAGTGAATTTTTATTATTTGTTGTTTGGTGGTGGTTGCTATTTGCTATTTGCAAAATCTTAGGCCTATTTGATCTTTTCATCATCTGGATCTATTAGGCATATTTATTGATAATTAATTCCCTAAGTAATGTCAACACTACTGGACAACAATATCATTTATTACATAATATTTACAAACTTTGAGAAATAAATTATACTCAAAACTATCTATTCATTTCCTCTATATAAAAGTTCAATGACATTTTATGAGCTTATTTGTATTCTTTTCTAGTTTTATTGTTCAGGGTAAATGAAAAACAATGTTCATTTGATTTCCTAAGTATAGCATGCATTCTGTCCCTCAGAAAGCAGCACATAGTTTTACTGGAAAGGAAGCAATAATCCACAGTTACATTTCAATTAGAAAAGCTCTCACCTGTCCTTTTTAACAAAACTATAGAGAAGAAACTATGCTAATTATATTAAAGAAAATATTTTGTTGTTCTTGTTAGACCTAAGAAAATATTTAGGCTACTAAATAATGACGATTTGTCGATAGTAATGATTATTAATATTCACAAAAAAAAAAATGAAATTTTAGTTAAACTTTGTTTTTCACTCTCCTTTGATCTCTTTTGATATTTTATTATTCTTATATCTATGGTGTCTTATTGGTTTGTAAAAAATTAGCTCTTTATTTGTGACAAATGAAAGACGCAAGAAAAAACACAATGTTCAAATCAAATCTGCAATATTTATGACTTTTGCTGCCAATGTTCATTATATAATACCATTTAGTTGTGGCCTATTTTTTATTTTGGAAACAACTAATAAAGTCAGAAAAAGGAATTAAGTGCATGCATCACTTGGATAATCTTACAAGAAATAGTGATACTCATTGTATTGGTGAACTTCGGATGGATAGATACATGTTTGGAATATTATGTGAGATACTCAAAGATGTTAGATGTTTAAGAGCTACAATAAATATGCAATTAGAAAATATTGTATTCATATTTGTTTATGTCTTGACTTACTACCAAAGAAAAAAAAAATTAGAACAATAAGCTATACATTATTGAGAAGTGGTAAAACTATTAATCGTCAATTCAATCTTTATCTCTTAGCAGTTTTGAATTACATTTCATATTTTAAAAAAATCAGAGCCTATAACTGATAATTGTACAAAAGACATACGAAAATATTTAAAATAATTTTTTGTTTAAATTAACTTTTTTATAATTTCTAATGGTAATTAAAAAAATTTTTGTTCTTTCTTTTTATTTTTTGGGTCTCTTTAAATATAAAATTATCTGGGTGCTTTAAATAAAACATTAATTAGTGTGACACCACTTTCTGATCAAAAGTCTAGGTACCAAATAAGAAAAGAAAGTATTGCAACCAATGTATTAGGAGTTTGTTTGCCCAACTTGGAATTTATTCGTGTCTTGTTTGGTCGGGAAGGTTTTACACATGATGGTCGTGTATTTTGCATTTCATTTTTTAAATAAGTAATACATTGAAAGTCAAGTCTAATGCAACCCTAAAGATTATTCAAGGTCGAAAATAATCATAAAATAATAAATCTTCTCACAAAATAGAAATTTTTTAAAAAATCATAAACTTTTCGATTTTCATACAAATGTCTCAACCCATATATTATTTTCAACGTATAAAAGTCTAGTTTCAAAATACGAATATCGTATTTGAATTACCTATATGCAAAACAACCTATAATGTAAAACAATACATCTATCTTTAAGCTCCAACCCTAGATCCAAATACTTTCATGCATATTTCGAATTAAACTCTAGAGAAACCATTCAAATCAACTCAATTCGATTCTATTATTCCGTAGCATACTTCTTCAGTATCAAACGGCCTAATTTACGTAAATGCCTAAATTTAATACTAACATTTAATTATAGATCTTCAGAAATGCATTCTAATCAAATCTAAATACATCATAAACATATAAAGATCTCTCCATCCTAGATTCACTCAATTTATCGAAGAAATCAGAATTTTACGTCACCAAGGGTTTTCGGATCACAGACCCAGCTTCTGTGCGCTGTTCGATTTAGTCCGAACCCTACAACACTATTAAACCGATGTAAAGTTTAGTAATTTAGCCTAACATCATACGAGATCGAAACCCTAGAACTAAAATTCTGAACTCAGTCCTTACCTATAGAGAATGGAGTTTGTAGGCAGTCTAGGGTTTTTGAGATTCTGTTGCTATCAGTTTGGGGCACCTGCAAAGATTGCAGGAGCGCTTTCGGTTAAGGGGAAACAAGGCGCACGAGCGCGTGAGTAGGGAAGAAGCACCGCAGCCATGTGCACAGGAGCTTTCGCACACTGCAGTTGGGCGTGCAGGGGTTGTCGCATGCTGCAGTCGCGCGCGCAGGGGAGCTGTCGCGTGCTACAGTCGCACGCGCAGGGAGAGAAAGAGAGAGAGAGAGAGCGATAGAGAGTGAGAGAAACAGTTAGTGAATGAGAGCGATTCGAAGAGAAATCCCGAGAGAGAGAGCAGGTAGTGAGAGAAATAGAGAGAGAGAAACGGAGAGGAAGAACCGCCACTTGCGGTGGCGTGGGTGGCAGAGGAGAAGAAGAGAGACTCACGGCTCACGGGAGAGAGAGAGTGCGAAGGAAAAAGAGAGACAGAGAGTGGTAGAGAGAGAAAGAAAGAGAGAGAGAAATCGGTAAAAGGGATGGAGATGGTGGAGGAAGGAGGCGGTGGCAGAAGCGATCGGTTGCGACGGCGGCAGGGCGGGAAGGCGAAGGGTTGTGCGGGAGAGGAAGAGGCGGGGAGAGAAAGAGAAGGAGAAAGAAGGAGAATTAGGGCTTTAAGCCCTAATTCGATTTATTATTATTATTATTATTATATAGATATTTATAAGAATAGATTTATAAATAAATAAAAGAGGGAATAAATAATTTAATAAATGAAATTATTTTTATACTTGCTTCACATTTCGAATCGGAAATACGGATACTTTTGAATATACTAAAAATTTGAATTAAAAACCCCAAAATCGAAAATCAATATAAAATAAAAATTCTCTCTCTATATAAATAAACTGAGGAATATTTCATTAAATTCAGGAACGGGAGTACAAAAGTACGGCACCACAGAGTCGGCGTTACATACATCGCTCGGTTCGGGAATAAAATTCTGACCCACTGAATCAATTATCATCCTCTGATATGAATTCAATTGATCATAATAACCCTGATCCCCACAAACTGAAAATTGTATGTTTCGTCAATACTCTTTATCAGATATGAACGGTTCACAATGACATATCCAATTATAGTAATTCGGGATAAAACTAAATTTATAAAGATGTTCCCTAACTTTATCACACTAAAAAAATTTACCATTACGACACTTTTTACACGGATACCTTAACTTACTTTCATCCATAAACTCAACATTACTACAAGCAAAATCCAAAAATTGTTCCAACCCAATAATAAACTCATCAGTTAAACCTCGACATTCAGGTAAGTTCTTTTTATACATCCAACTTTTTTCGTTCTGTATTTTTCCTGTTTACAAATTTAAAATTTATAAAATATTAATAAAAACTACTACAAATAAAAGTTATTTGATACGATTCAAAAAACAATCAGATTATATTGATGAAAATATATAACATTAAATATTACTATATAATCAAATAAAATATTAAATATTTAACATTAACATGTTTGATTGTTTAACTAATTGAAATAAGATTTATTATAAATTGTCTTTGATTGATAACCGAATGTTTAAAGTAATCTGATATCAACACATGGGATTCCAAGTCTATATAAAAAATTAAAATTAACAAATCATAATAAAATAATAATATCATTAAATCAACCACTAAATACAATTATAATAAACACCAATGAAGTAAGTAATATAGAAATAAAAATAATACAAGCATATACATTAACATAATAACATTTTTCAATACCAAAAATTCTAAATTACTTATCATCACAGTACAAATTAAAACGTTCCTCACTATCAAATAATATTCCACCAATGGTCTCAGATATCAATAGCAACAACAATTTCCAATCCAAATGTTCAACAATGGCAAACATAAAGACAACAATAACAATTATAAATAACTAATATATTATTAAAACAAAATTATAAAATTCTTTTTTTTAAAAAAAAATTACATTTATAAAAAATATTTAATCAAAAAAACTTACAATTGGGAGCCCCTCCCCCGCTGCACAGCGAAGGGGCCAGCGGCCCTGACGCGGCAGGGCCTTGAAGGGGGTAGCCCCCTTCCACCAAATATGGTAGATTTGACAGCTATGCCATCAAATTTGCCTTGTACGACACAAATCCAGCGATGCGCCTCCGGATCTGCCTTCCTCATTGCAGATCTGACAACACCGTCGGATCTCCATCCTGTGGCTGAGAGAGAGAGAGAGAGATTACCTTTCACCATCACAAAATCCGCCATCGAAGCACCACTTGCAATACCTGAACCAATCTCCTTCGCAGATCTTCAAAAATCAGAGAGGAGCTTTTCGAAAATGAGAGAAATTTGCTAAGTACAAATGAGAAAGAAGACTCAAGTTAGATAGATAAGTGGAATTCTGCGACGAAAGTATTTTCATCACAAATTTTGTTGCAAATCGACAATGAAAATATTTTCGTCACTGATTTCGTTGCTAATTGTACGACGAAATTTTTTTGTTGCTAATTTCGTCACTGATTTGCGACGATTTCTTTTTTTGTTGCTAATTTTGTTACAGATTCGGGATGAAATATTTTCGTTGCTAAATTTCATCGCTAAATCGGTATTTTTTTATAGTGTGAGTTGATTCATAGTCTTCCAAATCCTCCTCTTTAATATCATCATCTAAATCTAACTCTTCATCTTATATGTGAACCCTACTAGATGAACTTGCAATAGCTTTTCCTTTTTCTTTATTTTGAGATGTTACGTTGTCCCTTGCACTCACATGAGATCTAGATGCATAATAATTTTCTTTAACCCCACTACCTATACCAACTTGACCCAAGTTAAGTCACTAGGTCCATCTTCCTTATTAATAAGGTTAACTTCTACATCTAATACCCCGGTCAACCATTCAGTACTTCCATCCATATCATCCAATGTAACAGGGTCTATTCCACAACGTGCTTTATATCAACGCCTCAAAACCTTATTATACTTGATATACACCAAATCACTAAGGCACTTCTGGTCCGGCTCGTTTCTCCTTTTGTTGTGAAGCTGTAGGAATTATATAGAATATATAAGTATTAACATCAAATTGTTAATGTATTAACTGTTAAAAAATTAACTAATTTACATTTACTCGCATGCTAAAAAACACTCCAATTACGATCACAACCAGATGAATTGCAAATCAAGAATCTTGATTGTGAACTTTTGAAGACTTGATGTGCTTGTTTTAAATGCAGACCACCACCCAGTTATTAAGAATCAAAATGGAAAATTATTAATGCAAGATTCTCTAACTTTTAGCAATATCCATATACCATCAAATTCACAACAAAATTGATTCGTTTTATTTTTTAAACTTACCTGGTGCTTTTGTTGTTATCTGCCTCACGACTGTAGGACGACTAAATATGTTTTCTGCTTTCATATAAATAGGCAACTCCTTACTAATCTTATCTTGTTCTTCAATAGATGGCACCACTCTTTCTATTGCGCTTCCTCATGTGTGCTGCATTTCACTTGAAAAAAAACCCAAAAGCTGTATTATACTATACTTCAACACGCTTTTAACTACTATGTGTTGGATATTGTAATGCTAAGGGTTTTCTTGCCCCCTATCGAGGGCAACAATATCAGCTTAGTGAGTTCGATAGTTTCTAACCACAGATAATGAAAGAATATTTCAACATGAAACACTCATAGGTTAGGAATATCATAGAAAGATGTTTTGAATTGTTAAAAGGAATGTGGAAAATCCTTACTTTCCCTTCATTTTTTGGAATTAAAAGACAAGTTAGAATTATATTGGTATGTTATTTGTCACACAACTTGATACGAAAGTGCATGGCCTTTGATTCTCAAGAGTTAGAACTAATTGAACAATCGGATGATGATGATGATACGAGGAAAGCGAGAAAAGACATGAGTAATGTGACAAAAATGATGAGAATGATGTAAATTACATAACAAGTATAACACCAAGTGATAGTGAGCTCATTTTAGAAACAATTTAGCTATCCAAATGTTTAATGATCGGAGTGTTTGATTCAATGAATTACTTCAATGATTTGGTATTATTTTATATTTTCATTTTATCTTATTTAATGTATTTTATATTTAGAATTTATATTTTAACGTTGTCAATCTTTTTGTCATACTTGACATGGATTTCTTATTTTTATGTTGAACTTTATTATCCTATGAGTTGTATTTCGGTAAAAAGATGGAGAATAATGAATATGTTCGTAGGCAAGGTAAGAACAAATATTTATGGTTAATTGATAATGTGAAAGTTTTGATTGAAACAATATAAGAATTAGCTTATGATCTTTTGTGAAAAAATGATAGAGGCTTTAAGAACAACAATATAACCGAGTTACATAAAATCATCTTGCGTAAAATTCCTCCATATTGAATCAAAAGTCAAATTATTGAAACTTAAGTTTCATACAATTATTGAAATGTGTAGATAAAGTGGTTATAATTAAAATGAAGTTGAGCAAAAGATTACTTGTGAAAAACAATGCTATGATAATTGGTGTAAGGTAAGAAATAACCTTCAATTTTTTTTATTTTGAGTGTGAGTTCAAACTTATATTTATACTATATTAACTTGTATTGCTGTTTTATAGATGCATAGAGATGCAATAGGCCTTTGAGATGTCAAATTTCTATGGTTCAGTGATCTTGAGACTGTATATGGAGCAGATAGAGCAACGAGAGATGTTGATGAAGATATTGTCGATGTTGTGACAAATATGGAGATTGCCTAAAATTTGGATATGCAAGAGGAAGAAAATGATGATGGGTATAATGACAATGAAGATAGAAATGAAGCAAACTCTGTTAGAAAATCTATTCCAATTACCTCAACAATAATACTCCTAATAAAAATTGATCTAAAAAATTGAAATTAGCAGCACCTCCATTGAGCCTTGAAGCATAATTTCAGTAAATAGGTAAATTAGGATCTTTCATGGATTATGCCTTTGCTAACTTTAATATAATGGCAACTGTTATAGTGAATGAAGATAAGCGTAAGCAATTGACATTGGACAAAAAAATAATGTTGTTATAGAGTTGTTAAAGTTTGAGCTCATAAGTGGTGATACTTATAATACAGCCAATATATTTGGAGTTGAGCCCTATAAACTTGATGTTTTCTTCACTCTTCCTCCTTATATGAAAAAATAATATGTGATTAACCTTTTGTATCATTTGACTAATCATTAGAGTAGTAGTAGTTCGTGACCATGAACTGTACTTATGAATTAAGTGGGTATTCCTTTGGATGGGGAAGTAATCCACAATTTGCTGGTTTGTTTATATTTCATAATATTAGGAAATCTTGGTTTGTTTATATTTCACAAAGTGGATGGAAGATGGTATTACAAGGTTCAAAATACTCACTCATTATTTTGTGGGTTTGGCATCATTATTTATGGACACTATGACCGGTTGTATTTATAATATATGAAGTAATATAGTATCTTGGTTATCATCATTATAAAGTGCTTGTAGATTGCAGTGGTTGATCACTAAAAACTGCATTGATGTTTCTATGCTAGATAAGTTACACAGGCACTCAATTGCTGTTGAGAATACAATTGTTTTTATATCTTAGAGAATTTTATTCTTGCATGGTTTTATATATTTTTTTTATTATTTTTTGGCCTGTAGAGTACAATTGTTTCTCACAAGTGGTTCAAAAATGTTGTCATGTGTCTTCATATGCAATTTTACGTGAATGCCTTTTTATTCTTTCATTTTAATAAGGACCATATTCTAATTGTAAGTTGTAGACTATCTCTACTTTCCTATCAAATGTAGTATCAAGCTGATGTTTTCTTTTTTTACTTCTTTCTATTTTTCTTTCTTTTAGGGGGAGGGGGGGCATGGGAAAGGGATGAGTGAGTGAAAGCTTGTTCTGTTTAATTAAAGGATTGCCCATGAAATCACAACAATCTCCACCCTTTTCTTCTGACACTCACTTTTGTAGATTTTGATGAATATCAAATTTAAAATCATGTAGATACACTCTTCATGGATTCCCAATCATCAACATGAGCCTATATTATGTAATTTTATTATCAGACAGGGAAAGACATTTTGAAATGTGAATACCAAAATTCTATGTCTCTATGGACATTGACTTGTGGAAGACAATGCTTGGTGTCCACTTGAAGTATGAAAAATGTAATGTAATAAGAATTTTCCCCGATTATATTTTTTATCAAGGATAAGATCCACAATTATATAATCTCTATTTTAAAAGATATTCAAACCAAATATCAACAATGATAATTATTTTAATTTCGGAACTTGAACCAAATAGGGATTATTAGAGACAATTTCTTGATTCCATTTTTAAGATTTTTTATTTTGAATCCAATTATGAAATCCGAATCAAATATCCCCTTAGTTTCAAGAGAGAAAAAAACAAGAAATAGAAAGAGATGACCGAAAATTATAACTACATTATTATTCTTCAATCCTAATCCACAAGTAAGATTAAAGAATGAAAATGACGGGCTATAATGTTGCAGCAATTTCAAACTTTTTATTGATATACTTCAAATGTTTCAAAGCAAAAATAATTTTTATAAAACACATGACTTAATAAGGATACATTCCATAACTTGCCAAAATGAAAAATATAAGAGATCATGAATTTTATTTTATTTTTCCAATAAAACCATTTCTTTAATTCCGAAGAAGCTCTCAATTCTAATCCAAAAATTAAGAGAATTTATTTCTTCTCCAAAATAACGTATATTTATATCGAAAGTTATTCAAAATAAATTTTAAGAAAGAAAACAAAATCTCTTTTTTTCCTATATTGTTGATAAATAATATAGTATTAGTAAATCAAAATTCTTGTAGAATAATTTTCAAAAATTCATGAAAATAGCATGTGTTTATTTCTGTAAATATTTATATTTATAAATGCTAAAATCAAAATAATTCAAAAGAAATTCATTTTGTATTTTTATTTTCTTGTTGCTCAGAAAATTTTACCCCCAAAGAATTTCAAAATAAGAAATGTTTTATAATTTTTGATGTATGAAAATTTATTAACACTGATATTCTTCGTTTCCAAAACGTTTAAGATAAATTTTTTATTTTTAAAATATCTCAATATATTAAATTAATTAAAATTTATACAAAATTTTTTATATTTATATATTTTTTATATTTAATAAATTATTTATTTATTTAATTATAAATTTTATTTTTTGATTAATAATTCAGATTTTTATTATAAAATATGATTAATTTATTATTTCTGTAAAATAATTAATATTTATATATATTTATAAAATATTTATATATATTCAAATTTTATCTCCAAAGAAAGATAGATCCGGAAACATGGATCCACAACCTTCCCCACCGGGAAGGTTCATGGCGGAGCAGTTGGTTCTTGGTCGAACCAGTTCTGCTTCTTCCTCCTCCTCTCCTTCCTCCTTCAAATCTATATCTGATGATGGCACTAGCCAGAGCTTAGCCTCCATCCTCAACAATCCTCACGTTGGCAAATCCGATTCATCTTGGGTTCCTCTCCCGTGGTGGTCTTCTTCTTCTTCCTCTTCATTCTCTTCTCCTACTGATTTCGCTCCTCTTGTCCCCAAACAGCCTTTCCTTGACGTCAACAAGTCCAATTTCCATCCCTATTTGGCCTCCATCTCCGACGCCCTTGGCCGGTTTGAGGACATTCGGAATCACGAGATCAAAGAGAGATCCGATTTGGAATGGCAATTGATGGTTTCGGAGGAGGATGGAGGAGTTCAAGGTCAAGGTGAGGCTCTGGTGGCTTGTTTACGAGAAGTTCCGGCATTGTATTTCAAGGAGGATTTTGCGCTGCAAGACGGGGCGACATTCAAGGCGGCGTGTCCGTTCTCCACTTTGTCGGAGAATATTATATTGCAGGAGAAGCTGTCGCAGTATTTGGATGTCGTCGAGCTTCATTTGGTGAAGGAGATTTCGTTGCGGTCGAATTCGTTTTTCGAGGCACAAGTACAGTTGCAGGATTTGAATGTGAAGATCGAAGAGGGTAGTGATAGGATTCGCGAGCTTAAGGAGACAATTAGGCTTTTGGATGTGGATTTAGTCGACTCTGCTAGGCAAATTCATGATTTGAATGTTACTAGGACCAATTTGTTGGCTCTTCTGCAGAAGTTGAGGCTTATTTTATATGTCAATCAGGCTCTATCAGCTCTCAAACTGGTATCTTTCTTATATCTTAAATGATTCTGGAATTTGACTTTGCTTAAGTGTTTTTAATATATGATTTAGTGTACTTGAAGTTGAATCCACCGTTGTATAATTCACACAAGTGTTTCCCTGTGCTAATAAAATGACCAACGTGTCAAGATTGTGGTCACTGCATTCAATTCAATAGATTATTGTATCTGTGTTTAGCGGTGAATGGGGGGCATGTGGGAAAGGAAAGAACATGCACATGTTATGATCCAAGAATTCAAGGCCTGTAAGTTCTGGTAAGAAATGCTAAAGCACATTGAGCTTGCCATTCATTTATAGAGAATTAACAATGCAATGAACAATATTGGGATACCATCCACACGATTAGAATGAAGGGTAGGAGGCTAATCTTGGTTTGGAGGCACTGAAGTGGGTCCTAGTAATAATTACTTGTTCCGATGCATGAACAGATTGTTGTCTTAACAACGAAAAATCATAACAATTCTACTTAAATAACCATCAATTAATGAGTTTTGAGGGCTTAGTTTTAGTACCATCCGTTTCCCATGGTAACATGTGTGGGCTAATTATCATCTCAAAAGGGAGGATAGAAAGGTGGTCAACATGTTATAAAATCAGCTATTAGTTTCTTGAAGTGGGTGAGAAAATGAAGTATTAAGATCGTAACTGAAGAAAAGGAGATTCAGTGGCTGAAGTGCTTTTTTTTTTTTGGTGATAATTGTTAAAAATGTAGTTGTCTACAGCTTTGACAGAGCATTTGCTGTCACATGAAATCTTGGGCACCTTTTTTCAAAATTGAATGAGCTCAAGATCTTTATATTTTTGAGGGATGTTACACTTAAGTAACTCTATTGCTTGTGGTTTGATTAGTATTACAATGAAGAGGGTGGCCACAAAAGGAAATGTTCTCCTGGGCAATGGGAATTGAGATACTTGCTTAGGTGAGAGAGCAAGTCTGTGATAAACCTTTAAAAATGGAAAACAACTGAGTTAATCAAAGGATTCCCATGGAGGCAAAAACCACAATGATGTTAGTGTTGTAATTTTTTTTTTTTTTTTTTTCAAAAGGAAATATGTATGCTTGAGATGGCTTATATTCATGTTGAAGATTGACCATGTAGGAAACCATCTCGTCACGTGATTGGTGCAAAAAGTAAAAAATTGATCCTTAAAAGGTTTTAAACATCTCTTTAGCCAAATACACTGAAAATTGCCAATGTAGTACAGCTTGATAACTCTCTTCCCTCCCTTTTATCTCAGGATTTATGTAGTAGAATAAAGTTTTGCTTCTTTGGTAATTGAATTTCTCACCTAAGACCCTAAAGAGCCAATTTCAAAAGGGCCAAGATATTACGATAACTTTACAGGAGTTTATGTTTTCTTTTGTTAATTTGTGAAAGCACATGACCACAGTCATCTGTATAAAAGTTCTTATCACGCATCTTAAGAATCTAGAGGTTATAGGCATTTGATTTATTGAAAACTACAAATCAAAAAGAAAACTTACCTTCTTCTATAAGAAAGAAAAAAAAGTTTCACCTTTTGGGGACCTTTGGCCTTTCAAACATGATTGGGAATGCTTTATTGGGGAAAAGAATACCAAACGAAATTTTTTGTAATGGAGTCGCTGAAACATAGTTTAGAACCATCCTGAGTTCAAGCCCTCCTTTTGTAATGGCATTAGACTCCAATTTATGTGGTGACGATATAGAAACCTTGAACTACTGTCATTTAGCTTTTTAGAGTTTGAGTATGCTAGATAAACTTGGAGTCCATCGTAAGTGATCAAGATAGAAATGTGAACTTCATGACCGTTTAAAGGATGAGGAGAGGAGTATTAGTAAAGACATATTTTTCCCAACAGATTAGCCATTTTATTGAGGAAAATAATAATGAGATATGAGAAATTTGGGGGAGCTTGCTAAAGATAGGATCTAGGATTGATTAAGTGGATCATGAATATAGTCATAAAATGGATTACTTCCACTAATACTTGGATAGGCATGAGCTCTGGTAACTGGACTTGGCTATTTGGTCTTAAATATCTTTGCTGTGTCATCGACATCGCATGATACGGGTATCGGATCTGAGTTGCATGGGGATTTTTAGCTTTGGCTTCAGCAGATTGAAAGGGAGAGGGGACCCACATTTGTTAATGCCGCTGTTGGAGTCTTCCTTCACAAGAGTCTACAACTGTATTGTTAATTTGTCCATACAAGAGTAATACCTCCTTTTCCAAGTCCATTGAAAAAAAAATTTCCCTTAGCCTACTAGGTGAAAAAGGTAACTTCATTTGAGGCAAGGCCCTCCACATGGCTTTCCATGGGAGGCCTGAGTCCTCCTTTTCTCTCATCAGAATGAATGCTTCTATAAAACCATTTCTCCTGAAAAGCAACCTCGATATATCCTTTCCAAAAAATATTTTCCATTCAGTAATAAATCTTCACTCCTTCAGGAATTTCATAAAGCTATTAAAACTCTCCAGCTACCAGTATTTGCAAATCTCACAAACTCCATGTTTCAATGAATGGAATTTCCATGCACCTATCCATCTCTTTCCACAAAGCAGGACAATGAGGGGCTCAGACATTGGCAACCCACCTATTAACAGGCACCCAATATTTAGCCTGAGTCTCCTTCAGAATGTCTCCTTTTTTCTGAGTCTCCACTATCACTTTCCTAGAAACCTTTAATAAAAGCCACTTGGATCTAATTCCCAAGTCTCCAACCGCCACCAGAAGCTTCAGAACATACTACTTAACTAGGAAAAATTTGAGATTGCCTTACTCCAAATTTTTCCTTGAGAATCTTCTTTCAATATGCTCAAGCCACTGCATCACTGAAGTCAAAAGTGGATAAAGAGACATGAAATACATTGGCAGGTTAGACAAGACACTTGTAATCAAACTAGGCCTACATCCCTTGGACGAGAGACTCATCTTCCACTCAGCCAACCTCTCAAATCTCGCCATTACCCCCCTATGCTTTGCCCCTAGAGGAAGATCCCAATTCAAAACAGGTGAAGTGATGATTTTAAAATTCTCTAAGTAGGTACACCATCTCTTGTAACATAGCTGTCTTGTATCTTATCATCTCTTCCAATATTCCCTTTTCGCCCTCTTGATGAGTAAGAAGTGGTGAATTTAAAACTAACTGGATTTATGCCAAAAATCAACACGTAGCTTGACACGCATGCATCTTATGCAACTTTACTTGTGAACAACCAAGTTATGGCATATTGTTTTGTTGGTACCTTTTGCTGTTGGTGACTTTGGTGTTCGTAGATTTAGGCATAGTGAAGATTTCGGTCGTATGCTGCCTGTGGATTTAGATTAGATGTTTAGCATTTTACGATCCCTGTGAGTATAAATTGATCAGTTTTCCATTTTACAGCTTGTTGCATCCGCAGATTGTGCTGGAGCTTTGGATATTACTGATGATTTGCAGCATTTGCTGGTAAGCTTGTGATAATATTCTGAATAAACTGTTCCCTGTCACTTCAGGGTCTTGTATGCCTTTCTTCTTTGCTTTTTTATTCTTTTTAATAAAATCCCATGGAGGAGAGTTCTTTTCATCCTATGATAAGTAAACCGAGGTCTACTAAGTTATGGCCACAGGTTGTGTTTCTGCAACAACACTACTCTAGACCTTAATCCCAAATTTTAAGGTCAGACATATGAGAGACAAATATCGGGGAGATGAAAAAAAAAGTATTGATTTAATTGGTGCGAATTCTTATATATTACTCATTCCTATCTAAGAATGTCTTCTCAATTAAACCTTTAACCATCATATTTTTACAGATAACTTACATCTAAGTTTTTAACGATCTACTTATATTTTTTATTAAATTTTCTATATTTAAATTCTTGGTCCTCCTAATTGGTGCTTTTTGGGTTTTTGTTTTACATGTCCAAACCACCTCAGATGATATTCTTGCATTTTATTTACAATTGAACAAACTCTCAACTTATTATGTATCTCTTTATTTCTAATTCTATCTTTTTTAGTTTTATTATACATCCACCTAAATATTATCATTTCAGTCACAACCGTTTTATGTTCTTATTGTTGTTTAATGACCAAATATTCGGTATCATATAATAGTGTAGGATTTACTGCGATTTTATAGAACTTTTCTTTCAAATGTAATGGTATCGCGCGATTGCAAAGAACTCCCAATGCCCTTCTCTATTTCATCCAACCCGCTTGAATCTTATAATTTATATCCCCATCTATATTGTCATCGCTTAGAATGATGGAACCAAGATATGTAAAGCATTCATTCTTTGGTATGTCTTTTTCTAACATAATTGTTTCTTCACCATTCTGATGATTGTCATTAAACCTACATATCATATATTCAGTTTTTGATTTACTTAATCTAAATTCTCTGAATTCTAGTGTGTCTCTCCATAACTCTAATCTAGTGTTAATGCTCTCTCTAGTTTTATCGACCGATACTATATTATTTGCAAACAGCATATGTTATAGTATTTTATCTTGAATAGTTTTTATGATTTCATCTATCACTATTGCAAAAAAGATGGGATGTCGAACCTTGATGAAATCCAATGCTAATAGGAAAGCTATCGGTCAGACTCCCACAAGTTCTTATATTGGTTATAGTTTTTTCTTACATATCTCTAATAAAATTAATGTATTTTAAGGAGATCCCTTTTTTCAACAATACTTACCACACTATGTCTTTAGAAATCTTATCATATGCTTTTTCTAGGTCAATGAATACTATATGTAAGTCTGTCTTCTGTACTCTAAATGTTTCTATCAAATATTTTAACAAGTGAATTGATTTAGTAGTGGATTCTTTTGACATAAATTCAAATTGATTCTAAAATATATTTATCTCCATTCTCAATCTATACTATATTATTGTTTCCCATAACTTCATAGTGTGACTCATAAGTTTAATTCCTCTGTAATTGGATCAATCTTGTATGTCTTCTTTATTCTTATATAGTGGTATAAGTATGTTCTCTCTCCATATTTGAGCCATTTTCTTGATTTGTCAAATTTTGTTAAAAAGATCCGTTAACATTATTATACCAAATTCATCAAAACATTTCCACAACTCAATAGGAATGCCATCATGTCCTATGGCCTTATTATTCTTTATTCTCTTTAAGGTCTCATTTACTTCATGGGGACGAATTTTACATTTAAAATCTCTATTAATCTCTTCTATACGTATCGCGATATTTTTTGTCTCTTGTACTCTCAACGTTAAAGAGATTATTAAAATAATGCCTCCAATGCTTTCTTATATCCTCATTCCTTACAAATATAATATTGGTTTCACTCTTAATATACCCAACACTATTTAGATCTTTTCTCTTACTCTCCCTTAGTTTGACAATTTCTTACAAGCATAGTATTGGTTCCACAGGTTTTGTTTCTACATTATTAGAAATTTAAGGCATGATTCCTTCCTATACATGGTTGTTCTTATATAATTCTTTGTTCTTTAATTTCCTTTGCATCAAATGAAGTGCATTTTCATCCTGGGTAATTGATTGATTTCTCGGATTATGTGTAGGATGCTTAGAAATCCATTGTCAAAGTTATTATGACATTCTCTTTCTTTTATATGTATTCACAAGAATGATGTTGTTGATGCTGTTGTTTTATGGCTGCCATTGTCATTGTAATTGATATTACCATTGCCATTTTCTATTTTGAATTACAGCTAGAAGCATCACAAGAAAATAAGAAATGGAGTAATGCTAAAGTTGTGAACCAAAATCAATATAAACTACAAACTTTTTGTGGTTTTGGGTTATTGGTCATTGAAATGCACATGATTAACACGTAGTACAATATGCTGACCAATAACCAATTTACCAATAAAATGTATGTTGCTTCTGTTGCTGCTACAGTCATGTGCACATTTAGTTCTTTGATAGGAAAAGCACTTTCCTGGGAGAAAAAGAGAAGACTACTTCAATGAAGCATTTGCAGCCAATTAAATGTGAGAGAAAACGGCAATTCTCCCCGGAAAAGCTTAAAATTTCAAAGGTTGTAAGGGATCCTAGAAAATCTACAGGAGAGGCAAAAGAACTGATAGTGATATTACTTGTGCATTTAACCATCAGCTCAACTACTCTTATGCAAGCTGGATGGCTGTGTGGCTGATAGGTTGATTTCTAGGACATTTTCGTGAGGAAATTGAGGTGTAAAAAGAATTTCATCATGTATATTTAATTGACTGATGGATATATTGTTAGTTTTGTACCATGAAAATAATGTTAATTTTGTAGATGAAAACCTAGTTATGGTTCTTTTTTACTTTAGTTTCTGTGAATTTACAGCTTTCAGCAGTTTCTGTTATTTGTTAGGCTAAATCTTGAATCATTTGCATAATTTAGGAACTTACCATCTCTTTAGCAGGTTGGTTTCTGCGTGCGTTCATGCCTGCGTGCCTGCATGCGTGTGTCTGGATAAATAAAGATCTGGATAGGATGAGCATCTATGTTTGTAGGGTGTGATATCGGCCTATTTTACTTAAGATCTTTCTACATCTATTTGGAGGGATGGAAAATAAAAAAAAAAAAATGTGGGGTTTGGTTTAATTTCCCTTGTTGGCAAGATGGAAGTTGAATGGTCCCCTAAAGTTGTTTCTTTGCTTGTTAGGCTTTGACAATGAACATTTTGGCTTAGTAACCTATCTACCATTTGATTCTTATTTCTAAATGGAGCTGGGGGCTTGGTATAAGTCGATATTTGTTGCGAATATTTATTATGCTTTTTTTTTGGTTTTCTATTGGACAAAGGCATTGTTATGTCGATATGTGGGTATATAGGGTAGAGGGGAGTAGAACATCCTTCTCATCCATGTAGTTACTTTTTCTGGGTACCTTGGGGAAAGAATTTCTGAGCTTTAATGGAGTGAAATTTCCCTTCTTGACAGTCTTGTCCATTTATTTCAGGCTCTAGAAGTTTTGGTCTTCTTCTTGTTAATGGTATTTTTTTTTCCCTTCTTTTTTTGTTCTAATGTCTTTGATTTTGAAGGTTCTCTTTGTACTGTATGCTTCTTGTTTCAACTTCTTGGTGCTTGAATGATGCATATATATTTTTTTTCCTAAAAAGAAAAATTAGTTTGAAGACTTTCCTTTGTTTTTCTATGTGCTCAGTGCTATCTTTGTTTTGTCATAGGCTGGTGATAAGCTTACTGGTCTACACTGTTTTCGTCACCTACGGGAGCATGTAACAGCTGCAATGGATTCGATAAACAGGTTTGTCCATTCAGCTAACAACGTGTCAATTTTCTGACAACTCTATATTTTTATGACTGAAGTTCACATATTTGTCTCCAAGATTAGATTTAGGGTGTTTCTTTTATCATTTGCCTAAGCTCGGACTTCAGCTGTTTGAGGGATTTGATAATGTCCTCCATATAGTGTGAGATTCTCTTTTGCCGTTTTAAGATAGGAATTATGTTTGGAGGCTGGAACAATTTTCAGCGAACTTCGTATTTCTTTTGAGGACTAGCTAGAAAGCACAACTTTTTGGTAAGAGTTCACGTCAATAATAACCATTAGTTAGTGTAGTGGTGCTCTATTTGTCATTTATACTCTTTAACTCAAACCTTCACACTCATGCTTTTACAATTTTTGCATTTAGAACATTCATATCTCAGAATTTGTCAGCATTGTGTGGGAATGGTATGGATTTTATTGACAGGGTTGTATTGATTAATTTGCTTTGTTAGAAACAGTGGATGCTTATACATATACCACTGGGTCTATAAAATAGCTTCTTCTGGGAAGAGCCAACTGTGCAGATCAATTATGAAATCTGATGCATTTAGCCAAGTTGGATTAGTGGTGGCACCTGAATGCAACATTGTTTTGAGAAAACTTCGGTTGCTAATCTCTACTTTGAGACTTGCTTATTGTGTTTATAAAAATTATAGTCTAAAGGAGTTGAACAGGGATTGGAGAGCTGTCCTTTACTATTCCATGTCTTGCATTTTTTTTTTTCATGCGCTTGTTAGAATTTCTCATCCCTATAGTTTCGTGTGTGTGTGTATATATATATGTATATATATTTACATCTAATACTATTCTTTTTCCTTCTAGAATCTCTACTGTAATCTTTTGAAGTGTAATAGGAGGGGGAATACTGTCATGTTATCTCTAGTATCAGTTCAGTTTCGGTTAATGCCACTTTAAAGAAGATTGGCTTTAAGAAGGTTTTTATGCTCAACCAGCATGCCCATTTCTAAGTCGCTTCTAGGAAAGCGGCCCAATATCAATCTTGACACTTGGCCCCAAGGGTCATTTGTTAACTAATTGAATGTCCAACAATCATAATTGTGGGGAGCCTAAAGTGACTGACTTGAGCCTAGGGAACCAATGAGATATATTCAGAGAGCTTATGAAGTCCAATCTGTAATGGATTTGAAAATTTCGTCAACCTGGTGTCTTTGGAAAATGTTATTCTGCCTAACACGTTTGCCATCTTTGGGAATAGAGCTTATGAAGATGGGAAGAAATATTAAGGGGGTTTAGATGGTGATATGGAGGATAAAGGTCAAAGTAATTTATTGTTATTATATTTTTGGTTGCATTTATGTGTTTTGCATGTGTGTGTATTGATAGGGAGTACCAGATCGTGAAACCACCCTTGGTTGTTGTCCCATTTAGCGATCAGGAGATAATATAATTTTCTTTTTTTTTTTTGGTGGGGGGTAATTCGCCTATTTAAATACTTTTTGTTTATGCACCTTTGATTTTAGGACATGAGATATGCCAAGCTACCATTACTGATATATCAAAGTTTCACTTAGAATGAGAAAAATTATGGAGGAGGTTTGCCGTGAGCTTCTATGAGATTTCTCCCTTGTTGGTTCCTTTGTGCGTTATGCTGCTACTCTCTTGAGCTTCATGAGATGAGATGAGCTTTACATAACTTGGAGGTGTGATCTTAACATATAATATTGACTCTTGCAGCATCCTTTCAGTAGAATTTATGCGTGTATCCATACATGATGCTGGATCCATGGACACTGTGATTATATCAGAAGTAAAAGCAAGAAGGCACAAACTCATCAGTGGAAAGGATGATGATGTAAGCATTCTTAAATTTTTAATCATCTGCTCTAAAATCTGTACCTGAGGTTTGGTTGGTGGTGTGGCTTTTTTTTTTTTTTTTTTTTTTTATGCTTTTGTCATAATTCAGGTGTGCTTTTCATTTCTGGAGTCCATATTTGTTGCTGCATATCCAGTGTTCCCCCCCCCTTCTCTTTTAGTCCAATGTTGATTTAACCACATAATGGAGGGTCCCTATTTATTAATCCCCCTTAAGCCAACGCAGGTGGAATTTGATCTCCTAAGCTATTCATATCACCTTAAGAGATTTTATACCTAAAATAGCAGAAGAAAGGTTTAATTCTCATTATAAATATTATCAAATGAGATCCTATAGGAATTTAACTGTGTTTTAATATACGGGGGATTGTGAAGGAGCTAATCTATGTGAGGTTTTAAGCATGGACTCTTTAAGGCCCTCATAGGATCCTCTCCTTCAAATTTTTTGCTTGAGACATTCAATACTTTTCCCCTCTTTCTCTGTTTTGTAGATTTCTATGTCCCTCCTTGAACAAGGATGAAGCTCCATTGACGTTCTTTAATTTTTTTTACTCATTACTCTAAAATATGAAAACCCTTATTTTGGTCTTGCAGACATGATTTGGAGAACAAAGATTCCCTAAAAGATAAAAGCTCTTAATTAGGCCAGTGAGTTTAATAGGATTAATACTAATGATGGTAACAATATAAAGACCTAAAAAGGCTTTATTCCTAGATATTTGTGGCATGTATTGTCAAAACAGAAAGATGGTAATCCATCCTTTCCCTTTGTTGTTTGGTGGCATGGTTATTTGGGCCATGGGTGGTACAAAGTAATCTTGAAGAATTTTTGCTTGTTCAGTTTAAAGGTTTTAGTCTCTGGGTGTGAAATTTCTTTGGAAGTGTTCTGTGATGGCGATTTTCAAGACTGGCCTTCTTCATCTTTTCTGGGATATAATAGTCTTTTTGACTTCTTTTTGGACTTCAGTTCCACTAGCTTTCAGAGATTAGGGAGCCTTTAGAGATTACACCTTTCTAAAGATTTGTAGGGATTGGATACCTCTGCAGAATCATATTGTTTTTGCTTTTGTTCCCTCTCCTTTGGGAGTCAGAGGATGGCTTATCCTCTTATGTATCATCTTGTCCCGTGTAAAGCATTAACACATCGATGGGATATGGAGACAACATGACACGGACACGTAGGAGACACCAAAATTCTAAATTTAGGACACAACAAATTTTCTTCTTTTTTTCACTTGAAAATTTTTTTAATTTGGTTACTTAGACTTGAAAAATGGTCCATCAATCTTACCTTCTAATCAAAAACAACTAATTTTTATTTTTATAATACCACTCCCAAAGGCTTTACCTTTTTGTTAAGCGATCCTTTTTTAATCAAGTTTTAACCCTCCTTGTGCCCTTAATGTGGTTCTGGGGCCAGACACCAGCATCTGTGGCACATGTTGGGTTAGTATTGGCGGCTAAGTTTCTGTACTTTATAGTTTGTACCTTCTGTTCCTGAATGAGATCTCTTTCTTAAAAACATATGTTTGTCCATTTTCGAAAACGAGGATTTTAGAACTCTTCGATAAAGTTGATAGAATAGTCTCATGTTGATTTCATCTTAATGAGTAAATATGCTTTTGGCTGCTTGTTGATGGAATTTTCAATTGACTAACCGGAGTGTTCGTCGTGGCAGGTTAACTGTGAGGATTATGAAACCTTCAATTTTCGGGATCAACTTCTTCCTATTATCATTGGTTTGCTAAGAACTGTGAGTAATTGCATCTTCCTTTCTCTAGAAAATTTGTATTTTGAGTATAGTGTTAGGGATATGTAACCATCTTTAATTTTGCTATTAGTTGAATATACTGTTCGAATTGGTTGGCATAAGCAGTGGATTATTGTGTCTACAACAATACATTCTACTGTTTGTTGTATATTTCTTTTGGGATGGATAATATGGATTCTATAAGAACGCACGGGCAGGTGTACCTTGTATAACATAAAGAATCTGCAAAAGACATTCTCCAGGGCTAAAGTCTGAGAGAAGAGAACAAATAAAAAAAAAAAAAGAAATGAAGAGATTTAAGCAAACAAAACTAATTACCAGTCTATCTGAACCCTAGAGGTATCTTGTTTTGCTCTCTGTCCAAACTAACTAGAGCATAGCTGTAGGGATTAAACATATAATATTCGTCACGGTACAGCAATTCAACCCTCTTCAAGTCCACAATTATGGAAAAAACACATCCTTTGAGGGCAGTCAAACAAATAATATCTTCACTGTATCTGGCTCCATTATGTAGCATCTGTCTTGATTAAAACTGTTCTGGCTGCCATTTAAGTATTGCCACTATTTGAATCTTCTTTGAAACATTCACGGCACTGCATCATTTGAAGGCACCCTGACCAAATAATCATCTGCTTCACTTAAGTAACAATTTCACTTGCAATAATGGCAAAGACTTTTGAATCACATCTAGAAAATCATGATGTTAAAATTCTCACGCGGAAAGTATATTATTTTTCTAGGCAAAACTTCCATCAGTATTGAGGGTATATCAAGACACACTCACTGCAGATATGAAAACTGCAATCAAGAATGCAGTAGCTGAGTTGCTTCCAGTTCTTGTTTCACGAAGTTCGGAATCCGATTTTGCACCAGGAGAGCGGAATGTAGATGTGGATGGTGAGTAATTAATATATTGAAACCCACGTGATGCCTAACTCAATAAGTTAATATGCCTGTTTAACTTTTAATTCATTTAGTTATGTTGTTTGCTTTACTCCATTTCTCATAATATTTTAATATTTAAGCAATGATTCAGGTGGAGGCTCATCTCTTGCTAGCAAATTGAGAAGTTTATCTACTGAGAGCTTTGTTCAACTTTTAGCTGCTATTTTCAAAATTATATGGGTAATGTAAATCTGAATTTCCTCCAAACTGAAAGTTTGGATAATTTTGACATTTAGAAATGTTTTTGTTATGATATAAAATTATTAAGATATATTCATCCACCAGCATAACCTTCTGGAGCAATTATAATGCGAGTAATGTTTTTGTGAAGCACAACTGACAATCCAAATCATGATAAATAAAGTTGTGCAAGTACAAAGTTCATTTATTCTCATTTGCCTGCACTATTCCCATTTAAGAATGATGTAATGAAGTTTCTTTTGTTTAGTGAGCGCAGGTACATTTAGTGCAGGCCGCTGAAGTTAAGAAGGCCATTGAGTGGATAATGTGCAATCTCAATGGTCACTATGCCTCTGATTCAGTCGCTGCGGCGATTGCACTAGGTGCAGCTGCAGCTGAGGAGAGTGTAGGTCAGTCTGGGTTGATTCTACCATCTCCTCAAAAAAGTTCTACTAAGGGTGCGTTGGTTCAATTGAAGACAAATGATGCACCATCTCCAATGAATTCGTCCAACAATTTCCGGTAATACTTGTTACCCGTTCTCATTATGTTTTAATTAGCATTTGTATGCCTTCTCAGATTTTTGTCCTCTTTTGGTTAATTGGATCTGCAACCACATATCATATCCGAAAATCTGGATGCAATTTTGTAAAATTTTTCAGTTATTTTCTCTTTATGGATTATAAAATTCTGCACATACTCCTATATGATTCCCATTAGTATATGTCCCTCCTGTCACCTCATCTGCATTGATGAAGGATACAAAATCACAATCTTGGCTATTATCTATCACCGTCCAATCTCACAATATTCTAAATATGTTGAGTTCCTTAATCATTTGAAGTGAAATTTCTTATAAGTTTCTCATTTTGTTTGAAACTTTAATTGACCACTCTGAAAACTTTAGATCCAATTAGTCTTTTGCCCAGGTTCTAGGTTGTATGCTGTAGGACGCATTAGGAATTTTTTAATTGGCTGGGAAATGCTACACTCCATAATCTGCATCTATCGTGGATATTTCATGACCCACATGGATCTTGGAGAATATCCTGTCCTGATTGTTATTTAATTTTTTTGAGGACTTTAGAATTACTTTGTATTTTATTTCAGTTAAGCATCTGATTAGATTAAGTTTTTTAATTTTCTTATGATTCATGGCTCATAAATAAAGGCCCTAGGGTTATTTTTAACTCAGGTTATTGATTAATATCTATTTATTCTTTAATTGAGTTTCTTCCTAGTACTTTTTTATTTCTTTTTCTTGGGTTTCACCCTCTGTATTCTTCTTGTTCTCCCTAATCAAATCTAAGTTTAATTTATTCTCCCAAGTTTCATCATCTCTCTATCCTCCTCTTCTCTCTGTGTTGGCTCTCCATCAATGTAACCCTTGTTTCCAATACGAACCTGTATCAATCATTTTTTAGGGATAGAGAATTTGGGCTATTTTTCTGAAGACACTGTTTCTGCAGGCAACTAACCTGGTAAAATAATGATAGATGGTATCTGTGGGCACGGATTAGGCACCACTTTTAATACCTGTTTGTTACAGGTTTGAGTATTTCACTTAATTAGTCTTACCTCCTCTTTAAGGGGAAGGGGATGTGGAATTTTGAACCTTGTCGTTTATAACAACCTGGTGTCTGTTGCCCCCAGAAGCTCGTGCTTCTCTATAGATAGAGTATTGGTGTTAAATAGTATCTTTGGTTCATATTCTCAGGCATTTAAGTAAAACCAAGTATAATTCTTCACGACATGCAACATATCGAGATAATTGTTGTTTTGTATGATGCAACTGACACTTTCTTATCCTTAGTAGTTGCCCGTGATCTCTGAAGAAACTATATATTTGTAGGAAGTATTCATATAATGCAACCGAATAGAACATTACTTGTTCTCTTTAGCGGCATGAACTGTGATAGAAAATTTAGAAGTATTATCACCAAATGACTATAATTTTACAACACTAATGTAGTATGAACTATAAGATGCTATCAACAGGGCAATGGCTAATTATACCCATTTGATTCATATAATTTGTAGTCGGCTATTATTGAAGTAGTATACAAGTCCACAACAATGTAAAACAAAAGAAACTGCTGTCACTCTTATTCCTAGTATCTTTTTTATTTTTTGGTTACAAGGTAAGGCTGTGCCTTAATAGTCCCAAGCAGGCTTATCTGGACCTATTGATTTCATGGGCATAAAATGATGCAGCCTTTTGTTTTTATTTCGTTTTTGTGCTGAAGTTTTGGCCTTTTCCTTCAGAGAGATAACTGTTTCATGTTAAAGGGCCTCCAATTCTGTGCTTGTAAGGAATAAATTTCCCAACCAAAACAGTTTTTTAAGTGGTCATTTTTCTCGTAGCCTAGATAAGCAAATAGATGGACTGGAACCTTTGGTTGGTTTGTCTTGTTCACTAGCTGACCTGGTTTTACCTGCACAAAAAACTGACAAGCATCTCATTTTGACCTCGGTCACAGACTGTTAGTGGGGGCCGTTTCACTGTCTCCAAGGCCGATATTCTTTTCTTAGTGTTTCTTAGTCAATATATGGTCTAAAGCTTTACTTATGAAATCACTAATTAAATCAAAGTTGGGCTAAATTGTCTTTGAGGGAGAAACAACCAGCACATGTTGACATGATTTAACCTTTAACAGAGGTGATGTATTGCGGGAAAACACAGAAGCTGTTTTTGCAGCTTGTGATGCAGCTCATGGAAGATGGGCAAAGCTCCTTGGTGTCCGTGCTCTTCTTCATCCAAAGTTGAGGTTACAGGAGTTCTTAAGCATACACAACATTACATTGGATTTTATTAATGCCACGGAGAAGGTATTTCTTTTTCTAATTTCTCCCCGCTTCTGTTTCACTTTGTGTCCTTTTTCTTTTTTACTTTTAATGCCCAGATTTGTTTTGATATGATTTTTAAGGGGATACTTAATGCCATGCTATTCTGACATTTGGCAGATTGGTGGAAGGTTGGGATATAGCGTTCGAGGAACGATACAGTCACAGGCTAAAGCTTTTGTTGAATATCAACATGAATCTCGAGTGAGTTTGCAATCCTGATCTAATCTGTTTTGCATTTTTGGTGTTATGCATGGTTTTTCTGTACTTATTTTTGCAGTGATTGTTGTAGATGGCAAAGATCAAGGCTGTTCTGGACCAGGAAACATGGGTTGAAATAGATGTGCCTGATGAGTTTCGCGCCATCATTAGTTCAATAATTTGTTCTGAGCCCACCAATGTGGATGATGCTCAAAGTAGCCCTGGAAACAGGGATACCAGTCTCTCCAGTGATGATGGTTCTTTGGTGACAGTCAACGGACCATTGGATTCACAAACTGCTTTTAATGACTCATCAGCTAATTGTCCTATAGAAATGAAAACCTCAGCCTTGGATGGGGCATCGGAGAAAAATAATGCTGAAACTACTTCAGTTCAAAATAACAACAATAACATCAAAGAGCATGGAAAATCTACCTCTCAGACGCTATTATATAGAGGTGTTGGATATCACATGGTAAACTGGTAGGTTTTAGTATTTAACTTTTGGGTTTTTCCATCCAGTTGTCTTACTTGGATCTGTTTCTCCCTCTCTCTCTCTCTCTCCGTCTCTCCAGTTAGATGGGAGTAGCCAAGATGGTCATGCCACTTATTCATGTTTGATGTGGCTTGTTAGCACTGGACAGTCTTGTCCCATGTGGAGACATAAGTGCAAAAAAGCTAGAATGCATAGAAGCCACCTCAACAATTCAAATTGTGAAATGGCTAAATTACTAACGCTGGTAGAAGTACTTGACAGGGAATAGGGGATAGGAAAGGGAAAGGGAATATTTGAGTTCCTTTTGACTCATTTGTTTATATTCATAAGGAAAAGCATCGTAGTTTTCTTTTTCCTAGTCTTTGATTTTGATTTGTACAGTTACTATTCCGTTTCCATATTATTTCAGAGTTTGTATTTTGATCTTAGTTCATATATGCGAACTCTCTCAATAGTTTTGGACTGAAATGCATATAGTTACTTGTTGGAATCTTCATTCTCTGTCAAGTAATACTTCTACCAGATTTGATTATGAGTTTGTTTACTCTGGTTACTTATATTTCTTTGATTTTTCTAGAATTATCATGCGGCACTTAGGACTCTGGGTAGCTTTTGAACTGTCTTTAAAATTCGGTTCTCCAACTGCCATTTAGAGCAATCATCTTCAACTGTCAACAGTTACAATTCCCTCATATAATAATCTGAGTGTGTAATGTTGTTTGATCTGCTCAGTGGCTTGATATTGCTGAAGATGCTATCAGAGTACATTGATATGAAGCAATGTTTACCAGCATTATCTTCAGAGGTAGTCCACCGTGTCGTGGAAATTTTAAAATTTTTTAATACAAGGACTTGCCAACTTGTTCTTGGTGCTGGTGCGATGCAGGTATAGCCTCCATATGTAATATGTTTATATGAGCTGTTGGATTAAAACATTCTTATTATCACTTCTGATTCATTTGATGATGCTTTGCAGGTGTCTGGTTTGAAGTCTATCACTGCTAAACATTTGGCACTGGCAAGTCAAGTCATCAGTTTTACCTTTGCTATTATTCCTGGTATGCATTGTAGTTAAAGATATGAACAGTATTCATACAATTTCTTCATTTCATGAGAACATCATTTAAAATGATGGGCAATCATGAAGTCTTTATTATTAGGGTACTGAATAAATCTTGTTTAGAAATTCAAAGTTGAGTTTGAAGACATGCAGCAGTTTCTAAAAGGACTAAAAAGTCTTTAACTCATTTTCTGCTCACTATCCATGATAAACGTTAAGACTGTAAGGGCGTACCCAGTGCCGAAACTCCCACATTGTGGGCTCTGGGGAAGGGAATACCTAGGCAGCCTTCCCCTTGCTTTTTTGCAAGGAGGCTGATTCTAACCTCGGACCTCTAGGACACAATGGAGAGACTCCACCATTGCGCCAAGTCCGCCCTTCGATAAACGTTAAGACTGTCTCAAGAAAAATTACTAGTATGAACTATGATTGGTTCTTTTTGGTGTAATAGAAATGCGAAAAGCTCAGTAAACTTGGCATTACAAAAATATGTTGCTATCATGAAGCATGAAGCATATTTTGTAAAATCACTTTCTACATATTTGTTACATTACAAAAGGAAGGATATTTGTAGAGGCATATTTACATAGTTGAAGAACATTACATGCATCATGAAACTTGGTCTATGTTGAAGGGAATTCTCAACACTCATCCCACTTGGAGAACTGGAAAAGCTGAAGTTAACAAAATGCTACTAACTTTAGAAATAGGTGAGATGGATGGAGAAATTTTCATGCGGGTGAGGCACCCTGGGTGAGAGGGAGGTGTCTTTTCTGGGAGGTTTTTATCAACCAGAGGTCAAATGCCTAGATGATTTCATGTGTTTTGTCTTGTCTATGAATAGTGGCATCTATTTATAAGCACAATTGCCTCCCTGGGGCATTGCGACATTTCTTTATGTGATTGTTGCAGAGAGACTGAGCAAAGAGGAGATGATGATCTACTACCATACTCTTAGAATGTTAGAGCGGACTTCAGAGATCCAGGTGCCTCTTGAAAGGAGACTAGTGTCTCTTTCTCTTAGTGCCATTGTTGCTCTAAGTGTTAGTGTTTTTAATAGCAAAATAAATTATATTTGTTAAAATGAAGTATGTGCAAAAAACTCCAACAATAAGAAATCCTTAAAGGTGAGAAACAAGAATCAATACATAAGGCAGTGCAAACTGCTCTTCAATCCCTCAATTCTTCTAGACTATGATCTTTATAAATTCTTGAAGAATTATAAAATACAATTTTGTCTTAGAGGAGAAGAGTCAATGATCTGAGTTTTGAAAATTTTGGTGTTTCGCTCTCTTCAAATTCACTAAAGAATGACCACAATGCACATTTCCAAAGCAAGGGAGTTTCTTTCTTCTCTCCAAAGCCTCTAATTTTGTAAGAAACAAATCAAGAGCCTCCTAGGACAAACTGAATCATTATTGCAGACAAAAAATAGGCGGTTTCACATCTCCGATGCAACTGAACAATGCAAAAACAAGTGATCTCTATTTTCAGAATTGTTGTAGCACGTGACACAAACATCAAGTGAGATAGCTTTAAAATGTCTCCTCTTTTGTAACAGATCGTCGGTATTGATCTTGTATGGACCAAGTAAAAGCCTTAAACTTGGTTGGAACCTTTGCCTTATAAATAGAATTATTTAAAGGAAAAGGTGGGTGGTGGGGAAGACTAATGAGATGTTTGAGAGATGATTTGCAAGTAAAAGCACCCGAAGTGTTAAGGTTCCAGATTTTAGTGTAAGGAACATCATGGGAAGATTTATTTCCTGTGAGAATGAAATTAGGGAAGAAAGCTCAATAACTTCTCGATCATTAAGATTTCTTAAAAAAAAAATGAAAATCCCTAAAGATCGAATGCACCTCCCAAATATAAAAATCTTTGGTAGGAGCCAAATGAAGCCTAGACCACCTATAGAGATGAGGTAAAGTAACGGACAAGGAAGAATCTCCAATCCAAGGATCCTCCTAGAAAAAATCACTGCCGACTTTTAATGATACAAGAGGAAGAAAAGTAAAATATAACCTTGCGTATTAATCAAGTGTTGGTATAAGGGCATGCATTGCATTTAATGTCATTGTTTGTTCCTCTTTAGTGCTGTAGCATTGCTATGAAGGTGTGCTTGGTGTCTGTAAAACATAAAAGCAATATTAGTGTACCCATTTGATGTCATTAGGGTTTTAAGAATCTTTACTTTCCATTTGTCTTTAGAGCTTGTGTGATTTAGGTTGTATTTTGTTAGGGTTTTGTGGCCTATAAATAAAGGCTTAGGGCTTTACGTAATAGTTAAACTGAACACCCTAATTGGTTATTAAATATTGATTTCTCACTTCGTTTCTCTTTTCTCGCTTTTTCCCTTGTCTTTGTCTTTTGTTTCTTTTTCTTTCTTTTCTGGTATTAGACCAGGTTTTGCCACTAACGCCAAATATTGTAGAATGCAATAGTAGAGAGGGAGAATAGAGAGATAAGTACGGGAAGAAGAGAGAAATAAGCAACTGAGAAGGAGAGAAAGAAGAGGCAGGGAGGGAAGAGAGGTGGAAATCAATAATCAATTCAATTCATCGTTCAAAGTCTCACCTATAAATAAGATTGTTTATCCTTTCTTAATTGAGCACTTATGCTATTATCAAGGTGTTCGTGAGCTGTTATTGTTTCTAGAATGTGTTTTCATGTGAAGCTATTGGATGCACTTGTTGTTTGGATTAACCTACTTTAATGAAGAGTAATTTACTCTCTGGATGCAAGTATTTTAACAGGGGAGAATTGACATCGAACGTACAAGCAAAATTAATATTTTTATTTGATGCTGTCAGAATTTTAAGAAATTTTAGTTTTTATTTATTGTTGGGGCTTGATATGATCCGGATTCTATTTTATTTATGGTTCTGTGGCCAAGGATTTAGTTTCTGTTTATAAAGACCTATGATTTCATGTAATTGTTAGGCTTGGAACATTGATGGATTATTGAATATTGATTTTGCCCGACTCTCTTTTCTTTCTATATCACACATCTTTGTCTTCTCTTTCTTGTCTTTTCTTTTCTTTTCTTTGTCTCACTATTCTAATTCTCTCTCTTTCTCCCCCACTATTCTCCCTTCTATTGATTCTACTTAGTTTCCTTAACCTTGTTTTTTGACTCGAAAAGAAAATTATTAACAAGACAAAAAGAGGGACTATGCACCAAGGCGGTGCGAACCTGAGATTACAACCTTGGAGAATCTATGAAATTAGCCCTCTCTAACAAACTCTCAAGAGAGAATGCTGACGACATGCTTTGATCCTTTCTGGGGCACATCCAAGGCTCTATTACCGGCCCCCGGATTGGATGCCCTTCAATCAGGCTACTTGGCCCCCTTCATGTTGCCATCTGGCTCCCTGTGTTTATTTAAGGATATCATATCCTTTTCTCTGATGCCCTTCAATGAAGTCATTTGGGCTGCCTTTGACCCTGCCATCCAGCTCAGGGCATCTCTTTGAGGATATTACATCTTTTTATCTATTATGGACATCTTATTCCTTCCTAGGCTGAGGCATAATGAAGGCAGTTCAGTCCATCCTAACGACTGTTACATTGCCCTAACCACCGACCTCTTTGTGGTTTAGGTCTTAGGCCTCCTTTAACTGTCAGCCATGTATATTACAAAGAGTGGGCTTGTTCACTTTCAAGATAGTTGTAATAAATCTGATGATTAGTTTAGAATGATGCTTATGTAACTTGTTTGGCTATCTATTCCTCTGCCAATCTTTTCATTCTTTCTTTGCTTCAATTGTGGCCTTAATTTAGTGAACTGTCCTCTTTTACATCATTTATGTTGTTATTGTTTCTTTGACCCTTTTCCGACACTTGGTTTTCTGTTGATCTAAGACATCAGGCAGGTCCTATTTTTGAAAGTACCAGAGCCGAGAAAGGTACTTTTGCTGTCAGAAATTGATCGAGTGGCTCAGGTACAAGAATTTCTCCACATTTTTCTCTCCACCCCACCTATAGAGGTGTCCCATAATTCACATACTCTTTCACCTCTTCTCAGGGATTGTAGAATGAAACTATGACTGTCTTTGTTCTTGATAATGAGTTTCTAACCTTGGTTAATTTCAGTGCATGAAAGCTTCTGTTAGATTTGCTTCATGAGTTTGAATATGTTTTTGGCATACCTTCAATATGACTGCAGATGTTCCTTCTTTGTCATGATTTTTTTCCCTCCATCATGAACTTCTGTAGTATTGATATATTTCTTAGTGCAGTACTTGATCCAAATAAGCTTGATCCTTTGCTATGTCTCTATGTGTGCGTAACCCTTCTTTCTTGAGGTGGCGTGCTGCAACAGATTGCAGGTCTATGAAATATGGTTCTTATATCTGGATTCTCTCTTAGATAGAAAAGCCAAGAATAACACTAGTAACTAATTCAAGATCTTTCGGTGTCTGATGATGATATTGTTCCTAGCAGTGAAAGAAATAGATTAGAAGCTGAAAATACACAGGCCTTGAGAAAAAGGTGAGGTTCAAAGCAATTTTTCTAAGGTGGATCATAGGAAGGAATGCTTATTTAATAGAGGAAAAAGAGCAGTCTTGAAGAGTTTGCTTGTTCCAGTTTCTTTAATGTGTTTCATGGTGATTTTATTTTATTTATTTATTTATTTATTTTGTCTTGGATGGCCACTCAAGATTCTGGTCTTGTGCAAGTTTAATTTTTTTTTTTCTTTTTTGTAGAAAAGGAAATTATATATAGAGAGAAGAATATGCAAAATACTGAGGATAAGAAATCCTCAAAACAGGGGGAAAAAAAACTAATAAATCAAGAGCAATAGGAGAACTAGTCTCCAAACTTTGCTCAGCACTTCTAAGCTAAAACAAGAAAAGACCCCAAGGTCAGAAGAGCACAATCAAAATCCAAAGATGAAAAGATAGAAAAAGAAAAAAGGGAAAAAAAAAAAAACTAACACGATTGTTGACCCACTTTCTTCTAATATCTTAGGGCTGACTGTCCCCAATTAAACACCTGCAATTGGCCTGGGCTATCCCACCATGAAGCTCTAAAATATCCCTCCCACGCCTCACCTTTTTTTTAAAAAAAAAATAAAAAAAATAAAATCCCTTTTTCTTCTGGTTTCATAGACTAGAAGATCAGACTTAGGTTTTGATGAGCCAATATTAGGTTCAGACAACCTCAAGTCCGATTTGATACAAAGAATATGTAACCGACTTTCTGTGGGTACTCCTCTGGGGCAATAACTATGGGTGCTTTTTCATAGAATAGAATCATTCTGGGTATCATTCTGAAACTCTCGTCATGAAAAGGAATCAGTTAAATGAACCACCTAGATCAAACCCATATCCTCAAGCTTCCAATTCTCCTCCAATAACATTCCATCATCCTCAGACCCCATAAAACTCAGTAATTCATCCTCCCAATCACTATCCAAACTGACAACTGGAGTCCTCTCAACCTCATGCTCAGACTTGTCATCCAACCCAACAACGCATATCTATGTCTTAACAATTGCAGCAGGAATAATTTTTCTCAACTGCTGTGGAACCTCTGCTTTAGTGGAAAAAACCACAGCCTTTACATCCCCAAATGCTTGTTCTTTGTCTCCAAACCGAACCCAATGATCAAATCCGAGTGCTCCCTCGTATTTTGACTTTCCTCTGTCAAAGACACAGACCTCGCTCTCAACATTTTCTCAGAACCTCAGTTGAGCCCTAATTCAAAGGCTCCTTTTGCTTCTGATGGCTCAGCATAACGTCCGCAACCCTCTCTGTCAAAATCGACTACTTTTCTACTTCAATCTGATCATTCTTCAAACCCTAAGCAAACCCTCATCGATGATGGCAGGAAAAGCCTCCTTACATCTCAGTGATAGATCTTTTTGTTTCCGTACAAGGAATAACTTTAATGGAGCTTGATTGAGCTTCAGACAGAGTGCTGATTTGACTCCTTTTCTGTGAGATGAAGTTTTGCAGAATCAGGATTCCAAACTTCACGTCAGAAATGGTGGAGTCTGGAGGACTGACGAAGCCCCTTTCTCATGTTCGCGGATTATTTCATCAAAATCAGGTCTTTTCTCTCCCATGGATCCTGATCCAACCTGGATTAATTAACCACATTGGGCTGGACCATCTTTTTAACCCAAATAGGCCAAGTCATTTTCACGTTCTTGGGCTCTTCTATAACCCACTCCACGTGGCCCTTTCCTTCCTGGCCCAAAAAACATATCTTGACCCATCTTCAGTAAGACTAACTCTGAACCTGTTACCAATTTACTATTCATCATCAACTTCAACGGATTTCTTATACCTCGCCTCGAGTCCCTCCTTTCCAAATTTGATCAATGGCGATCCCTTTAAAATCTTGAATTTGAATTTGAATTCACATATAAAACCCCTGATTCTTGCCGTTGATTAAACCTTCTTTTCTGACATCCTTCCTTTCTTAGACCAATATTTCCAAAATCAGAGACTGAGGATTCCAGTCTACTGCCACCTTAAACTACCTCCTTCTGACAACTAACATTCTTCATCACATCGACCCACCATTTCGACTGACCGCTCCTAGGGTTCAGCTACTGAATGTTAGGATGCATCCTTACAAATGATCTGCCACTGCTTATTTTCCATTGTTTCCATCTGGAATCAACATTGTAGTTCAGATTCCGATAATAAGGATTGCTTTAAATAGAATAATTACTTAATTTATGTTGCTAAGCCTAATAAATTGCTTTCAATCGGAATCAACAACCTCTCTATCTATGGCAGCCTGCCAGTTGTTCCTCCCACCCCAACCTTGTTCAAATTCCTTAATTTGCCTCAACACATGCAATTCTCTAAAAGTCTCGGCCCCCTGGTAAGCAAATTCTACCCCTTCCCCCTGAGTAGCAGATGACCTCCATTTGTGGACCTCCATTATTACTACTTTTCTTCACTCAATAAAGCCGACTGTGTTCTCTGAATACTTCTACTAAGATCTTATCGATTAAATTGCCTAGAATCATATCCAAGAGGCCACATAACCACCAAATGCAATCTACGCTTAAAAGAAATCAGGAAAAGACATCTATTCCCTTATTTTCTTGATTGGTTTTGTTGTGGTGGGTCTTCGAAGTTCTGGTTCTGGATTGGTGCAGTTCTGTTTGCTGCTTCATTATGGTATGCTGGGTTGGACCTTACAGGTTCTTTGGTGGCTGTTGCTGTGATCTTGGAGTGATTTTAGTCTTATCTATTGTTCTGAGGTTGGTGATTGTATTTAGCTTTTGATTTGCTTCTCAGTCATTTTTTGATCTTAATAAAATTTTGCTGTCATATTCAAAAGATAAAAAATTTGTAGTTCATTGTGTGGGTTAACTGTAAAGCAAGGTTTAATTGAGAATTATATATTTCCTACGTCATTGATTTCCTCAAGGGAAGCAGGACTTGGCTTTCTTTGAGCTGAGTTCAGGCATTTTGAAAGATGGCTTTGACCAATATGGGGTCATTATCCTTGTGTATATTTTCTAGTTATATCTGCTACATCCACACGTATTGTGTGGTTAATGCTAATGCCACCTGTGAAATAGAAACTACAGTTCAATTTTCTGATGATTAAAATGAAATAATGAGGACTATGATAATTACTGGTACATACCTATCCGAAAAATTTCTACAAAGTATTGTATGTATTCTGTCCATCATGGGAAGGTAAACTGAGGAAGCTAAGGCTTATTCATTCAATTTATGATCGAGGGTCTAGCACCAGTGAAAGAATAGGCAGAGACGTTAGTGAGAACAAGAAGAGAATCATTCTGTGGATATTAGAAATTAGTTGGTGAAACTTAGGAAGAACTAGATGGGGAGAAAGGAGAGAGATGCTAAAAGACAGTACCAATGACCCGAAGCTTGTTTCTGCTATAAGTCAGCTGCATATTATTTTGTATGAACCTTAAACAATATGGAAACTCAAACCTAGCAGAATCATAGTGTAGGCTGATTGAATGTAGTCTCTAAAAATTCAAGCAAATGAACAATAGAATTAGCTACATTTTTTCTTTTCTTTTCTGTTCCTTTTCTTTTGCTTTTTTTTTTTTTTTTTTTTTTTGCCTGCCTCAATTCCTTGGCTGGGAAGACTCAAAAGAGTAAACATCATGTTTAGAATCCTGTACATGCAATTTATTAGCAACTTAATGGGTAAATTAGTTCTTTGACTGAGAAAATTAAGTAGGTTATGACATGTTTAGGAAAATTGAGTAAATATAATTTATACACACCTATAAATGGCAGGAAAAAGTGTTTGTGGGGAATATAACATTTGATCCCAAAAGTTAGTTATTTTATCCTTTTTAATATTGGTATGCCCTACTGGTCTAATACTTAAATTTTTTGTCAATGTTTTCTGTGTCATGCGGACTGCATATAGTGGTTGTTTATAAAGGTATTTATTCATCATCTGAATTCATTTATCTAGTTTTGTGATTTGAAACAGTGGTTCATATTGTTATGTAGGACTTCAAGGTTCATCGAGATGAGATACATAACAAGCTGGTTCAGATAATGAGGGAAAGGTTGTTGGTCCACTTGCGAGCGTTGCCTCAGATTGTCGAGAGTTGGAATAGGCAAGATGACAAAGATTTGCAGCCTAGTCAATTTGCTCGTTCCCTTACAAAGGTACATAGGAATGTGGATCAAGACATAGCTGCACATTGCTTACTCTAGTGAAATACAACCAGCTGCACATTGCTTACTCTAGTAAAATACGATATTTCCACTATTCTTTAATTTTTCGTGTATCTTTATTGCATTGGAGGTATTTTTTGTACCCTGTGACATTCTTTTGTTCATAGAGCATATAGATTTCATACTTCCTCTTTTTTTTTTTTTTTTTTTTTTTTTTTTTTTTTTTTTTTTTTTTTTTTTTTTCCTCAAAATGTTTATATTGTTGATTTTGTGATGGCATTTTGGGAAATAGGCTAACATGAATCAATCCTTCTCTCTTTTTTATTAATAAAAAAAGAAATCTATTCACGAAGTAAACTGCAGAACAAAAAGAAAAAAGCACATGGTAGTGCCATTCCATCCAAAGGCTTTAATGCCAAAGGCTTTACGAAATTAGCAACTTCTGCGAATGATACAAACAACTCAATACACAAAACTCAACAAGGTTCTCAGCCCCTAAAAAAATCCTACGCTTTCATTCCCTCCAAACCAACCACAACATGGCTAAAGAGAGCAATCTTAGAACTCCCCTTCATGCTTTACATACCTTCGCCATGCTCCAACCATTGCTCTTTTTGAACAAAGAAAGAGTCATCCAATGAGAGATGCAATAGAGAAGGGGATCTCCCCCCACACTGAAGCAAGTGACCGGTGAACTTGAGCTCCATTTGTGTAAAATCCCTCTATTTATAAACACATACCTCTTTTTTGGAGGTTATCTTGAGTTAGAATTCTTCCCTAAGCAGCCTTCAATGCAAAGAATGCGACTATTGGCGAGCAGAGGGATCCCAAATCAGCTTCCTTGGAAAAGAAGCCCTTCCCCCCCATCCCTAATATAACAATGCGATCCTCCCAAGCTGGTCTGTTTTTGATGCTGCCTACCATCATTCAGATCTGATTCATTATCACGAGAACCTCCACGTTCACTCCTCAATATTTCTGGCATATACAGCCCCTGCTCCTCTTTGATTTCTCCCATTATTTTGATTGCCAACTAGCTGTGCAACTAGTTGGGTCAAGGTTTTAACCTGTTCCTTCAACCCTTGAAACACATCAAAAGTATCCTGATTTCTACTTCTCTGTCCTCTACCTCTACCTCTACAATCTTGTGCAGCCATGTTTCTTACTCAAAAAGTGACTTAAATAATGAAAATGATAGCAGCCCTAACAAAGTCTTGCTCTGATACCAATTGATGTAAATGAGAAAATTGAAAGTGGTATTTAAGATAAAAAATTTGTATTCAAGAGTGAAACAACCAAATCTCATATATTATTAGTAAAACATGAACAGGAATTAAACTTACAAAAGAAACCAAAATAGAATGTGAAAGATCATTCAGCAATAGGCTGGCCTCTTGCGCAAACAGTAGCAAAGAGGAAACGAAAGATGCTGGAGGGTCGACTCCTCAAGAACCTAAGCTTGCAATGCTTGCAAACCCTAGCTAGGAGAGGGAAGCACAACTCTAGATATACTTTTTCTAAAAAGAACACTCTAAAGAAGGTGTTTTTCAGCACAACTGCCCTTTTTAACTAAAAGCAAAGCTTCTCCGGCAAAGCCACTTACAAGACGGCTAATAAGGCATCTCTATGAAGCCAACTGAAAGTACTTATGTATTGCCCTCCAAGATAGACAATATACAATTACTACCCAACCAAGAACGCTACCACAATAAAACACTAAAATACACAAGACTACTTACATCAATATTTTGACTCCATTCTTTACAGAGTTTTGGCAGCCTACTAGTCGAGGCATTGTTTTCCTCTTCTGTACCTTTCTGATTCTCAGGTATCTCACTCTTCAAAGTCTCATCCTGATCGGTTTGGTCAATTTGCAAGTGTTCAGTAGGAGAGAACTTAAAAGTGGTTGAGGAACGTGTATTTTCATCACCAATCTCAGCAGCCCCATCATTAGAAAATACTCCTTTCTATTATTTAGACATTCCGATTGCTCTTCCCAAGAGTAAATGATCTTGTACTTTACATTCAATGTCTGCTGTTGTGACCAAATGCTCATTTATCTCTATTGGATTACTCACTTATTTCTTCTTCATCTACTGTCTGTGATCTCAAGTCTGAGGCTTTAGCTCATGCGCGATAGAAAAGGAGATGCTAGCATTGCAAATGAATGATAGGTGCGAACTTGTACCCCTTCCTGTAAAAAAAATTGCAGTCAGCTGTTGATGCAATAGAATAGGAGATGCAAGCATCACAAATGAATGATAGATGGGAACTTGTACCTCCTCCTGTTGAAAAATTTGCAGACATTTGTCGATGGGTGTATATTGTGAAGGTCCATCCAGATGGAATGATTGATTGGTTGAAAACTCTACATAGAGATATGGTTTGGATTACTTTAGGACATTTACTACAATGGCCAAGAGTATACCAGTTCAAGTTTTGATTTCTCTTGCTGTAACATTTCATTGGCCACTTCATCAGTTAGGCATCAAAAGTGCCTTTTTACGTGGTATTTTAGCTGCAGAAGTCTACATTGAGCAACTATCTAGGTTTATTGCTTAGGGAATTAGGGCTGGTTTGTTGATTGAAAAAGAAACAATCACCTCGGGTTTGGTTTGGATGCTTCACTAATGTTGTTATGGGGGTTTGGACTCCAAAGATGTGTTAATCATTTGGTGTTTTTTTGTCATTTCTCCGCAAGCAGGTTACTTATAATTGTTTATATGGCTGATATTTGTTTTCCCAGGGGATGTTCAAAATAGAATAAAGGATTAAATTTCTCTTTTTTTTTTTGGGGAGGTACTTCTAATTATTGAGGTGGAGAGGTCGCAGTTAGGGATGTGCTTGTCACAACGGAAATATGGATCTATTTATTGAATGAGACTAGAATGCTAGAATCCCTACCAATTGATACTTCTATAGACCATAATGTCAAGTTGGATTTGGATACTGGTGAACTGCTATGCAAGTGTAGAAGGTTAGTTGGAAAGTTTAATTACTTGACAAGCTAAAATGTGGTAAGCCACCTTTTGGATTCCCCAACGACTATTTCCTGAGATTCTGTGATTCGTATTTTGAGGTTTGTCAAAATGGCTTCTGGTGGATTGTTATACATCAGATTTAGGTTACATGAATGCTAATTGGGCAGAATTTTCGAGTTACAAGCGGTCTACCACTAGGTATTGTGTTTTTGTTGCAGGAAACATGGTTTCATGGAAAAGTAAGATGCAAACTATTGTTGCAGGATTGTGCTCAGTCCAAGTAAAGGGCTATGACTTACACCAAACTTGTGACTCACAAGGATAACACACTTATCGGAAGAACTTGGGTTCTCAATACTTGGACCCTACTTAGTTGAAATGTGATGATCAAGCAGTAATCCACATTGCCTCATTTCTCATGTTTCATGAGAGGGCCGGACACATTAACTTGATTATCATTTTAATGGGGAAAAACTCTATGAAAAGTTGATCCCCACCTTGCATCTTATTTACCAAGTCTTTTTTTTTTTTTTTGGGTGGGGGAGGGGGGGGGGGCTTAAGTTGAATGTACTTGTAACAAGTTTGGAACATATGATATGTATGGTCCAGCCTGAGGGGTTTGAGAGTTTTTATTTTATATGATGTCATTTAGCCTAAGTTTAAGGGCTACCTTTGTAATATAAATAACACAACTTGTTCACCCCTAGACAAGTTGCTCATTCTCTCAAACTCTCTCTCTCTCTCTATTTCCTCTTTCATTCTCTTTCTAACATGTTAAGAAGAACTTTGCGGTGCAAACAATCTTCAGGAAATTTTGCTGCTTATGTTGGTCTTGAAAAGTTTTGATGCAATGCATGGTAGTTTTACCAATGTGTTACTTAGCTATTGTTCAACTTGACCTGATTGGCAGTTTATTGTTCCCAGGAAGTTAATTATCTCCAGCGTGTTCTATCTCGTACTCTCCATGAGGCGGATGTTCAAGCAATCTTCAGGTTAGATTCAATACGTACATTTTTTTCCCTAATAGGAAAAAAGAAGATTGTATTGTTTCCTGTAAACCCTACATGGTGATATATTCTGCTAAGATATTATTGATATTTGTTGTGGATTCTTTTTTTTTCCCCCCCCTCTCTCTAACCTTGATGTAAAGATTAATGAATTTAAAATATGCATCTTTTCAAAAGCTTTATATTTTTAATCAAAACTGAGATTGTTGTTGCATGGCTTTTCTTGTTTTAGAGTTTGGGGCTTTTCACTTCCTTTGCATCTTGGTAGTATAATATTCTTTATAAAAGACATCAAGCCAAACATAAGCCTCATTTCTTGTTGGTAGATACGGTTTGTTTTGATTATTCATGGCTGATCTATATTATATGGAAGACAATTTTGCATAATTTGGATATGGATGTAAAAAGACACGTGCTGTTCATACAACTAGTAAGCCCAGATAAAAAGGATAGTTTGGAGACTACATACCTGCTATTGCAGATTCTATGGAGAGTGAAACACATGTAGCATTACTCTACTAGCAAAGATGTTCAGTGTCTTATCTATCACAACGAGTTTTCTGATGTTAGTGCAAAGGCTCCTCTGAAATTTAGAGATGGCCAAGGTGGGGGATATGTGTGGTGATTTATGAGAAAGACTGGATTATAATATAAAGGATGCTATATGTGATGGAAACAATGTAATGGAAGCAAATTTCTAAGATTGATTGGAACTCTTGAAAGGTAGTGGAAAAAGAGATATTTGCCCAATCGAAGGGTTTACACTTGGGGAATGCTTCTAAGGTGGTTATGTCGAAAGATTTTGCTGTGTGTGTTGTGGCTAAGTAAGGTCTTCTAACTTTTGCAGGAACATAATAGGAACTGTGAGCTTTTTCCTTTCCTTGTTCAACTCTCAATTAGTGCTGTTAAGTTATTTTTCTCAATTTTGATTAAAACTTTGATCATGAGGCCATTAAATTAGTTAATGGCTAATGGGGTGAGAAACTGGAGAATGATGTGTTGACTTCCGCTGCTGTGAGGAACTTCAGTTAGAAGGAAGAAATTTGCGAAAGGATCAATTATTTGTGAAATAATTGATGACTTTATAAATTGGAGTAAAAAAAAGGGACAAAGGTGCCATTCATCTGCAATTATACTTGCTCAAATATTTTCTTTTTGTCTAAGTGCCACATTGGTTGCAACATGGTGGAAAATATTCGTGGTTGTGAGGTTCAGAGTCTTGGTTTTTCAGTCTCCCCCCCCCCAGATCTCTCATTCATCATCTGATTAGTCTTCCCACCTTTTTACCTTGGTACTTTTCTTTGGAAGGCAAAGTTCCTAGCGAAGTTAAGGCTTTTAGTTGGCACATGGTACTTAATAAAATTAATATCAACGATCTACTTTAAAAGAGAAGACATTATAAAGTTCTCTCTCCGAATGTTTGTGTCATTTGTTACACCAATATAGAAACTAGAGATTATTTTTTTTTACAATGTTTTATTGCTAGTGAGAGGTGGAACTGTCGCTTTGCTATGTGTGACAATATTTTAGTTTGTTGTGGGAATCTTCCAAGCTTGTTCTTCAGAAATTTTAGACATTTTGGAGGTAAGAAACATGTTCGAATGTTGTGAAAATGCGCGTTGTTGGCCATACCAGAGAGCGAAATGCTAAATTTTCCGCAACCAGACTATTGACTCCCCTCTTTTATGGAACAAAATTGTTTTTTATACTTCTTTGTAGGCTCACTCCTCGAGGATTTATATATTATGGTTTTGAAGATTTAAAAAGATATTGGAGAGAGGTAGTGCAATGGTTTTTATTTTCTAATTGTGAATTTTTACTTCTGAGGGCTTCTTATTGGTAGACGTTTTGTGCGTTCTTACATTCTTCTAATACATAATTCCTTTTCTATTGAAAAAGAAAAAAATGACATCAGCTTTCATCTGACCATGTCAAACTTCATTTATCCTCATCGGTATTCCTTTGGGAATGATTAGTAGTGCTGATGGTGGAAAAAGGCCCTTTACAACTTCAAGCGAGAGGATGGGACTTGGACTCTATCTCTCATGTCCATCATGGAATTATTTTCAATTTCATTCACTTTTATACTATGGTTTCACTTTTATTCATTCGGGACTTGGACACTAATTCAACTTTTTTTTTCCCAATGGTTTCACTTTGGCACATGACATTTTTTTTTTTTCTTCTATTGGTAGTGAAACATAGAGGCTTTTTCTTGCCGCATCTGATTCTCCATTGATGCGTTTGAAATTTCTGCCCCTCATTACTCTTGCATCTGAATCACATTGGAAACTAATACTCTATAGCACTAGAATATAAACTCTTAATTTTCTGCCAGTTTAGTGCTTGATGCTTCATCAGAAATGAATGATAGCTTGACAGTGCATCAAACTAATCTTTTCTTCTTGCTACTTGCAGGCAAGTGGTTGTAATATTTCATTCTCAGATCTCAGAAGCTTTCTCAAATGTTGAGGTGAGAACTCCACAGGCAAAGAACAGGTAAACATTTTAATGTGCTAAATTTGTTGAAGTTGGCTTCCCAGTTATTTGTGTTCATGGTTTTTTACTTCACTCATTTTTCCAATTGATCTCCCTTGTCTGTGTATAGATTGTATCGTGATATCCAACTCATTCTTCAATGTATTCATTCATTGCCTACTGGAACTTCAAACAACTCTTCTACCCCCAATAACGGTCAACTAGATGAATTCCTTGCACAAAAGTTTGCTCCTGAAGATCGTTGTTGAGGATTAATGTGAAGTAGCAAGTTAAGTGATTTTCATCATGTGCTGCTGAAAGATTTGGAGGACAGAGGTGGGGTATGACAGATTTTCTTCATCATGTGGATCCCCGATGCAATAAATCCAGGTAACATAGACAGAGCTTTGGTAACATAATTCGTCTAAAGTTGCTGTGTGGTTGTTTCCTTTCTCTTTCTTTCAGCATTGAACTATGTATTTATGTGTTTTTCATTTTTTCTCATGGAGAAAGTTGAGAAGTGCGAATTAATAACTTTGGAGATCAGTCTCTAGTTATATGTGGTAGCTTATGTTTGCAACTTTGTGGGTATTTGATGTCAGAAATCAAGCACTAGGTGTTGTGTGTTTGTCAGTGTTCTTTTTGTTCTTGGTTGGTGTGATCAGAATACAACCCTTGAGAAAAGATAAAGGCAAACTTAAGTTTGTTGGATTACTTATTACTAGCCTTATACCGTGTGATATTGAGAACGAAGAATTAGGGAAGGGACCTTTAGTGGGACTTGGGAAAGAACAAGCATTTGCAGAGGAAGAACAAAAAAAAGAAAGGGCCTATACATATAGGCAAACAATCTTAAAGAACAATCAAATTGAAAGCCTGGGAAAGTAAATAATTTCCCTAATCGAAAAGGAATTTTTGAAGTTTTACTTCAGGTTAATACTATCAGAGACCTCATACCTTAGAAGGTATGAGGTTAGATTGCTTGTCATGGGAAGCTTTTTCTCAAAGAGGGGAAAAAATGACTTCCAGCTGAAATTGGTGTACCTCCTCATCTAACTACCATGTGATGGAGACATTATTAGCTTATTCAGTAGTTAAGAGTTGAAGGATCTTTTTTCAATGTTTCTATTTTTTTTTTTTTCTTTTTGTTTCTAATTTTCATGGAGCGTAATTTGATTCACATATATTGTTGTTTCTATTATTTGTTTGATTCATCTGAAGGCATGATTGCTTCCATCTTTTGCAATTTTTTTTTTTTTTTGGTGGTCCTATCAATTCTTTCATCCTGTTGCGAGCACACTGCCCCTTTTAAGATGCAAAATTTTCGACATAACATGAAATATTTTCTTGGCTGGCAATATCCACAAAAAGAGAACAGCAGTAAAACCTCTTATGATTTGGGCCAAAACGAAGTCACATGTTTGTGGTTCAATATGTGTAACGTTTAGCTTCTTGAAGTTTGCCTCTTGTCGGCACTAGGCCGCCTTTTATTTGCAAATGATATTGGAAAGCACAGGGGCTTAAGAATATAAAAGTCAAAACATTTCATGGGTTTTAGGTAATATACCACTTGCGTATTGTTTGGGAGTTTTGAGGAGGGAGTGGAGGGTTCATAAAGAAGGGAAGGAGAATCCCTTCCCCTCCGAAACCTCCCAAGTTTTGAAGAGTTGAGGAGGATTAGGGACTCAACACCCCCCCCCCCCCAAAAAAAAAGAAAAAAAACCTCCTGGGAAGGGGGAAGTAATTGAAAATGTGCGCAAAAACAGCATATCTTAATCTTATGTTTGTCCATTCTATATAATTAGGAGGAAAGGTTATACTGAGACTTGGGAATTAAGTGAGTGGGTTACGTTTCATCTTTATTTTTTGAAAACTTTGACTTAATAAATGAGTCAATTGGGAACATCCAGTCTTCTACCGACAACTACAAGCTTACATGGTTACTATTCTACCAACTTAGGAGCGACAACAAATTTTGGAAATTTTGCTAATTGTTGCATATAGGTGGGTTGGGAATTATTTGGAACGAAGAAACTTATTGATTTCAGCTTTTAACGGGAGTGATCACTCACTCTCTCTCTCTCTCTCTCATATATATATATATATATATATACTTGCTGTTTCTGTGGCACATTGATACTTGAAGAGACTTCCTTCCCTGGGTGTTTAACTTTTAAAGACAATTTATTCCAGGTACTATTTTTGCTTGGGATTGGTGGAAACATATTGGATTCCCTCCAAATCTGGTGGCTAGGGGATTTTAAGAAATTTTTGTAGAGGTCTTTAGTGTTTAAAACTGCAGCATTCTATTCAATTTGTAATGCCTTGATCTTTGCTTTTTGTTTATAGTTTTTGACTTCAGATTAAACAGCTAACTTATTTTCTTTCTTTTTTTTTTTCTATTCCCCTGATTTAGGGGGACAAAAGTAGTGTGGGATTTCCTTGCCCGATCTTTGTAGAGGGGAATGAATAGCTTGAGATGAGATATAGGTAAAAAAGTTGTAGTAATAGTCATTTCGTCAATGTATTGCATTTCTTCAATTAATATATAAATATCGTTTTCTAGGAGAACAATATGTAAATTTCTTTTATTTTCCCTTGTGGTGTTTATTCCTTTATGAAGCAATCAATACCTTTAGGCTTGTGAAAGGTATTTAAAGTTCTTATTTCTTCTAAATGTTTGTTAATAATGATCTTGTCTAGGCTGGTTGATTTTCCAGCATCAAAAAGTGACTTGGACAAAAAGAAACGAAGTGAGAGATTTTTTTTTTTTTTTTTGTCAATAACCTCAAACTAATCAATCGAATATTTGATTATTATGTTAATCCCTTGAGCTCTCAACCAATCCAATCCCGCATATCATCAAGCAATGGCTGAATGTCTCAAGTTGCATGCAAAATTCTGAAATCCAAGGTGAAAATGCTGATTATGTCCATTCAAAATGAGTCAATACAGAAGGGATCAATAAATAATAATGATATCTTTGTTTTGATTGGGAAATTTTTATGTGAAATAGTTGCGAAACTTTATTTCTTGGTAATTATTTTAGATACTTGTAATAAGAATGAAAAAGGAAAATCATGCATTTTTTTTTTCCTTTTTTCTTCCAAAGATCCTATAAATTTAGTGGGTCTACCATTAATTATGTATAAAGTTTGAGATATAAAAGTATAATTATAAATGTTTTATTCTTATACCTTGTAGTGTTGGATAATTAGTAAAAAAAAAATGGCTATAACTTACACTAAAGCTGAGACCACTTATATTACACACAATATGATTATTGAGATAAGATTTTTCTTCTTTTTGATTTGTCTAAATTATGTCACAATTCACCTAATTACTAAAAGAAAGAAATTATATAGTTTAGACATATCAAGATGCATCCTTTCTAATGCTAACTTTTTTAAAAGTAAAATGAATTGATAATATAATTTTGTTCTTGCAAAACTTTAATTCTGAAGACCAAGGGTAGTGGTACCAAATTAGGTTGTACAGAAACCAAAATGGAAATCAGAAATGGAGATGAAACCATATGAAAAAATGACATTTTGTAATAATATAAAAAATGAAAATATAAGGAAATATGTAAATAAAAAAGCATAATGTTTTTATGTAAATATTAATTATTTTATGAAAATAATAGATCAATCATATTTTATAATAAAAATATAAAATTATCACATATGTAATGATTAATCATAAGATAAATAATATACAAAATTATAATTATAATTAAATATGTAAATAATTCATCAAGTATGAAAAAATGTTTAAATGTAAAATATATAAGAAATTTTATATAAATCGAGATGTTTAAAAAATAAGACAATGTTAAGAGTTTTCCTCATGAGTTGAAGTTAATTCCTATAGAGCAATGCCCTCCCCTCTTGTCAACAACGACAACAATAATAATAATAATAAAGACTGCCATTCATGGTGGTATATGTAAAAAGGACACTGGGGAGCGTTTGGTAATATGATATAAGAATAAGAAATGAAAATAAAATTGAAAGATAATATTGGGTTTAATATCATGAGAATGAACATTTTGAACTCATATATAAAAATTTAGGAATTTACAAAATTCAAGTAAATTAATGGATTTTATTGGAAGCTCATGCCTTATTCCCAAATAATTATTTACTCTCATACTTATCCAAAAATATCCATTACTCTCCACTCTTACACTTCCTTGTCTTGTCACATTCTAAAAAAAATTACCCAAAATTCGGATCCTTGATTGAACAATAATTTTAGACCATTTTTTTTAAAAAAATTAATCAATTCAAAATTTTGTATAGTTAGATTTTAAATTTTAATAAGGGAAATTATGATTAATTTTACAATATAGATTTTAATACAAAGTCTCATTCCCTTTTCTAAAATTTTGAGTTCAAGATTCCATATATATAAAGAAAAAACTAAACAAATGAAAAAAATAAATTTTTTATTATTAGGTTACTCTTTTTTTTTTTTTTAATTTTTGAAGATTATAAATTTTACTTGATAAACCCATATAATATTTATTTTTTTTAAATAAAATTAATTTTATATAATATTTTAAAAAAGTTTATTTTAAATTATTCATAATTTTTATTGTATATTGGGGTAAGAATAAAATTAAAAAATTATTAATTCCTATTCTTAAAAAAGAAACAACCAAACACTAGTTATGATAATGATACTCATTGCAGTGTATTGAACCAAACAGATGAATTGGACACTAGTTATGATAATGATACTCATTGTAGTGTATTGAACCAAACAGATGAATTAGAATAATTCTATCTATTTCAAAACCAAAGGATATGATTTTGATTTTGATTTTGATTCTCAAAACTGAATTATATACCCCCATTAGTTCTGGCACTTCAGCCTGCAATTCAAACCGTTACTATATTTTTTATTTTTATTTTTATTTTTTGTTATAACAAGAATCAAATCTCGAATTACGGGATTAAAAGAGTGAGCTATTGTCACTAGGTTGTTCTCTTGCGACGTTGCTATAGCTTTATGAATGAGGCAGCGGGTGTTGGGAAAAAACAGCAGTGTTGGGAATTATCCATTGAGCGAATTGAGATTTAGTTACCAATCAAAATTCATATATTTAACATTTATAAATAAAGAGGTCGATCATTGAAATATGGGGAAAAAAATCTCTGTTTCAATTTATCTACCATTGGTTGTTAGGTTGCAAATTAAGGAAATTGATAGGAAAATAGTTAAAGAAAAAACCCTGATGTCTAACCAAAAAAAAAAAAAAAAGAAAAAACCCTGATGGTCATTTGTTTAAAGGGGGTCAACCTCATCTTGTGTTTTGTGTTTTATTGTTTCAATTTTTTTTTTCATATTTTTTACTTTATTTCTTTAATATTTCTTTTATTTTTAATGATAGTAATGCTTGTGCACTTTAAATGTGATTGCAGACAGTTTTTATTGAGTCAATAATAATAATAATAATAATAATAATAATAATAATAATAATGTTAATAAATTATAATTATTATTTTCTCTTTCTCTTGTATAGGTCTTGATTTCGAGCCTCTTTATGTTAAAAAAAAAATGATGATAATTTACTAGAATGGATTGAGTGACCAATTTAACAAATCTAGAGTTTGATATTGTCTTGTCAAGTTGGGATAATATTTCATTTTTTTTATTTTAAATTTTATTGTTGTTTTTGGTTCTAAAATCTGTTTCCCCGTAAGATATATATATATATATATATATATATATATATATATATATATATATATATATAATAATTTCTGAAGCAAGAGAGAATATTTTCAATATTGCATGTGCAAGATCTCATAAATCATGTACACCATAGAGGAGGGACCAGACAAACGTCTAAAGAGTAAGAATTGAAACTCAAATATTTATTTTAGAAATGAGCATCTCCTCTCGGGGTTTTTATCAAAATAATGATTTTTTATTCAAAATTAAATAAATAGTGTCATTTTTAATTGTTTCTCAAATTAGTGATGTCGTGGTTTCAGACTGCGACATTCACTATTCATAACAATTTTTATAAAAAAAAAAAAAATTAATGTCGCGATATGAGATCGCGACACCATTTCGCGATTAAGAACCGCGACATCAAATGCCATACACCATACAGGGCATTTTTCCTTTTATTCATTGTGCATAAAAGACAAGTGCAAGAGGAAATGTGATGTCGCGGTTCTAAAGTGTGACATGGATGTGACGGTCTCAGATCGCGACATCAAATTTTTTAAAAAAATAAAAATCGTTGTGAATAGTGAATGTCGCAGTCTGAAACCGCGACATCACTAGTTTGGGAAACAAAAAAAAAAAAAACAACCTTATTTATTTAATTTTAAATAAAAAAATATTATTTTGGTAAAAAGCCCATCTCCTCTCCTACCAACTAAATTGATGTGATGATTTCTGGTATTTAGCATTACTTAAATTTTGAAATATCTTCAACATCTTAAAATTTGTCCTAATTCTTTTGTTCTTTTGCTCATATCTATATTGTTTTCGGCAAGTCATCATCAATTGTTATTATTGTTGTTATTGTTCAGTCCTCTAGAGAAGCTTCCTATTACTCTAATTGCCAATCAAACCTTGACAACCAAGAGGGCACGTAATCATGTAAGAACAGGGTATGCAATTGCCCTTTTACCCTTTAAAAAGTGGCCATTACATGTAAAAGTTAGATGAACCCTACATTACATAAATTGGCATACTAGCCAAAATGATGCATCTGTTAGCAAAGACCATATAAGCACATTATAATTTTTAGCATATCCTAGAGAGAGACGGTCACAACCTTTCTCCTCCAATCTCATGATCCGAGATTCAAATCTCTATGTAATAAAAAAAAAAGGGTAAAGACCAAGGAACTTTAGCTCAATTGGTCACCTAGGGTTCAATCCTTATCTTCAACCTACTTTACAATGTTTAGAGACACAATGATACAAGATAAATGGAGAGAGAATTACACTGCTTTCAAGTTACTCTTTTAGGCTAAGTCTTGCATTCTGAACTTTCACCGATAATTTTAATTTTTCTTCCTCCATGTCTTTCAAAACTGAAAGCAGATTTGCTCGATATACTTCACATCTTCGATTTGTAGTTTCCAACTCAGCCGTCAATTCTCGGATTCTCTTTTCCTTTTCAGCCTAAAAATGTTGATTAATGAATAAAAAAAAATTAGCAAAATCCTCAATGAAGCTACTCAAATGAAAGCTGCATCTGCATCATGCTATAACGTAAATACAACATGAAGGAGCTCCCTTTTACATGAGCAACATTTGAGCTAGCAGGAGCAAAAATCTCTGGATCCAGAATGGAAATCCAGGGCATTTGTTATGACTCAAGCCCATTGGATACACCTACTAAGGCGTTTCAGACAAACAGAATCCAACTTGGTATGTCATGTCACATGTCAGCAGAAACATCTCGAGTCAAACTCAGCTTATAAAAATAAACAATGATGGACTTTTTAATGTGTAATTAGTTTTGGACATATTACTATCAGCAAAGATCATAAAGAATAATCCATCATGGACCATAACAGCTGATTGGAGAAATTGTGCTAACAAGAATCCTTTTATGGTTTGCCATTTAGCCAGCCGATATATCAGTCACAGCACAGGTGTTGTGAACCAGCCATGGTGAAGCTAGCTTTTCTAGAGCTTGATATTCAAAATCCTGAAAGACTAATCCGTTACAGCCATTCTCAACTAACACAAGCAAATCATGAGTATCTGTTGCAAAACTAACCCCAGGGTAAATAAATGGCATAGAATTACTGTGCGGCAAAGAATCACATGTTATTCCTCTCAGTTGATACTATCAATCAAATGAGAATCATATACTCCTATCGAAAGATGAATATGAGATCGAAAGCTTCTAGTAAGCAGTTTCCATTTAAGTTGTTGTTGAGGCACTTCATAGTGTAGTAGCCCCTTACAAACTCAAACAACTATAATCTGGACTGTGATATGCGCTATAAATTGTCATAACTCAGCTATAGGTCATGAATGGGGGAGAAAGAAAAACTAACCGTTGATTGATAGGGAGCTGTTTCATCACTGGCAGCCAACTCGCGATTACCCCCATTAGCCAGGTTGCCAGTCTGTGTACTTCCGTTGGCTTGACTCTTCAAAGCAGCAACCTTCTTAGATGCCTCTTGTAAAGCATCCATTGCAACATTATAAACATGTATAGACTTGGCACCTTCCTCAACAAACTTAATGGCTTCTTGGCGTAGATTACTGTACCGAACCATTAGAGATTCTTGAGAATTGGTTGGGACATCTAGAGCATGCCCATCCACCATAATTCCACTCTTGGCATTTCTTGTCCATCTTTTCATAACATATTGGGAGGGAAGGGTCAAAACATTTTTGGCTTTAAAAACAGCTAATATGTGTCTGCAAATAACACCTGAAAATTCAAACATCTGACAGCTACAACTAGCTTTCATCTCAAAAGCATTGAACCTAACTGTATGTGCTTTGAGATCTTCCCCAAATTTGGCCACACGATAAATCGTAATGGTCCCTGACTCTTCAATTTTAGTAGCTGGATTAGCAAGAGTCTCTACCAATTCTTCTTGAAATTTCATAAAGATTCGCCTAGTATAAATGTTTGCAGCTTGCTTTTCCATAGGAGATGGTGTCTTTAGAACTGGTATAATGTTTACTGTGTCGCTATCTGCTTTTATTTCCTTCTCATGCCAACTATTTACAGCTTTTTCATACTGTTTAATCAACATCTGCAAAGTGGTTGCTGCTGTCACAAACCCATCAAAGAATGGATTCACACCAGCACTTCCTTCAGCTGCTGACAATTCTCCAAAAAACGTGTCCCGCAAATAAACTGGAACCCACTGCTGTCGAGCATTGTACATGGACTGAAGCCATTCATTGTCCATCAAGTAATATCTTCCAAGGAGTGATTCCCAACATGATTCAAACTCTTCGACTGTCTCCATTTCATCAATACACTTTTGAAATTCAATCTCAAAAGCAGGATGAGACTGGTATATATGAGCTAATTTCTCTTGGGTTTCCCTATATATAATCCACTTATTGAAGCGAAGGCGGGTTTCAGGTAATACTTGAGTAACAGCCAACTGTATGAGTCTATCTGGATCTGTCGTGATAGAGACAGGACAACGTCCAGACATAGCATGAAGCCAAGTTTGAAATAGCCAAACAAATGAAGATTCAGACTCATTCAGAAGTATTGCACATCCAAACAAGACCGGCTGACCATGATGATTTACTCCTGTGAATGTGGCAAATGGCACCCTGAATCGGCTAATCCTGTACATGGTGTCAAAGATAACTGTGTCTCCAAAATAGTTATAGTTCATTCGTGAACTAGCATCAGCCCAAAATACATTTCCTGCAGAGTGCTCACTATCACCCTGAATTGAATAGAAGAATGCAGGATTCTCTGCCTGCATTCGCTTCAGATAATCTAGGACACGCTGACCCCCGCCACCGAGGGTCCTCTGTCTGCTACCACTCATGTAATGTAAAGACAGCAATGATCTGCAGAATGGAGGGGAAACATAAACCAATAAACAACTTGGAATTTCTCACAGTAAACATGTTCATAGAATTTTACGTTGAAAAACAGGCATTAAAATCAATTTGGCTTACATCCTTAACAACTCTTTCAAAATTTTTATTTTTGACATCCGTATCAATATTTTCAAAGTTCTCAACAAATTTAGTTTTATTTTATCTCTTTTTCTTTGGGTGAAAATTATACAAGAATGTGATCAACATAAAAATGTATCTCTTCAATTTGTGAAAATTCTTCATTAACTACATCAACTACATGAGGAGATTTATTAATGCAGGAAAATTTTTCAACAAATGGCAATAACTTAGGATTCAGAATAGACTCAAGTTTTGATCTACACTCTTAGGATCCGATATTTTTTAATTCCTCACGACGAGCTCTAATGTCAATTTTGCATTCATCAACTTCTCTTTTCGTTGTAGCATAAAAATAAAAAATCTTTGTAGGATCTTCACCATGAATTATATGGGACTTAGATTGAAATTAACATGGTCGCAATATTGAGACTAAACAAAATTATAATCATAACCATTAGTCTCATAGGCAATATTTAGGGACTTCTCTTGAAAAAGATGAACTAATTGCAATCATCAACTTCTCTTTTCATTGTAGTATAAAAATAAAAAATCACCATGAATTATATGGGACTTAGATTGAAATTAACACGGTCGCAATATTGAGACTCAACAAAATTATTATAATAACCATTAGTCTCGTAGGCAATATTTAGGGACTTCTCTTGAAAAAGATGAACTAATTGCAATCATCAACTTCTCTTTTCATTGTAGTATAAAAATAAAAAATCACCATGAATTATATGGGACTTAGATTGAAATTAACACAGTCGCAATATTGAGACTCAACAAAATTATTATAATAACCATTAGTCTCGTAGGCAATATTTAAGGACTTCTCTTGAAAAAATGAACTAATTGCAATCATCAACTTCTCTTTTCATTGTAGTATAAAAATAAAAAAACTTTGAAGGACCCTCACCATGAATTATATGGGACATAGATTGAAATTAACACGGTTGCAATATTGAGACTCAACAAAATTATTATAATAACCATTAGTCTCAGAGGCAATATATAGGGACTTCTCTTGGAAAAGATGAACTAACATATCTATGGCCGTAGTATGTAGAATTATATGCATCAAACAACAAAAACTATGTTTACAAGCATGTCCATGATCATAATAGATGCCACTCTGACGAGTGGTGTGGGGACAAACACGATTACAACTGTATTCACCTTGGGCATCTTAATCATGATAAGAATGGCAGTTATAATATGAATTGCATTTATAATATGCCATGACTAAGAGAACAAGACCCTAAAAGACCAAAATCTCAATTTATTCAATTTACACAAATAAAATCATAATCCATATTTCCCAATTAAGATTCTTACCCAAATCAATTTGGCATTCCAAGTTTGCATAATTCAAGAGAGAACCACCCAAAAAAAAAAAGTTGATGAACCGAGTCAAATAAGTGCAGAATCGCAGCTGTAAGAGTCGAAACATACTAAAACCAGGGCTAAACTGAAGCAAAATTTTCAAAAAGTCACTGAACCGGATGAAAAATGGATGAACTAGAGTTAAAGATTTCTTCAATCAATATGCTTAAATCAGGACAATAAACGAGTTGGGAACAAAGAGTTGGAGCAAAATTTTCCTGAACTGGAAAAGTTAATGGGGCCAACCATTAAAATACTGGCTAGTTGAACCAAACTAAACCAGGTCAGTTCAAGTTGGGTCTACTCAATCGGGTTGAAAACGATGCTTTTGAAAAGTTCTTTGTGAAGCCTCCATCCAATTTTTCTTCACCTCGACAGGAGATCTGCTACTCTCAAGTCGAATAGCTACAATGTTGCTGCTAAGGGTAGTCAGAATGGAGTTTTCCAGCGAGGGATGAGTTCATATAATGGTGATGTTCCACTTCAACCTTTACTTTCCACATTTTTTTCCCCTTCAATTGGATTGCTAGTGGTTGCCAACATTGCTTTGATGATAGAAAATAAAATTGCAGAAGTTCCTTATTTTTATCTTGAGTGCTAGGCTGGTGTAGTGGATCAGTATTGAGATGAGAAAGATGATTGTAGTGCAAGATGCCAGATGGTGTTGTGAAAGAATGACAGAGAGTTAAACCAGGTTTAGCTCTGATAACGATTAATGTGGAAAGAACTAGGAAAAGAAGAATAAAGAGAGGAACCAGATGAGGACAAAAAACAAAAAACAGAGAGAGGCTAAAATCCACCATGGGGAGAGACAGGAATCCACTATCGATAACTTAGAGACAAAGTAGAATTTACTCCATTAACCCAGAACATAACATTCAATAAAACCTAATGCCTAAATATATATATATATACAAAGCCCTAAAACAAAAATGGAAATAATATCAAGAGAAGAAGCTCCGAAAACTAAAAAACAAACTAAATACTAGAAACCAAATGACTTCTAATGTATTCCGCACCACCATGTATATCCTTTCATCCAACTAACATCAACTAATATATGGCAAGATTCATGAATCTACTTCAGAGACATTTAACAAGATATAAACCTACCTAAGTATCAGAAACTCAATTTTCTAGTAAGTTAATACCGTCTCATATTCACATTGACTTAGCAAATAGCAAAATATACAAAGTATACTTCCTCTAAACTATTTGGGACATTACAGCATTTTTATGGCTACAACACAACAAGTCAATTTTGATGCAAAAGAAGTCTAATTGAAAGTTCGTGCTGTCACTAGTGATATGTAATAAAATAAACTACAAAGTTCCCAAAAATAGAAGTACAAAATTTAACAAAAAATATGGCAACATCATAGTGACAAATGACATGGTTGTGGTTACCATTTTTATATAATGGCCAATAAAATCTTCTATCTCGATCAATGTAAAAAAGACAACAGCTTTCTAATATTGGTGACAAGTAATGTTGTTACACTGAGTGTACTTTTTGGCTATCTCACTGGCTTCTTCATCATATAGAAACTGATCTTAGCACCTAAGAGTTCAATGCTGTACAGTTCTGAGCCATAAGAAAAGGAAGGAAATTATATTATCTGCACTCTATATATACACTTTCTTTCCGTGATCACTTGGAATCATCCTAAACATGAATTGCCAGAATGGCTGCACAAGAGGAATGGAATCTCTCTTGCTCTTTCCTCCAGAAACACATATGTAATAGATGTAAACACCAGATATAGTTTATATATATGGATTCATGGCAATAACTGGCAAATGATACAACATTTAGTTTGTTACTCTTCCTAATTAGAAAATATGCAATATATTATTTCCGTGCGGAGAGCAGCGCAACTTGAGGGCTCAAATATATGTTTAGAACAATAATGCATCTAAAATACGGATTAGAGATCTACTATAAAAAGGATGAGAGAAATTTGGTGTTCAAAGTGCAAAAATAAGTTTCCTGGACACAGTTTCCCTTGGAAGGAACTGTATGGAGACATACTTGTCAACTGGCTATGGTAGCATGTTTTTGGTTCATTTTTTGAATCACATCACATCATATCATATCATATACATGAAATAATGACATTAAAATAAAGAATGAAAATACCTGCATTAAAATTAGATAGGAGGAACATTTAAAGAACAATCTCTCACCTCTTTTCTCTGCTCATCTGTCTTTTTTTTTTTTTTTTTTTTTTTTTAACCTTTCCAAATCTAATCATAATTCTCCAGGAAAAACCTTTTTTTAAAAATGCTGATTATGGAATATGATTAACTGATGCAGGATGATCCAAACAAATTTTGAAAAGAGTATGGCAATTTAAATTATTGACATTTTATTTAGTTTCAAATTCTTAATAGGTAGATTTAGTAGGTTTTCATTTGAATTGAGATTGCCAAAACATTTTATTTAATTTCCTTATTGTTTAGAATCATGGATGAAGAAAATTTGACAAGAAGTTTATCAATAGGCTTGTATGAATTCATAAGGGAGCCTTTGATTTTTTTTTTAATAAATATATTGTAGAGATTTCTCTCTATTTTATCAGGGTATTACAATACTTTACAAGTGGATTCCAGTAGTTTTGGTGGACTTCAAGATGACTGCAAAGACTAACGAGTTTAGTTTTTGTCATATGCTTGCCATGATGCATCATTAATCCACAAATTATCATTGTTGGAACCTGAAAAGTCCAAGATATGCTGTAAAAATGGGCCATCATTGTTAACCTAAAACTTGGAAAGTAATAGAAGTGGTCTAGGTGCTATTGAAACCGTAAAAGCTAAAGTGAAATCTCTAAAAAAGAAAAATGCTGAGAAATTTAAATTAAATTAAATCCACACTAAATTAAAGATGTAAGCATGGAAAAAAAAGAAGGTACGAATCATGTTTCTCATACTTGTGGATACAATATGTATCATATGACATTTCGATAAAGGCTCTAGATACAGTGCAGACAACCTCTGGTGGCTACCAATTCGGTTCTCATACTTGTTATTGTCTCCATTGCCGCATTCCCTGCCAAAAATCATCTCAGAGGAAATTCTCAACTTCTTCGACATTTTCAGGTTCAATCATGAAAGCCTAAAGACCCAATCAAGATCTACGAATTATATGACAAACCCAGATCGTGAAATCCGAGATAAATTACCAGAGACAGAATTTGAGAATTCCAAAACCTCTTGTCAGATCTATGAGTGAGTAATTGGACTTGAAATCTGATTCTCTCTCTCCAAATTCAGTCCTCCAAACACCAAAGCTTGAGAAAATCTTGTCAGGGAAAGAATTTGGCAATGAAGATGAAGTCAAATCAAAGAAATTAGAGTACAGAGGAAGCAAAAGAAGAACAAGAATGAGAAGAAGAGGTATGTCAAGCAAGAGCTTGATAGAGCTTGAGTACGAGGAATTATAAGAGTTTATGGATTTAGGATTTGTGTCTCTTGACAAGCACAAAGATTCAACCTTGGTTTCAATCATTCCTGGATTGAAGATAGAGAAAGAGAAGAAAGAAAGTGAGTGTGAAATTTCAAGGCCTTATCTTTCAAAGGCATGGGATGTTAGAGAGAGAAGAAAGAGAGAGAAGCCATTGATGAATTGGAGAGTTCCTGCTTCTAGTTCCATTCTTTTGGAGACTGGTGCCTCTGAGTTACAGTATTCATTACTTCAACAAGAAATCCCTTTTTTTTTGCGAATTTTGGCACAACGGTTGAGTTATTTCTTTGGTGATCTCGAGGTCACGGAGTCGAGACGTGAAAATAGACTCTTTACAAAAATACAAAGAGAATACTGCGTACATATACGCTCACTCCAAATCCGACCCCAATTGTTGGGATTAAGACTCTGATTGCTGTTTTTGTTGTATACAATTTAGACAACCGAAGCACACAAAATACCACCATTTGGATATGTATGGTAAAAAAACCTAATGTCTATAGTACAATTTGATTTTGACAGCTATCTGGAGATCAGTTACAAGGATAAAATAGTTATTACAAACTTAAAGAAAAAACTAGTCCACAACTTCAATGAACCGAACCCTTCCACTTTTTTCTGTCAAAACTATCTCTTCAATTTTTTTTTTTTTTTTTTTTTATTTTTTTTTTTTTATTATAAATAAGATTTTCGTATTATTCCTCTTATCCTACGTTTTTCTCACAACACATTTCACTTCTTTCTGCTGCATGCACTGCACCTGCACCGGCTCACTAGTAACAACTAAAAGTATGTTGCGTCTAACAAACTAAGCTACATTCCACCTTGTGGTGTACAATAATCAGAAAAAGGATTGAGTAAACGCCATACCAAATGCAAGAATCACATGGAAGGTTCAATTTGTTCCCGGGCTTTATTTTTATACTCCAATTTTGGTATGGAACTAAATTTTGCTCAAATTCAATATTGCCCCTCCCCCGGCCCCCCAAAAAAATCCCTTTCACTAACCTTACATGTATATCTTTCTGTTATATATATTTACATAATTTTTCAATTTTCAATTCAAATTCTCTCACTAAATCTCAAGTCTCAACAACCTCTTTTCCATAAAATCCTAATTTACCATTTTGATCTTAAAAATCTTCTCATTTCCACACCACCTTCCTTTATTATTCGTCACAAAACGCCTCTCTCTCCACTGCAAGCAGACCACCATTTATGGCTGACGTCAAGCCAGTGCAAGTCGTTACCACCATCCCCAAATTATTACAGAGAACAACGCAAATAGAGTCAATCAAACAGTGTTTTAGCCAGAAATTGAAATCGAAAACATTTTATTCTCCCAAAAAAAAAAAAGCTAAGATCAAGTAACATTAGGGCATCATAACTGGAAACTGTATTCAACATGGTACTCGGTAGAGGCCCATTTGTTTCCATTTCTAAACACTTAATAGTAGCTCAAATTTGAATGAGGAATTCAATTCAACGACAAGCAAAGTTTCTCTCTCTCTCTCTCTCACTAACATCTCAAATTGAAGCGAACAACACAACAGAGAAAGTTGAGAAAATTCTCAAATAAGAGTTGAGGATTGAGGGAATTTCATACCAGCAGTGGACGGCTTCGAGTGCAATGGAAATCAACCAAGAAGTGGGAGAAACTCCATCAATGGAAGACAGAAAAAAAGTTGACAGACTGAAGTCGTTACTGTGGCCGCCGGAGACGGCGACTCATTGCATCTACCGTGAGGTCGAGAGAGAGAGAGAGAAGAGTATCTGAATCTTTTCAACCCTAACATGTTCTTTTATTAAACTCTTCCCCAAAAAAAGAAAGTGTTCCATTATCGAAAAGGAAAAAAAAAATTAAATAAAGAGGTCGGATCGGGTTGCGTTCGGGTGGGTTGAACTTGAACCGCAACAGCAAAAATGTACCTGACCCGTTTATTGAGTGGGTCTTTCATTATTATTTTTTTTCTCCCTCCCCAAAACTCTTAGCCGTAATACCATCACATTGTCATTTCTTGATACTACTTCAAGTGTTTTTATAATTTGAATTAATTACCAACACTAGTATAAATGACTCATATTCTAATATTATATATGAAAAAAATAGGCGTGGGATAGTTTTACTCATTAAGTGTCTAATTCAATTCGAATCGAATTTAATCGGATACAATGTGATCATGTATATCGTGTCTTCACATGAACTTTGGTGAGATATGGATTGGGTTTATCTTGAAATCTTGTGTCTTTGCATGATGTTGAAACCCTAATCAATATATTCTGAAGGCATTGGAATTACTTATCCGTCCATCATGCACAATCGGCAAATGTTAGAGATCAGTAAATTTTCTTAATATTAGTTGGAAAATCTTTATATAGGATTGTCATTTGTGTGGCATTTTCATGAGAGCTAAGATATTAGATTGTGAAAAGTAAGACTTCAGATCATGAGATATTAATTGGTCTTCTGTTGCATTCTTTAATTTAGTTGTTTAAGACCTATTATGAAATAATATACTTGTGGACCAATCCTGATCTCTTCATTGGAATATGAAAAAACATAAATTTTTATTAGAATAGAAAATGCCTATAAATGTGTTAAAGATGAGAATCAATATGAAAATCTAATAATTCATTATTTCAATAAAATATTAGAATAAGTTGAATTTATATGAAAAACCATTGTTACAAATATAAAAACAAAAAAAAATCAATTATTCTTAAAATTAAATAAATTATTGATTTATTATAATATATAATATTTTTTAATAATTGATTTTATTTTGATATATAACATTTTTTAACATTTCTTTAAATTTAATACGGTATAATAAAAAATATTTGATTTTAGGAAAAAAAAAAAGTGAAATAGCACAACGGGACCATCACCAAAGTTATTAATACTAATTAGTGCAATGATCGAAAAACTCATATAAGAATAATGATAGAGAGAATCTGGTAAGAGTAATAAGAGAGTTTCTAATTAGAGGAGTGATAAACATGTTCTTATAAGATCTAGTTACCACCATTGAAATTGATTTCAAAGGTACCAAATGGCTATTGGATGATCGAAAAGAGTTGAGATATGGTTACCATCGTTGGGACCGTCTTGAGAGATAATAAAGTTTGTATATACCAAATGATTACCGAATGTTTGAATGAGTGGCAGAGAGTTGAAAAAAAAACAAAACTATTGTTGGGAAGATTTCTGGTTGAGCGTGGCAGGGTTTTTGAAATATGATTCTTATTTGTGTTATTGTCTTGAAAAGTCAAACCGTTTGATATATATTAAATAGTTACTAGATGACCTAATAAATGACACCAAATCTAAATAGAAAACTTAAAAAAATCTAGAAAAACATACCATATTAAAGATGAGAATGAAAATAATATAAAAATATAAAATTTTAATAATCTAATTGTTTAAGTAAAATATTACAATAAATTAGATTTATATAAAAACTAATTACTACAAATATGAAAATAAAGAAATTTAAATATTTTTAAAATTAAGTTAATTATTAATATATTTTAATATATATTTTTTTAATAATTAATTTGAATTTAATATATAATATTTTCAAATTAAAACATAAAAAAACCAAAAATTTTTATTAGAAAAGTAAATGCCCACAAACAGAACAACATATTCATACTCTAAGAGCTGGTTTGGTTGGGATAAAAAGTGGAAGAAAAAAGAAATGGGAAGTAAAAGTGGAACGAAATGACACTTTTCATTTGTTTGATAAGGAATAAAATATGGAGAGAAAGTAAAAATGTGATATAATCCATTCCCCTCTCTTTTAAAAAATTATTTTCTATTCTAAAGTGGATGGAAATGAGAGAAAATAAAAATTTTGGACAAATTTGCCCTTATCCTTATTAAATATTTACGAAATTATCCATTATTTTTTTTTATTTCAATTTTATTTAATATAAAGTAATAAAATTTAATTTTTTTCATCAATTTCATTGGACAAATTATTTTTTTAATTTTAATTTTTTAATTTTTTATCTTTTTTACATTAATATTCTAATTTTATTTAATATAAAATAATAATGAAAATAATTTATAAAAAATAAGAAAAATATATTAAATAACTATTTTTCACTACAAGAAACATGGGTATCAACGATGGAAATATCCGTCGCTGATACTCAAATTTCTGTCAGTAAAAATATTAGCGACGGAATTTTCCGTCGCTGAAAGTCACATCGCTAATTTACCGACGGAAATTTTCCGTCGCTAAGAAAATTAATCGCTAATCCGTCGTTAATTAGTGACAAATTAGTGTCGTTAATAATCGTCAGATAATAATTATTCCTAAATTATTAGTGACGGAAATAATAATCCATCGCTAATTTAATTATTTATTTTTTTTAATTATTCATAATTTACCGATTGAATATTTCCGTTACTAAACTGAGAACTGAGCAAGAACCAAGTGTACGTGCCGAGAGACCGACCTGGTGTACATGCCGAGAGACCGACTCGGCTGCCCGACCCGACCCGCCTCCCACACAAGCACCTGTCCTGGGCCCGCCCGCTTGCCCACTGTCCCGAGCTTTACCCGTCTGCCTGTTTTTAATTTGTTGTAAAACATACTCACACAAAAATTCAAATCTGGATAGATATCGAGAACCTTAACCACAATGCCACTATCATTTTGTGTTATTAATTTATTTTTTTCTATTTTTATATTTTATTTTTAACTCTCAATATTAAAAATATAATACCATAATCTAAAAAAATATAAACTTTTATTTAATAAAAACATTAAATTATATTTAAAAAATATAAAATTATATTTAATAAAAATACAAAATTATATTTAATAAAAACAAAAAATTATATTTAATAAATACACAAAATAATATTTAATAAAAAAATTATATTTAATAAAAATACAAAATTATATTTAATAAAAACACAAAATAATATTTAATAAAAATACAAAATTATATTTAATAAAAACACAAAATTATATTTAATAAAAACAAAAAATTATATTTAATAAAAACATAAAATTATATTTAATAAAAACATAAAATAATTATAAAACAAAAGAAAAAAAAAAAGAAAAAGGGCGGTTCCACCGCGGCACATGCACGGTGGAACCGACCTCATATTTTTATTTTTTTTATTTTGTATTTTTATTTTTTTATTTTTTTATTTTTTTTATGATAATAGTAGGTTTGATTTACGATAATTAATAGTAATATAATGATAGTGATAAAAATATAAAAAATAAAAAAATAAAAAACCAAAAGAATAAAAAATACAAAATACAAAATAATTAAAAGAAAAAAAAAATAAAAAAGGCCAGTTCCACCGCGTACATGCGTGGTGGAACCGCCTCTATGTTTAATTTTTTTTTGTTTTTTTCAAATTATTTTAAACTAATAAAAAAAGATAAAAGAATAAAATAAATAAAATAAATAAAAAACAAAATAAAAAAAATAAAAAAACAAAATAAAAAAAAATTAAAAATAGGAGGGCGGTTCCACCGCCCTCCATGCTTTTTTTTTGTTTTTTTGTTTTATTTTTTTAATTATTTTAAACTAATAAAAAAAGGGATAAAAGAATAAAAATGATAAAAGAATAAAAAATAAATAAAATACAATAAAATAAATAAAAAAAAAATAAAAAAAGAAAATAAAAAAATTCAAAAATATGAGGGCGGTGGAACCGCCCTCCATGCATTTTTCTGTTTTTTTTTAAATTATTTTAAATTAATAAAAAAGGATTAAAAGAATAATAATGATAAAAGAATTAAAAAAATAAAATACAATAAAATGAATAAAAAAATAAAAAGTTAAAAAAAAATAAAAAAATAGGAGGGCGGTGGAACCGCCCTCCATGCTTATTTTTTGTTTTATTTTTTAATTATTTTAAACTAATATAAAAAGGTTAAAAGAATAAAAATGATAAAAGAATAAAAAATAAATAAAATACAATAAAATGAATAAAAAATAAAATTAAAAAATTAAAAAATAGGAGGGCGGTGACCGCCCTCCATGCTTTTTTTGTTTTTTTATTTTTTTAATTATTTTAAATTAATAAAAAAAGGATTAAAAGAATAAAAATGTTAAAAGAATAAAAATAAATAAAATACAATAAAATGAAAATAAAAAAATAAAAAAAAATAAAAAAATAAAAAAATAGGAGGGCAGTAGAACCACCCTCCATGCTTTTTTTTTTTATTTTTTTTATTTTTTTAATTATTTTAAACAAATAAAAAAAGGGTTAAAAGAATAAAAATGATTAAAGAATAAAAAATAAATAAAATACAATAAAATAAATAAAAAACAAAATAAAAAAAACAAAAAAAAGAAAATAAAAAAATTCAAAAATAGGAGGGCAGTGGAACCGCCCTCCATGCTTTTTTTTTGTTTTCTTTAATTATTTTAAATTAATAAAAACGGGGTTAAAAGAATAAAATTGATAAAAGAATAAAAAATAAATAAAATAAATAAAATAAATAAAATAAATAAAAAACAAAATTAAAAAAATTAAAAAAAGGAGGGAGGTGGAATCGCCCTCCTTGCTTATTTTTTTTTATTTTTTTAATTATTTTAAACTAATAAAAAAATGGTTAAAAGAATTAAAATGGTAAAAGAAAAAATAAAAAAATACAATAAAATGAATAAAAAACAAAATAAAAAATAAAAAAATTCAAAAATAGGAGGGTGGTGGAACCACCCTCTATTTTTATTCTTTTTTGTTTCTTTTTTATTTTTAATTATTTTGTATTTTTATTATTTTGTTATTTTATTCTTTTATTTTATTCTTTTTTTATTTTTATTTTTTATATTTTTATTGCTACCATTAATTACCCTAAACTCATAATTTATATTTTTTGTTATCATTTTTATTTACCGTAATTATAATAACAATTTTTTTTTTCATGCAACAAAAGCGAAATGAACAAAAAAATATAAAATGATATTTTACATATGTAAGGTATAAGAGTCCAACGACAGAATTATTTTCGACGGATTTTTTCATCGCTAATTTCATTGTTAATTTGTCTGAATTTTTTTTTTCAATTTTTAGCGACGGATTACCGATGGAAATATTTTCGTCGCTAAAATTAGCGACGGATTACCGACAAAAATATTTCCGTTGCTAAAATTAGCGACAGATTTTTTTCTTACGGATTTTTCCGTCGCTAATTTCATCGTTAAATTATCCGTTGCTAATCTGTCCGAATTCTGTCGCTAATTAACGACGGATAATAATCTGTCGTTAATTTTTGTCGCTGAAAGTGAGTTTTCTGGTAGTGTTTTAAAAAATTATATTTTTTAAAAAATATTTTTAATTAAAAATAAAAAAAAAATTATGTGATAAAAAATATTAAAAATATTATTTTACAATGATATAATAGTAAATAAGGTGATAATTTCTTCTAATTTTTATTCTAATAAAAAAAAAAAAAATCACCAAAACTCTACCAAACAAAAACCGATGAAAATATCATTTGATAAAATAAATTTCCCACTTGGCCTCGCCCTCTTGCTCCTTTTCAACGAACCAAACTTACTCTACATAATGGCAGCCAATCTGATCTACAGATAAAAAGGTCCACCGTACTTCTTCTCTTTCAGAGTTTGACTTTACAATGGACAGCAATATGATATCATTTTTAGTTTTCATTTTTCTAGGATTTTGCTTACCAGAAAATAAAACCAGTTCTGTCCATAGAAGCTGCAATTCTGATGACTTGAATGCGTTACAAGCTTGCCTTAGTGACATGGATTCATCAATTGGCCATGGTTGGAGCAGCAACTCTTCAGATTGCTGCAGTTGGGAAGGTGTCACCTGTGAGCCAATAGACAACGTTTCAAGGCTTTCTGCGAGAGTTGTTGCTTTGGAGCTTGCAGATCGAAGACTAAGAGGAAAGCTTTCTGGTTCCTTTTCCGGTTTGAGGTTTTTGAGAATCCTTAAACTCTCCCAGAATTTCTTCAGAGATTCTATTCCTCTGCAGCTGTTCCAATTGCAAAAGTTGGAAATCCTTGACTTGAGTTCCAACAACTTCTCCGGATCCCTACCTCCAATGACTGCATTACCATCCTTGAGGTACCTAAATCTGTCTGAAAATCCTCTTGCTGGTTCTGTTGATTCTGGGCTCTGCAGATCATTGAGATATTTGGAAACTATTGATTTTACCTACAATAAGTTGTCTAGGGAAATACCATCTGGGTTCGGGAATTATAGTTCATTGAGATATCTCTCTTTTGAATCGAACTTTCTCACTGGCGAATTGCCTGGGGATCTTTTTCAGCTATCCAAGTTGGCTCAGTTAAGTCTTCGCGATAACATGCTTTCTGGGTCATTGGTCACTGAATTAGGCAATTTGTCAAATCTTGTCGACCTGGATATCTCTTTTAATAACTTTTCGGGATCTCTTCCAAATGTCTTCCAGTCTTAAAAAGATCGAGCAGTTCTCCATCGCTTCAAACAAATTCTCCGGAAGCTTACCGCCAACACTGTCCGACTGCCCAACACTTATGGTGCTCAACCTGCAAGGCAATTCCATGATTGGTCTTATAAGTTTGAACTGTTCTGCAATGGTTTGTTTGTCAACCCTCAACTTAGGTTCCAATGAGTTCAGTGGACCTATTCTTGATAACATAGCATCGTGTCGAAGACTGAGCATTGTCAATCTCTCCAGACTCAAAATCAACACTCAAATCCCAGACGGTATTAAGGAGCTCAAGTAACTCACTCAACTTTCACTCTCTAACACCAGCCTCCATAATTTATCTGTGGCTCTGCGGATTCTGCAGCATTGCCCAAATTTGACCGCTTTAGTTCTCACCAACAACTTCCATGATGAAGTAATGGATGCTCAAGAAAATCTAGATTTCAAGAGTCTGAAAGTTCTTGTAATTGCTAGTTGCAGATTGATGGGGTCCATTCCAAATTGGCTGAGAGGTTGCACTAAGTTGCTGTTGTTGGATTTGTCTTGGAATCGTCTGGTCGGCGCAATTCCATCATGGTTTAGTACTTTCAAGTTCCTCTTTTACTTGGACTTGTCAAAAAACTTGCTTTCCGGGAGCATGCCAACTAGCTTGACTCAGTTTTACACCCTCAGGTACACAAACATTTCTTGCGAAGAATCACCTATAGACTTCCCGCCTTACAGACAGGTTGCAGTACATTCAGATCATGAGCTTTCCACCAACCCTGAATTTGAGCTACAATTTGCTAACTGGACCAATCTGGCCAGAGTTCAGCACATTGAAGATGCTGCATGTTTTCGACCTGAATAGTAACAACTTATTAGGACAGATTCCTAGTAGCTTATAGGATATGATCAACTTGGAGGTTTTGGATTTTTCTCACAGTGATCTGTCTGGGAGCATTCCTGTTTCACTTGTAAAACTCAACTTTCTTGCAAGGTTTAGTGTTGCTTATAATCAATTATCAGGGACTATCCCTCGTGGAGGACAGTTCGATACATTTCCTGATTCAAGCTTTGAGGGGAATAAGGATTTATGTGATCCACTGTCTACTCATTGTGGGACTAAGTCAACAAGTGATACTTCTGAACAAAGTTCAGTTTCAGAGGAATCCAGTGATGAAGAACTGTCAATTGTAGATTTGCCATTTGATTTTGGAGTTGCAACAGGGTTTATCGTTACTGTCCTTGTTTGCTTGATGTCAAGAAGGTTTGGTCTAGGAGCTAGCATCAAAAGTTGCTACCATGAAATGATCTTCTATTTAGGGCAGAGAAGCTCCTGATTTTGTGAATTTTAATGGGAAAAAAAATGTGTAGTTTTTGCTGCTTTCTAAATATGCATTGTAAATCTCCATTTTACTAATGTATCCTGGTTATGCTAAGCTTCAAAATCCAATGTCTGCTAAAATTGATTTAATGCTGTTCTTAAGTTTTTGTAACTTATGACAGGGAAAGGATCCAGCAAAGCATCATATATGGTGCGGCCTTATTTATCATCTATCAAAAGTAAAAATGTACAAAATTACATGCCATCCTCATGAATGCAGTGTAAGGTTGCATGACAAACCTAATATATGTCTTAATTAAAAAATATGAGTCAAAATAAGCGGAAGCGAAAATTGAGAATTTAGAGTTATCTCTAACCATACTCTTGTTCTTCACTTTCGACAAATATAAAAACACCAAATCGATTCTTGAGACGTGCACAAGTCTTCTAAACTCTCAATTTCTTTCAATAAATAGTGGAGTATTAAAATTTGGACTTATGGACCCAATACACTAGAGGGGGATTTATATAGGCTCTCAACCATCAAAAAGCCATTAAAACTCCATAATTGTCACCCTTATTCATTGCTGAATATTATGGAAATTAAATTAAAGATTCAAAACAGAAAAATAAGACTAATTGTGTGGAAGTTTGAATGAGATACCAAAATTCGGTCAAATGCATCCCCAATTCAAATTTCTTTCATTCTTATCGCATTTAATTTTTTCGGTTATGTTTTTCCCCAATTCAAATTCTTTCCATACTTTATTTTCATAAAAATTCATAATATTCTCCCACTTGTCCCAGCAAACTGACTTGAAGTCAGAATCAAGTCAATTCCTTATGAAACTAAAATATATCAATCACGGCGATAAGTTCTCTAAAAACAAATATTATCTTCAGTGTACCACAATATATTCTATTTTCTAAGCTTATTGTGATATTTACCTTATGAATAAATCCTATGTTTATTCTGATCTAAACTTTATAAATTTATCTCAAATTCTTTCCGTACTTTATTTTCATAAAAATTCATAATATTCTCCTACTTGTCCCAGCAAACTGACTTGAAGTCAGAATCAAGTCAATTCCTTATGAAAATAAAATATATCAATCACGGCGATAAGTTCTCTAAAAACAAATATTATCTTCAGTGTACCACAATATATTCTATTTTCTAAGCTTATTGTAATATTTACCTTATGAATAAATCCTATGTTTATTCTGATCTAAACTTGATAAATTTATCTCAAAATAAAAAAATATGTACACAATTTTATTGAGAAAATTCAATTCTGAGTTTCATTTAAATAAGACAATAAACCTATATTTATAATATAATCCCTGAACCTATTTGGTGACATGCCTTTGGTTAAGAGATTAGCCAACATATAATCAGTGTTAATGTGTTGAATTATAATTTTATTTTCCAACATTCTTTCCATAATGTTAAGTACTTTATGTCGATATGTTTACTTTAACTACCACTTTTATTATTCTTTATCAAAAATACAGTAGCTTAATTATCACAAAATATACATAATAGTTTAGATACAAAATCTAAAACCCTAAGTTTAGATATAAAACTCTTGAACCACACCGCGTGTGACATAACTTCAAAACATGCCACGAACTCAGCTCCATAGTAGAGGTCGCAGTCAATGTCTGTTTAGCACTTCTCCACGATACAGCTATACCGGCCATCATGAAGATGTAACCCGACATTGATTTCCGGGAATTAATACATCTGACAAAATCCAAATCCGAGTACCCGACAACTTCCAAACTATCAGTTCTTCTGTATGTAAACATGTGCTTCTTTGTGCCTTATAGATAACTCAACACCTTCTTTGCAGTTTTCCAATATTTCAAACCCGAGTTACTTTGATATCTACCTAACATCCCTACAGCAGCACTATATCAGATTTTGTCCAGATCTGTGCATACATGAGACTTACAATAATAGAAGCATATGGGATGTTAGCCATTTATTCCTTTTCCAAATTTGTCTTAGGGCATTGGTCCAAATTGAACCTATCCTCTTTGACAATCGGAGTTATATTTGGTGAATAGTTCTCTATCCTATATCTCTTAAATACTTTGTTGATGTACGTCTCTTGAAATAGTCCTAAAACCTTATTGGATTTATCTTGATATATCTTTATGCCGATAATATAAGATATATCACCTAAATCCTTCATCTTAAAGTTCTTAGAGAGAAACAGTTTCACCTCATATAGCATTCCCTTATCATTAGTGGCAAGTAGTATATTATTCACATACAAGACAAGGAAACAAAACATGCTCCCACTGACCTTAAGGTATATGCATTGATTCACAATATTCTCTTTAAAACCGAATAAAGTGATTACATTGTGGAACTTTAAATACCACTAGCGAAAGACTTATTTCAACCAATATATAGATTTCTTGAGTTTGCACACCAAGTGTTTACTATCACTAGAGGAGAATCCTTCAGATTGACACATGTAAACCATTTTTTCTAGTTCTCTATTAAGAAAAGTCTTTTTTACATCCATTTGTTGCAACTATAAGTCAAAATGTGCAACAAGTGCCAGAATGATGCGGATGGAATATTTCTTAGATATCGGAGAAAATGACTTCACGTAGTCGATTTCTTTCTTCTGGGTGAATCATTTAGCAACGAATTTGGTCTTGCATTTCTCGATATTGCCTAATGAGTTAATTTCAGTATTGAAGACTCATTTACATCCGATAGGTTTTACCCAATTTGGTAACTCTATAAGATCTCAAACTCTGTTACTTCTCATGGAGTCCATCTCATCTTTCATGGCATTCAGCCACAAGTTCGAGTCTTTAGAACTCATGGCTTGTGAAAATGTTTCTATGTTCTCTATGACTCCGATGTTATAGTCAGACTCTTAAAGGTATACCACGTAGTCATCAGGTATAGTTTACCTTATTTTTCAAGTAGATCTTTTTAATGTTGGTTTAACATTCTCCGTAGGAGAAAATTGACCAACTTGGTTTTGATCAGCTGTTTGTGAAATTTCTCGGTTGTTATCCGTACTCTGATTTGTGTCTGTAGGTACTTGAGAATCATTTTAGATAACAACTAATTTAGTACTTGAACTTGATGAGATAATTAATGGGTTTTTTTCATGAGATAACTCCAGAAAGTGATCCCTCCCATTGACCAAGTCATTTTATATAAATCTAGCATATCTAGATTCTACAAACCTAGTGTGGTAGGATGGACAATAAAACCGGTATCCCTTGGACTTATCGGTATAACTGATAAACTATTCACTCACAATTTTTGGGTCCAATTTCTTTTCTCGTGGATTATAAACCCTTATCTCTGCAGGACAATCTCAAATGGGTACATGTTTTAAACTAGGTTTCAATTCTTAAATAATTCAGAGGGAGTTTTGGCTACAAACTTAGTTGGAACCCTATTTAAGATATACATTGTTGTCTTGAGAGATTCAGTCCACAAGAACTTAGACAATTTGGAGCTAATAATCATACTTCTAACTATATCAAGCAAGGTTATATTCCTTCTTTCGGTTACCCCATTCTGGTTAGGTGAACCAGATATGATGTATTGGATAACGATCCAATTTTCCTGAAAAAACCTTGCAAATAGACTTGGTGCTGGTCCATCCTTTGTATACCTTTCATATTAATCTCTACCTCATTCTGATCTTACAATCTTTATTTGCTTATCGCATTGTTTCTCTACTTGTACTTTAAAAATTTTAAAGACATCCAACGCCTCGTCCTTATGACGAATGATATAGAGATACATATATCGTAAGTAATTATATATAAATGAGATGAAATAACTATAACCATACGAGTTTGTACCTGAAGTACAAATATCTGTATGTATGATCTCAAGCAATTTTGAATTCTTTCTAATACCTTTTTGAGTTTTGTTGATCTACTTTCTCTTAATACAGTCTATACAAGTCTCAAAATCGATAAAGTTTAGGGTATCAAGTACCCCATCATTTACCAACTTTTTTATTCTCTTTATGGAGATGTGTCCTAATCTCCGATACCATAACATGGAAAAATTTTCCTCAATGACACTTCTTTTAACTTCTATATGTGTTGTGTTCAAGTAGGTATTGTCTTGCAAAATAAATACTGTAAAATCCATCCAACAATGGACCAAAATCAATGACATTTGTATGTAAAAACAAAGTCATTTTATTATCAAATTGGAAAGAATATCCATGTTGTACAAGTTTTGAAACAGAAATTAATTTCCTAGAAAATTTAGGTACATAAAAAATATTTCCAACTTCAAGACATATCCGCTTGCCAATATGAGTTCGCAATCTCTAATGGCTTTTACCGGTAAGCTTATCTTGTTATCTGAATAGATAAGTTGTTCACAATTCACTGGCTTCTTTAGTTTTTGCAAGTCCTACAACACATTTGTAATGTGGATGGTACAACCGGAATCAATCCACCATATGTCATGAGAAATCTCAGTCATGCAAAATTCATAACAAATTAATGAGATTTCTGTACCTTTATTCTTAAGCTTCCACTTGTACCTAGCACAATCCTATTTCATGTGTCCTTTTTTTAACAAAAGAAATACTTGTACTCTTTCTTTATGTCCATTTTCGGTTTTATACCCTTTTATTTTGGCTTGGACTTGCCCTTCTTCTTCCTTTGCATTGCCACATGTTCACTTACAGAATCTTACTTCATCTCCATCAACAGCCTTCCTTCCTCCTGCACAGACATGACCATCAATTCATTGATAGATCATTTCTCCTTATATATGTTGTAGGGGATCTTAAAAGGATCGCAGGGCTGTGGAGGGAATTCAAAATGAAGTGCACGAGAAAAGATTCGGATATCTTAATCTCCAGGTTCTTTAGTTGAGCCGCTATGTCCTGCATCCGCATGATGTGCTCGCGCACGCCGTGGACAATAGTGAGCCTCATAGAAGAGAATTACATAATGAGGGTACTGGCAAAAAACTTCTCAAATATCACAAATTATTCATCTATAACCTTAAGAAGAGCACGAACATTGGTATGCGGATTGATCGAACCACGAATACTAATCGAGATTTTATTCTTTATGAACATAGTATTTAAATGATTAGATTGCTCTCAACGTTCATAAAGAGCTCTGTCAGCCTCGGAACTAGTGTCGATCACCGGAGGTGGCTCGTCTTTCCTAATAGCATAATCAATGTCCAAGCAGCCCAAATGGAGAAGTATTATCTCCTTCTATTCCTTATAATTCTCTCCATTTAAATAAGAAAAATCGGATTTCAAATCTATAGTTTGGAATATTACAAAATAAATAAGCATACTTACTAACTATATATGAGACATTTGATATATATGTCTACCAATGCAAACATATAAAAATAAATCTATGATATAGAAATTGTCTGTGGACTAAATTTCAAATTTTATTAGATTTATTTGACATTATGATCAGATTTGCAAAAAATAATTCATTCCCTAATGCCTGTTGACTAATTAGAAAACTATAATAGTTAGTCTTTCCTTGATTCCTTATCCTTCTCTACTTAGTCTTATAAGACGACTTTTCTAGTGCACCAAATAGGTTCCCAGGTAGGTGGTGGGTCTCATGTGACTACTTAAGAACCAGATAATTTTAAACTTATCCTCATCTTTTTGTTAGAACCAGTCTAGACATGTACTAATCAACCACACTTATAGTATTACATAGAAAAATGAATTCAACCAAATAGACTACTATTGAAAAATAACTATTTTGATATCTCATCTTCAATTTCATTATTTTCATACAATAAAAATTCCTATGGGATAAGATTTATTACATAAAAATAATTTTCATAGCAAATTATCCTTTTCTTAACGTGATCATGCCTTATATATAATTTTCTATTTAATTATGATTGATGTGACTAAACTCTAATTAATTTTAAAAATTATATTGATCACAAGGATATTAATATCACTTAATTTTGTCATGCCAAGTGTATAAAATTAAAAAAAATGCAATCAAAATACTTAGGTGGCGTTTGGTTCGCACTTAGGAATCGGAATCGGAATAAAAAACCTTAGGAATCGGAATTGGAATCAAATTTTAATATCAACTGTTTGGTTCAAATTCTGAAATGAATATCATTACTATTGTTAATATTTGGTTTGTATATCTTTCAAAGTAAGAATCACATAATTGTCAATTTTACTCTTAATAAAAATATTTTTGTATAAATAAAATAAATATTAAAAAAATTAATTATATAAATAAAAATTAAAAATATAATTAAATTAAATTAATTATACTAAATATTAAAAAATTATACTAAATATTAAATTAATTAAACTAAAAATTTAAAAAAAATTATACAAATAAATATTAAAAAATTAATTACACAATTAAAAAAAAATCTTGGTTTCCACCGCCGTCTAGTTTCCATTCGCCACCACCATCTCCTTCGAACACCTTCGCAAAACCCCTGAGTCATATGGCACAATCACCTTCGCTATCTCCTTCGAACACCTTTGCAAAACACCTTTGTTATCTCCTTCGAATACCGTTTGCAAAAGCCATTCATTTTACCTCTGCAAAACTCCTCCATCTCCCTCGAACACCTTCACCTCAATCCACCGATTATCTCCTTCGAACGCCTTCGCCTCAATCAATTTCTCCACCAGCCAATTCGTCTTCGAACACCTTTGATTCGCCTCAATCCATCGATCGACTCCTCCATCTCCTTCGCCTCAATTGACCGATCAAACACCTTCACCTCAATCGATTGCATCGCTTCCATCTTCGATCACCTTCACAATCATCGTTCAGAGGAAGAAGAAGGGACATCGTCGACGTCGAGGAAAGAGAGAGAAGGTTTGATGAGCTATTGTAGGTGAGTCACCGAAGATAGAGAGAGAAAGAGATGAAGGCCAAGGGTTTGAGTGTGAGAGAGAAAGAGAAGGGGGCATGGGTTTCATAGGTGGGTTTCAGTCGAATCCCATCTATTTAGTTAGGTTTCACAAAACCCATACACTAAGAGTTTGATTCTCATTCCCCCATTCCCATTCCATTAATCCAAATAACTGATATGGGTTTCATCCCCATTTCTGAAATCTATACCCATTAACCAAGCAGGCCCTTAATATATTTTATTAATTTTGTACCTCCCTTTCATATACAAAATTATACCCAAAATTAATTTTATGCACAATTTTTTTTAAAATTTGGACTTAGTTGATATTTCAAAAAAATTTGGGATTTACTAAAAAATTTTTGAAAATTTTCTGACCCAAAATTGGTAATATATATATATATAATTTTTCTAAAGTACCAATGGGTAACAACTTAAAATTTGTTGGGCCTTTAACATATTGTAGGGACTTGATTGTAATAAGTTAAAAAAATAATTTTGGGGAAGTCATAATAAGCGTATGCTGTGATTCTGTGGTCATGCACAGCCAGGCATTAGTGTTTAAATCCAGATATGGGCAGTTTTTGACTTTTTTTTTAATAAATTGGTGAAAGAAAAAAAAAAAGACAAAAAGAAAAAACATCTTCTTCTTCGCTCGAAAGTAGCCTTAAGGGTCAGACCCGAATCGACAATTTTTCGACAACCAAAGCATCACCGAAAAATGAAAAATACTTTAAAATTATTTTTGAAAACATGGTTTTGATCGTAATGATACAAAGATTCTAATTATGGATTCAATTTTTGAAAACCATTAAAGCTTTGAACCAAATATTCTAAAAATCTAAAAACCCTAATTTTCAAAAATTTTGAAATTTATCAAAAAACATGCAAACAAAGGCAAAATTGACTCTGATACCAAATGTAAGGCTGCATAACAAACCTAATGTATGCCTTAATTCAAAAATATGAAACAAAATAAGCGGAAACGAAAATTGAGAATTTAGGGTTACTCTGACCATACTCTTGCTCTTCACTTTCGACGAATGTGAAAACACCAAATCGATTCTTGAGACGTGCACAAATTTTCTAATCCCTCAATTTCTCTCAACAGATGGTGTGGAGTATTGAAATTTGAAGTTAGGGACCAAATGCACTAAGAGGGGGTTTATATAGGTTCTCAACCATCAAAGAGTCATTAAAACTTCATAATTGTTATCCTTATTCATTGCTGAACGTTATGTGAATTAAATTAAAGATTCAAATAGAAAAACAAGATTAATTGTGTAGAGATTTGAATGAGATACCAAAATCCGATCAAATGCATCTACAATTCAAATTCTTTCCATCTATATCACATTTAATCCATTTGATTGTGTTTTTTCCGCATTAACTTAATTGAATTTGAATTCAAAAAAAGGATTCCTAACATGCAGAACAATGCAATCTTTTATGGCAGGATTGACTTTATTTTATTTGAGATTCCTTTAATGTTGTTTTTGTGGTTTACGTAGCTTACGCATATACAATTCCAATGCCCCAGTTTGCGATTGTTTGAACGGAAATTCCTCGAGTATTGGAAGTGGTTTGGGCCGAATGGATTTTAATCATGATACGTGTAAGAAAATGGTAGGCATGGGATATTGCAAAATGAATACTGACAACTATGCTTCTGAAACATAATTTCTATTTTAAATGAGGAAGCATGCATGAGGTTCCATCTACTTGACATTGCTTGCATTATAGTAACTTCAAAGAATGATGGTTTTGGTCTTTGCACTAGCAAAAGAATGAGCTTTATCAATTGGCATTGGGGTCTAGATTTCATCGCCGAGCCATATCAAGATTTCAAGAGTTAGAAACTTCTCCTTATTGATAATTGTTAAATGTCTGATTCAATTCTGTTGGCTATTAAGGTGGTTAACATAGTGGGAAGTAAACAACAAAACAATAAAACTAAACCACATTTCATCCTCAAAGATGAAAGGGAGATTGAGGAGGAAAAGACAAATTAAAATTTGTTTTATTTGTGACGGGTTGTCAAAACTCTCAAAATTAATATTGATTCCCCAATGTGAACAAATTTGTAACAATAGTGATACCAAGTCAAATTCTAAGAAAACTAAATTAATTTAATTTCTTAGTTAAATGCTAAAATAAAAATAGAAGTTTATCAATTAAATTCCTAAACTAAAAATTAACAATCTAAAAATAAAAAACAAATTAACAATGCAAAAATAACGAAAATTCGAATGGAAATTCAATCTACCAAACTCTGATCCAAGAGTTCATCACATTCAATTGTTTCACTGATCATGGATTAAAAATATTTTTCTTACAATTCAAACATTTAATCTTAGATTTATTAAGATAGTCGTAATAAATCTTGAATTTTCATAGATTAATTGATCAAATTTAGTATCCAATCAAAATTTATCATTAATCAATAGGGTATAATAGCTTTCTATATCAATATAATGATAGCATTAAGTTCTGTGAAAATAGTTAAATAAAAATCCAAATAATTGGGATAACCATAATTATTTAATTTTGTTCTATTAATTCCCTTAAATTAAACATGAATATTAGTAAAAGACCCATAAACATAAATATCATAATTGCTACTTATACCATTCATTCATGACAATTACGGATTACTGAACTCCTAGATAATAATAGAAAGAATAATATCGAATTAAATTGTCAAATTAACCAATATCAATCTTTCATATAAAATAAAATCAAAAATCAACGAATACTTGAATTAAAGAGTAAGAAATTAAATTAAATATATAACCTCACAGTGAAGATAATTGAATGAAAATTTCCCTTAAATCAGAAAATAAAACTAACCACTCATGATGAAAAATATTCTATTGAATCTTTAACAAAAGATAATAAAAAGTGCAAAACCTAAAAGAAATGCAAGCAGGTAGCCGCTCTCTTTGTTGTGAATAAGATAGAGATGTGCCCCCTTGTTTCTTTTATTACCCTAGATCTAAAATATTCATCATTATCAAAAAGATTGAGAATAACTCCTCCAAAATAGGAAAAAATAAATTAACTCGTAATTAAACAATTTTACTTAAACTAAAAACCCTACTAAATAAAAAGTTTAACTAAAACTAAAAATCTTCCACTCTTGTGAAGTTTCTTCCATTTTTCATTAGCCCAAATTTGATGTCTTGAACAATTAAACTCTAAAATGCCTCCTTAAACCAACTTTGATCCACTCTTCCAATTTTCAATCATCTAATAATAAAAACCCATAAAATCCATCAATTAGACCACTAATCAATTTAAAATAAAACCATAATATAAAAAATAAATTCAACTTTACCGTACTATCAAATTCCCCTCCAACATGCAGTAAACCAATGCCACACAAATATTCTCTTCTTCACTCCTTCCCATCCTTCAATTCATTTTCAAACAATCACAAATCAACACACATTGAAAAATTAAAACCAAAATAGCAATTCAGAAAATAAGTGATCATGGTACCATAACCTTAAGAGAAAACATAAGCATCCCATTAATCTAAATAATCTTATCAAAATTCAATGTATCAAAATCCAATACCCTCACAAGAGATTCACTATATATACTCAAAGTATTTAAGAGAATTTATCAATAGCTCTCAAATCAAAACATAGCATGTCATTACTATAAACTTACTTATTTATCAAATCTCCACTACTAATTATATGAATTCAAAACAAAATCAGAGGGCCTTTACAAGGGTTATAATGTGGCTGGGTAAAGGTAGGATAAGAGGGTAAATGTGATGTATCATGTATATATTAAAAGAAACATACCAAGAAACACAAAACCCATTTCTCACTATCAAATTCATCCCATAGCATAAAGTACAATCAACCCAAAAAAATAACCTCTCTCTCTTTCTTATTCTATTCCATCTCATTCCTCGACCACTATTTTTGGAATTTTTTTTTCTTTTTCCTTTCTTTCATTCATTTTTTTTCTTTGTTTTTTTTTTTGCTTTTTTCTTCCCTTTTTTTTTTTTTTTTTTTTTTGTAGATAACAAACTCGAGGAGGAATGAAGATTGGTGTACATACAAACCAACCCAATCGTATGATTCAATCCCTAAAGACAATCCCAAAATAAAAATTATCTCATTTACCTTTATCAAATAACCACCCAATTTATGTTCTAATCAAGGCCAAAAAGAAGGTTAAGCGTAAAACCATAAAAAAAAGAAAACCATGTGTCAATTTATCAGGTTATAAATAAAAGAAAAAGGTGTAGGTTCAAATGGGTTAACTAGAGGGAATAATATGCACGAGAATGTAATTTTTTTGAGAGCTAAAAGGGGGTAAACCTAAATGTCTTAATCATTTCAATGCATGAAAATAAAAAATGTGGTTTCAACGTGCATAATAAAATAAGTTCTAGAATGATCACTTAAATGGTGACATACACTCATAAAAAAATAAGAGCGTAAAAGACGTGTTGTTCTATAAGGTCAAATCCTCACTTAATAGGTTTTTATGTCAAATCATGTCATTCTATCTCTCAATTCCACCATTAAAAGAAGAATAATTAATCATGCATCACAATGACCACTAATATCAATTATCTATCACACAATTTAATCCAAGTCAAACATACACAACGAGTAGTAAATCTTGAGTACATCTCCCTAACTTGAGGTCAAAAACTTTTTTTTTTTTTTTTAAGATCAAATGTACTTAACTCCCCCACATTTAAATCATATATGATCCCCAACGTATACAAAGGGTAGGAAAGAAAAGGAAAGTAACTAATATAAAAAATAAAATAAAATAAAATAAAACTACCATAATTCTAAAACTAACAGTAAGTATCATAAAACCACCCTAATTCAATATATACTCAACATATAAAAATAGATCAATAAAAAGAGAGAGGAGAAAAGGAACTCCCCTAAGATAACAGTCGTGTGATCACACACTATTCCCTTGATTGCTAATTATTTTGCATACCTGATGGGTTTATTAGTATAAACACACTTCCTAAATTTCCCACTTACTGGATTAGGTGAAGATTGGAGAAAATTGTCTAATTTGATGGTCATATAAAGAGGACAACTCAAGCGATAGAGTCTCCTTATTTTCATTCTCGCTTCTCTAATTTGATTCTAATTGATTTCATCTCCTTGTATCAAAAAAAAAAAAGAAAAAAGAAAAGAAATGGCCACTGCAAGACCAGAAGAAACCAAGGTGGGAAAGTAGATGTTAGCTTCTTTGAAGTTGCTTATCAATGGAATGGGCATGTCTAAATATGAAAAATTTTGGGGACTTGATTTATTTTCTACCATAGTCTAATATTCCACAGTTCGTGCCACCCCCAAACACGATTTTTATCCCAGAGAAAATTAAGGAACCACAAAATATTTTTCATAACCCTTTACCTTAAACACCCTCTCTGGCTTGACACATGATAGAGTCATACACAAAGTATATATATTGTTTTTCCCTAAATAAACTAAAATTGTAAATAGAAAAATAATACAACTCATATAAAAATTTTGACACTTAAGAAAAGTCAACTATTTCTTAAAATACGAGCCAACCCCAACAATCTGCATCTAGTTAAATATTTTGCCATTTTTTTAGACTCCAACCAAATAGCAATGGTTACCATAGAAATTATAGAAAAATTCATTGCTCTTCTAAAATACCTCAAATATGCTCAAAGCCTGAACGAGCGAATGATCTCATAACTGAATCAAATAAATGGTCAATGTATCATATGCAGTTGCTATAAAATAAATGGTTAAAGTACTATATATAGTTACTTTCAAATTAATGATGGTGATAGGGCATGACCAAAATGGCCCAAGGCCCAAATCTTGTTGGGCTCATGCCTAGCCTAGAACTTGTCAAACAGCTCCTGGCGTCCTATTTGCTGACTTGGTCGATGCTTGCCCAATTGATCAATCGTCTATTATCATGAGACACAAGACCCTCCGAGCCAGTGGTTTAAGGGGCATATTCAACCAAAATGTGCCGATAATAAGGGGTTTATCTCCCAGATGGGTAAGCATGGCCCACATACTAATGATACCCATCGACCAAATTCTGCTCAGTGGCTAACTTCTTCGTCTTAGCGCCTTCTTGGTGCTCAGTAACCTCCACTTGATCCACCAAAGAAGATATTCTCTTTTCTTATGAACTTGGACATAATCTTACATAAACAGAAAGTAGACATCTGGATATGGAAATGAATCTCATTGACACCTTAAACTTTCTTAATCGATAGAAATGGAAATCTTTTGAAACCTTTTATTATGATCCTCGTAATCTCGGGGTATTTTCATAAAAAATTGGGGTTTTAATTCCCCGCATGTACACGACTCTCACAAAATGAAAGTATAAAAGCTCCAATATGTCTACCACCCAGATAAATTTTCTCAGCCCACACGAAGCACCTAAGAACATACAGAGCTTTCTCTCTCAATTTGTTTCATTCCTTTCGAAAATCGCTCTCTAACATGAGTGTCAGAGTCTTCCCCGTTGAAGTACCATTTGATAGTCTTTTGCAGATCTAATCAATCAAGACCATCTGACAGAGAAGTCATCTCGTTCTAGTTAACAGAGACATTATCTATGAAGGTAGACCCATCTCCAACAAATTGGCACCGTCCGTGGAAACAGACTAGAGAAAAGCTTACCCTACACTACTTTGCTTCATCCAGAAAGTATACCTCACTAGAGAATGACCAGAGCTGCTTTCAGAGCCACATCCTTAATTGAAGGGTGCGCTGCCTCTCCGACGAACACTGCATAGCATGTGATGAACAACCCCGCAAGACTTCCCATTATTACTAATTCGACTGAGGTCCAATCTCCAGTTGGCCACCCAAATCTCTCGGCACCTCCCGCTGCCCCTGCTTCTCCCATAAGGGCCACTCAACCTCAAGTGGACATACTGGAATCCAAAATACAAAGTATGAGTAAGCAGCTAGAAGAACTTAGTTGCACCCTTAGACTAGAAGCCCAATCATTTTCTCACGAATTGGGTCACATGAGCACACAGAGGCTTGAGCCTAGGCAGTATAGAGAGCCCTCAGTGACGTCCCAGTATGACCCGGAAGATCTAAGGAAACAGGTCGAGGAGCTCGTAGCAAACGAGTTAAAGTGATCAAACTTGACTAGAGATGAGGCTGCTCAGTACCCTATCAGTCTTTTGCCATTTGATCCCAAGATATCTTTGGAACCAATGCCTCACCATGTACTTCTCCCTCCTTTGGAGAGGTATGATAGCACCATCGATTCTAGGGACCATGCCGCCCACTTCATCACTATGATGATCTTGAGAGACATGTCAGACGCTGCCATGTGTAAACACTTCCCAATGACTCTCCCCCGTCCAGCATCAAAAGCTTTTCTCAACTGTGGCAACAATTTGAGACGCATTTTTATCATTAGTAGAGGGTCAAAAAAAAGTCCACGTCTTTCCTCTCATTATAATAGAGAGATAACAAGCCACTGAGAGACTTTCTTGAGAAGTTCAAGCCTGAGATGATGAAAGTCGCTAGCTTAGATCACTCTATCATGCTAGTAGCGCTCCTTACGGGACTGCGACCATTTGGGATGAAAACATCAATCACCAAGACTCCTCCATTTACTATTCAAGAGTTTTATGCCCACTCAGAGAAATATATCACCGTGGAAGATACCAAAGCATTTGATAGGTGACGCAACCAACCAACTTAAAAGGAGCATAGCTGATCACCTCAACGGTCCTCATCTAAGAGGGTCCACCAAAATCCCCCACAGTAGCAAAGGTTAAATAGTTACACCCTTTTGAACGAAACCCTGAGCTAAGTGCTCCTCCAGATCCAGAACAAGCCTTATGTCAGGTGGCCCCCCTCGTCCTAGAGAGGATGATCCCAAGAAGGACAAGCCTCGGTATTGCCACTTCCACTGAGACTATGATCATCTCATTGAAGAGTGTAAGAAACTAAAGGATGAACTCGAGTTTCTCATTCGGAGTGGTCGACTCCAAAGATTTATCAGTGCAGAAAGAGAGGGCATTCCATCATAGGGCTCCCACAATACAAAGCAAGAGAATGGACGAGTTAACCAACCGGTCCCAGGAGACAACCTCAGCCAACCAGACGGAGTGATCCTCCAAGCACTGCATCGGTGTGATTGAGTATGCATACGAACAAACGAGAAGGAATACTTAGCAGCCCCAATCTTTTAGAAAACAAAGTCACTTGGCTCTACATCCAAAGAGGTCCTTGCCACCCGTACCGAGAAGCTACCCAAAAAGAAGAGGCTCATGATTGGTTTTAGTGATGATAACTTAGTAGTAGTCGACCCAGACAGACATGACTCCCTCATTATCACCACCAAGATTGGATAATATGAAGTTAAAAGGATCTTTTGTTGATCAAGGAGTCAGTTGTAACCTCCTATACTGGAACGCCTTCCAACAGATGGGTTTTACCTCAAGACATCTATAACCTCACACTGAACCTATTAGGGGGCTCTCAGATGAATGGATATATCCTGAAGGCATCATCTCACTGCTCGTGACCCTTGGAACTCTACCTGAACACATGACGGCTTTGACCATGTTCAACATGGTTAAGCTCCCATCGCTCTACAATATCATCTTGGCATGACCTCGCCTCAATGCCCTGGAGGCACTACCGATCACAAAGCATATAAAGGTCAAGTTCAGGACTTCTAATGGTACCGGAATGATACCCTGCGATTTGGAGCCCTCAACAATTTCTCCTAAGTAAGCTCTAAATCCTTCTCTTTGTGATTGCTTTCGTAGTGCCCCTTGACAGGTTATCCGTGATACTTAGCCTTAGCACTTGAATTATTGATTATTGTTTTCTTCTTAACGATATGTCTTCTTTCCCTTTGCAAACTAATTACATTGACAATATGCCTGGGGCCCCTCTTTTGGAATGAATGAAGTCCATAGTTAGGGATCTATCTCCTTGAATAAGACACTGTTCTCAATCCTCTTGAACGAGGTTTATCGTTCGGAATCTATCTTCCTAAATGGGCTAGTGTCGCCCAGTGCCCCCGACCGGAGTCTATCTTTAGGTATATATCTTCCTGAACGGACTAGTGTCACCCAGTCCTTTCGAGCGAAGTCTATCGTTAGAGATCTATATCCCCGAGCGGGCCAGTGCCAGTCCTCCCGAACAAAGTCTATTGTTAGGAATCTATCTCCTTGAACGTGCCAATACCACCTAGTCCTCCCAAATAGAGTCTATCATTAGGGATATATCTCCCCGAATGAGCTAGATTTGCTGGTCCTCCTGAATAGAGCCTACAGATAGGGACTTATCTTCCCGAATGAACACACACCGCCCGGTCAATCAAGTGAACAAAGTCTATCGAACAAAAACTTGTTGGACACCTGTGACCACTCGAGTGGCTCAAAAAGGAAGCAATACTAAGGATATGTCTCCTTGATGATACTTTACTCGTTAAGAAGTGATTCAATCGACATAGAGTACAAGCTATTATAAAAACAAATTAGCGTTTTATTGATGCATTTGAAAAAGAAATATGAAAAGGGAGAGTTACAAGAAGAAAACAGAAACCCCGATTAGGTGACAAGAGGAACATTAGATCCTATAGGAGCAGTGGTAGACTCAGGTTTAGAAACATGGTCCATTGTGTCCAGGAGCATGGCGCTCTCCAACGCTGCTTGACGAATAATCTCTGTAGCACATTAGAGCCTCTCTGTTAGCCAGCACCGAGCATACCTGTGATTGTCAAAGTTCCTTGAAATGGCAGCCCCCAGCTTAGTTATCTTTCGCTCGGCAACTTGGAGGGATTGGTTGCGTGTTTCGACTAGCCTCTTTGCAGCCTGTAGTGAGACCTCGTGAACCTTAGCTTCTACCTCTAACTACTCACACCGACGGAGCATTGCATCCTATTCGGCCCTTAATTGCTCCATTACCTCATTACGAGCACTCATGATGGCTGCAGAAGACCACGCTTCCTCGAACTCCCTTTCCTTTTGTGAGAGGGCTTTCTCCAATTGAGAGGCATCATCCACTATCTGGTCAGACTGACGCCTCAAGTGACTCAATGTCTACTCCATCCATCACTTTTGAAACTCTACTAGGACTATGGTCTGAACAAACAAGCATTAGTCAGTAGGCTGAAAGAGGAAAAGAAAATAAATGCAAAGAAAAGAAAAATACCATCATAGCCATTGAAAACAAGGCCTCGTTGCCTACTCAAGTGAGAGTTTATTTAGCTCCAGATCCAAACGGTAAAAGTCTAACTAATTGGCTATTCGCTTCCCTTCAACAATGTCCATGTAGCAGTGACGATTGTCCCCAATGCTGATAGTTACCGTTCCATGCTCCTTCAAGCCTTGGCGCCCGTTAAAGGACTGAACAAGGATAACATGAGGAAATACCTCCTCCTTGAGCACTACACGCTTGCCCTTGTCTGAGGGCAACAACGGTGCAACAGTGGATGGCCCCGCACCGGCCCCCTCAGTTAACTTGGGGCCAGCATCTTCAATACGCCTTAGGGAAATTCCCCCTGCTTTCGTTAAAGCCTTAGGGGGATGGCCTTCAGCATTTTTCTTACCACTTCCAGCCTTTGCGCCACTGGTCTCCATGTGTTTCAACTGAACCGCCGCATCTCCACAAGCCTCGGACCCAAGGTCCTCAGCATTGATAGCTCTTCGTACCATCTAAGGGTCCTGCCTTACCACCCTTTTCTTCCTTAGCCTCAAAGACGAAAGAGGGATAGTGTCAGTACCCACTTCGAATGCACCCCTTGCCTCTGCCACCTCTCTTTTCTTGGGTCTCTTCTACTTCTTCGTAATGATCGCCTCCATATCTTCCCCCTCGGGAGAAACAAGAATGTTGACTAGCTTTTTGCTTTTTTTCTCGACCAGGAGAGGCATCTCGATTTTTCTTTTATCTCCTAGCAATAGGCCTACCAAGGACAGCATCTGGTCATCTATAAGTAACTCAACCAAGATGGATCTTTTCTTGGCTTTACAGTAACTATCGAATGAGTCTCTTTTTCTCTCTCTCTCGACCTCTCTCCCTTTGACTACTTATTGCACCCACAGCTCTAGCCAGATTGTTCGAGCAACTCCCTTACACTGCTCGACCAGGTAAGTACTCTTTTCCTCTCCTCAGTCTCTCTCTCTCTCTCCCCCTGAAAATCCACGCACTGGGGCCATTCCTTGCGTTGATCTAACGAGCTTACCTTCTCTTTCTCTCTATCTTTGAAACCCTAAATGATTAAATTTGCCCTCAACTGTAGCCCAAATAACCAGATCTGCCCTTTATCTAAGACCTCTCCCCCTTCTTCTGCGATCTACGATCTCTCCCTTCCTTCGACCATGACCTAAACGACTAAATCTACCTCTTTCTCTCAAAGAAAAACCTGTGATCTCTCCCTTCTTCCCCTCTCTCTCTCTCTCTCTGAAACCCTAAATGACCAAATATGTCCTTTGACCAAGATCTATCCCCCTCTCATCGAAAAATCCCAAGTCTCTGTCCCTCCCTTGCTGACATCCAACAAGAATTCCTTTGTCCCCTACACCCCCTTTGTCACCTTCTCTCCTTCTGATATATCTCTCCCTCTACTCTTGTGGCCCCCGGTCAGAACTCGTCACTGTCTCCCCTCCATCACCTCCTCTCCATTTGTCTCCTCCTTCAGTGATAACCCTCAATTTTTCTTCTTATCATTTTTCTCTACCTATTATTATTATTATTATTATTATTACTATTATTATTATTATTATAAAATATATTACTGTGAATTTAAATTTAATAAAATTTAAAATTTTTCAAACTTATAGCGATATAATTGTAATATAAAATTTATTATTTTATTATTATTTTGTGTATATAGATATAGGATTTTTTTTAAATCATTTTATATATTATTATCTGAAGAACTTTTCCATGATCTATCTCAAGTCCAGATAAAGGAGTAGGGTTGTGATAAATTGACAAACAGTGTAAAACCTTTTGTCAAATTAAAAATATGAGACAAATATAAGAAAATGTTTGGCGTATTTCTCCCTTAGCAACGTACTATATCGGATTCCGAATGTAGTGGTAAGTTACCAAGGGACATTAGAATTCGGGTAAATATGATAGTCCATGAGATAGGATTTGCTTAACCATTTGGAATATAAGATCCCTAACCAAAAAGTTAGGAGAGATATGAGAAGTAATGAATAGAAGAAAAATTAATATCATGTGTTTCTAATAAACCAAATGTGTGGGAGTGAAGACTTAAGTAATAGAGACTTATGATCATAAATTTTGGTATATAGGTAAAGACAAAACTAAGAATGAGATAGGAGTAATCATACATAAAGATCTACTAGAGAATTTAGTATAGATAAGTAGGAAGTGAGATAGAATTATACATGTCAAGTTAGTAAATAGAAAAAATATAATTAATATAGATAGTGTGTATGTACCCCAAATAGATGTAGATACAATTAGTACAAAACAATTTTGGGAAGATTTAGATAAATTTATACAAGTCATATCGAATGGAGAGAAATTATTTATTGGAGGAGACCTAAATGGACATGTAGGAGAGAAAAATGAGGAATTCGAAATCGTACATAGAAACTTTGGCTTTGGCTATAGGAATGAGGCGGTAAGTACTGTTTTAGAGTTCACTATAGCGTTCGATTTGACACTCGTAAACACATTTTTCAAGAAAAAAGAATCACACATAGTTATCTATAAAAATGAGTCAAATATTAGTAAGATATATTTTTTTCTCGCTAAGAGAAGTGATAGAACGATCTGTAAAGATTGTAAGGTTATATTGGGAGAAAGTATAGCGACTCAACACAGACTTTTAGCTTTAGACGTAGGAATGCCTAAACGACAAAAATAGTGTCAACCATATATGGAGCCATGAATTAAGTGGTGGAATCTAAAAGGGAAAAAAGTGATAACTTTTAGGGACAAAATAATTAGAGTAACAAATTGGTCTACTAATGATGATTCAAAAATAATGTGAAAAAAGATGTCTAATAATATTAAGAGTATAGGTAGAGAGGTTCTTGGAGCATCTAAGGGTACAGCTCCAATAGGCAAGGAGTCATGGTGATGGAACAAGAAAATATAAACTGTTATCTGAATCAAAATGGAGTATTATAAGAATCTTAAAAATGATCATAGTAGCGACGCGTATGAAAAATACAAAAATGTAAAAAAAAAAAAAAATGTAAAAACGATTATTCACGAATAAAAAAATAAGGTGTATAACAAATTATACAAAAGGCTGGAGACTCGAGACGAGAAAGAGAGATCTACAAAATTGCCAAACTAAGGGAGAGGAAGAGAAAAATCTAAATGAGGTTAGATATATTAAAAGTGAAACCAATAGTATACTTGTAAAGAATAAAAATATAAAAAAATGGTAGAGGAAATATTTTGATAATTTGTTTAATGTTGAGAATACAATAGATATAGAAAATATCAAAATACCTGTAGAAGAGATTAATAGAGATTTTAAACATAAAATTCGTCCACATAAAGTAAAAAGAGACCCTAAAGAGAATGAAAAATAACAAAATCATAGGATCTAATAGCATTCCTATTGAAGTATGGAAATATTTGGATAAATTTTGCGTAGTAATATTAACGGTCATTTTCAACAGAATTTGACAAACAAAAAAAATGTTCCAAATATAGAGAGAGAGAGCACACTTGTCTCGTTATATAAGAATAAAAGGAACATACAAGATTGTTCCAACTACAGATGAATTAAACTCATGAATCATACAATGAAGTTATGGTAGAGAGTGATAAAGTATAGATTGAGATGAGAGATAAGTATGTTTTAGAATCAATTTAAATTTATGTCAAAATGATCCACCACTGAAACAATTCACTTACTAAGACAGTTGATGGAAACATTTAGAATACAAAAGAAAGACCTATATATGATATTCATTGATTTAGAAAACCGTATGATAAATCCCTAGGGACGTGTTGTGGTGGGCGCTGATGAAGGAAGAGATCTCTTTGAAATACATTAATTTTATTAGAAATATGTATGAAGGAGTTGTGACCGATGTAAGAATTTACAAAAGTCTGAGCAATAGTTTCCTTATTAACATTGGGCTCTTTGCAGATTATATATTTTTTGTTGATAAAACTAGAGAGCGTATTAGTACTAAATTAGAATTATGGAAGGTCAAGTTGGAATCCAGAAGATTTAGTGGCAACCATCAGGATAATGAAAAAACGATTAGCTTAGAATGACGAGAAGTCTTAAAGAGTGAATGATTTAGATATTTTGGTTCCATTATTTAGAATGATAACAATATAAATGTGGATGTGAACAATAGAATTCAAACGACTTGAATGAAATAGAGAAAGACATTCGACATATTTTACGATTACACGTTACCATTACATTTAAAGGGAAAATTCTATAGAACTGTAGTTAGACCTGTGCTATTGTATGACACTGAGTGTTGGACTATCAAACAATAACAAGAACAAAAAATGGTTGTAGCTGAAATGACAATGTTTAGGTGGATGTGTAGTAAAATTAGAAAAGATAAAATTAGAAACGATAAGATACATAATAAGTTAAAAATTAGTTCAATTATAGATAAGATACGAGAGTACCGTCTGAGCTGGTTTAGGCATGTACATTGAAGACCTAGGGAAGCACTTGTTAGGAAAATCGAAAATTTAAATATATGAAATTTAATAAAACGTAGAGGTAGATCATTGAAAATTTAGATACAATGTATTCGTAAAAACATAATAGTTATGAATTTACTTGAAAAGATGGTCTTAGATAGAAATGAGTGATATAGGAGAATTCGTATAAATTAAATCAATACTCTTTTTTTCCTCGATATTTGTCTTTCATATGATCGACCCCAAAATTTGGGATAGAAGGTTTAGATTGTTGTTGTAGTTGTATAGTAACTATTGACCAAGCGTACGAATCTCACACTGCGAGATGGTAAACAAGGCTTCAATCCAAGAACTGGCTCCTGGCAATTTAGGCATCCATTCCTTGCGTAGAAATTCCATGAAGAAGTATTTAAGCATCCAGTTCTTGTCAATGGTCTTCTTGTAAAAGAATTTTCAATTCGACTGATGTTGGGTTTGTAAGTAGAACCACCCATCTATAAAGCCACTACAGGCGCACCTCTTTAGGGCGAACGCAGATGCCAGGATCTTGAAATCAAAACGGAGACAGTATGAATCCATCAGAGACATTACGGTGACAACCAAGTGCCAAGCACTAGGAATCACCAGCATTAAATAGATATTCCAATAGACCAATATTCGAGCGATATCACTCATATATGGCACCTTCAGACCATACTTGACACACTGTTTATACATCGGGATGCGGCCTTCTAGTGCTCTATTGGCCCTATCTTCGTCACTAGCCGACCAAAAGACGTAATCATCTTCAAGTAGCATGTCGCTTCGGACCTCTCACACTTACAATTTGGTCATGATACTCCGGATTTTTTTAATACTTGGCAAACCCCTAGCCATTTTTCTCAAAAGATTTCTGTAAAAGGTTGAATCATCAAGAAAGATAACTGCCAAAAAGATGAAAGCAGTAGTAGGAAACCAACCAGCGGACATGCAATTTTGAAAGTGTGCCTAAGACGGTTCGTAAAAACTGAAGCTGCATGCACCACATTTAATGTATTGATTTGCAAAATCTGAAATGTCTCTACTAAGCAGTAGTCTTGAAGTCCCTTCCCCGAAGGGACTATAGGAGAGGGGGCAAGTAATGGGACATGATTGAAATGGCTCAAGGCCCAAATCATGTTGGGCTCATGCGTAGCCCAGAACTTGTCAAACGGCTCCTGGCAGCCTATTTGCTGCCTGGTTAATGCCTGCCTAATCAGTCAATCATCTATTATCATGAGGCACAAGACTCTCCAAGCCAGTGGCCCAAAGGGACCCATTGACCCACACTGTCTCGGTATCCATCGACCAGATTCTGCTCAGTGGCTAACTGCTTCATCTTAGCACCTCCTTGGTGCTCGGCAACCTCCACTTGGTCCACCAAAGAAAATGTTCTCTTTTCTTTTGAACTCGGACATAATCTTACGTAAACAGAAATGAGACCTCCGAATATGTAAATGAATCTCAATACAACCTTGAACTTTCCTAATTGATGGAAATGGAAATTTTTTGGAATCTTTCATCATGATTCTCAAAATCTCAGGATACTCTCATAAGGAAACTAATGTTCTAACCCCCTACATGCACACAACTCTCACAAAACAAAAGTATAAAAGCTCCAATGTGTCTACCACCCAAGTGAGTTCTGTCGGCCCTCGGCCCACATGAAGCACCCAAGAACACACAGAGCTTTCTCTCTCAATTTGTTTCATTTTTTCTGAAAATCGCTTTTTAATTTGAGAGTTGGAGTCTTCCCGCCGAAGCGTTCTCTGACAGTTTTTTGTAGCTCTAATCGATCAATACTATCTGATAGACAAATCATTTCATTCGAGTTAACAGAGTCATTATCTGTAGAGTCAGACTCACCTCCAATAGACGCTATTTATTTTAAAGGGTGGTCTCCTTTTTACTTTCATACTATATATATATATATATATATTCCATTTTACCACCATTTTTACCTTGAAACAACTCTTACCAAATTTCATTTTCGTTCCGTTGTAGAAAAACTCATCGAGATCTATCATTCCTGACTTGTAGATTCCATTTCCAGCATGAGATCTTTGCTTTGTATTCATCAAAACTATTTTCGATGAAATGATCATTTCAGATAGTCATAATTATTTCTCTTAGACCTAAAAATACCTCCTGCTGTGATCGCCAAAAACTATTTTGGATAAAATGATTGATAGATGACGAATTTTTCATGTTCTTTAGAGAAAAATAAAAAAGTATCCCTTTTAAAAACAAAAGATGCATTTTTTTTAGACTTGCCTCGTAGCAAAGATTTTTTTTATATAAAAAAACTTTTAACTGAAAATAATTTCTATACAAGTAAGCAAATTTAAAATATAAGTTTGTAAAATTATAATTCAAACAAATTGGAATTGGTTACACGGGGTCTTATCTTAGGGCATTCAAACCCTTATGGATTTGAATTGAAAACGAAATCATGAACTATCAAAGGAAATAAACCATTTACATAACAAGAGTTGTTCTTCACCACACAAATAATAATAATAATAATAATAATAATAATTGTTTATTTGGATTTCAGGGATTGCTGGAGGTTACTTGGTTCTTTATATGAAAAAATAATTATTCAAGGGTTGATTGGTTATTTGGAAGTGGTTATTCAAACATTAGTTTGAAATTAAGGTGATAACAGATTTGATTTTTTTTATCTTTTTCTTTTTTTTTGGTTATATAGGAGACACGATGATCGTGAAATTACATACATTTAGAAAAATTTAAATACGAGATCTTAAGATAAATACTAGAACAATAGCTTTTAACCATCAAATTGTTTTCTTGAAAACATAGACTTGATTTTCTTATATCTTTTTAAAAGAACTTTTTTCAATAAATATTTTAGTATTTTTTCATATTAATTTCACTTAAAATAGTTAACCACCGCACCTCTTGAATCAGAGAGAAGCACTAACTTAAGAGTAACAGGTTTCCTTCCGCTAGAATTATTTTGGATTTCAGGCTCATCAAAGGAAATATTTCTTGGTTGCTCACTTCCTCCAAATCCACAGACATAATCCTTTGTACTGTTTCGCATTATAGGTATTGAGGTATCGTGAAATAGTCGACTTAATAAATAAGAATGTTAGATCTCTTTAAATTTTATATTCGAAATTTAAAAATTATAAAAAAAAAAAACTAGGGAAGATTTCAAACTAGATCAGTGATATGACTCTACCATCAGATGGTCATACCAAGAAAAAAAAAAAGTATAGGTATTGAGGCGTTCGGTTGGTTCGAATTTCCCATCGACCCAATGGAATCTCCTTATTTATTGAATGATTCATGGGTTTTGAGGCCATCAATAATTTTGATTATTCAGAGAATTCTCATTATTAATGGCTTCCCCACTTTAGATGTTAGAGGTGATTAGCCATCAATAACTTGAAAAAGCAAAACAATAAAGAAATTAATGATATGTCTCGGATCGGATCAACCGCAAAATTTGAGTCTTCCCGATCCAAATTTACAAGCTCAAAATTTCCAAGAATTTTAGACCTTAGACAATGCCATATCCCTGAGCAGAGCTTCGACTGCTTTTCTGCCCGACACCAAAGCCCCATCAAAAGTAGCTGAGGTTTGATGATCCCCACACATGTAAAGACCCGGTCCGAGTCTCGGGTTTTTCATCAAGTTCGTGGGTGGGCTTTGATCCGGCTGAGCATATCGGATTCTATATGTCCTCAGATGCTTCCAAGACTTGACCATCGACTCCTTGAACCAGCCCGAGAGTTCTTGAACGACCCGACCCGTCAGATCATCATCCGATACATCCTCAAACAACCCGATCAGCGAGACGGATGCTAGAGCCTTATTGGGCGGGCCATAGGTCTCGGCCACATTGGTTGCAAAAAACATGTTGTTCACGATCCCTCGACCCGACCCGTTTAGAAACAAAACAGGATCCTTGACCGGGATTTTGTCCGGATCTGCTGAGAAATACAAACAAACTGTGCTCCGAGCCGGTTTTGCTTCAACCGGTTCAACAGCCACCTTTCCCGCCAAAATTTTCCTCACTTCTGGTTGTTCAACGGCTAAAATAACTCCCAACTCACTCTTCACGGTATCCCCATTTTCCAAAAACACCTCCGGTGAACCCAAACCATTGAAATTGATCGAAACAACCTTCGAGTTCAAAAAGATTGAATCGGAGGGCAAATTATCAGCCAATTGTTTTGGAATAGCTGAAATGCCTGTGGCAGGAAGAGTGTTGTCTCCAAGAGCTAGGCACTTGAAGATAAAATTGAACAACTTCGAGGTGGTTTGAAGCTCTTTGTCAAAAAAAATCCCTCCAAAGAAGGGTCGAAAAAACCGGTCGATGATTGAATCCGAAAACCCTGATTGTTTAAGGAACTCAAGCGTGGGAACTTCATTGCTTTCTCTTCCAGACAAAATCTCCTCATCGGATTTACCCAAGACCTGGATTCTTGTCAACCCGATTAGGAGCTTGTCAAGGACTGACCCAATGGGGTTGGAGAGGGACTTGATAGAGTCAGAGAAGTGGCGAATTGGGTCAGCTACAGTGTAGAATTTGCCATCAAAGTAAACTAGAGCTCCAGAGTAGAATTTTCGGAGGTTAAGGGCTTCATAGTTGAGAAGACGTTGAGCTTCTGGGTATGCAGTGATGAATATTTGGAAGCCCCGGTCAAGAAGGAAACCGTCAACCAGGTCGGTCCGAACCCGGCCACCTACGTCATCCGATGCTTCAAGGAGGAGGAAGGGGATGTTCTCTGAGTGGAGCCGCTTTGCAGCTGCCAATCCGGCTAGACCGGCTCCGATGACTATGACGCCGGTTTTTTTGGAGTTGGATGAAGTCAGAGACACGGGAGGGTCAAGAGAGGTTTGTAGGGCTACGGCGTGAGTTTTGAGTCTAAAGGGAAGAGGGTGTTTGTGAGGAGAGAGAAAGGGAACCGAGGAGGGAGGGGAAAGAGAGAGAGTCATTTGGGTTTTGGATGAGGTTTGTGTGTGGTCAAGTTCCTTGGCAGGAGATGAGTTTGATGGGTGTGGCTGTAGGGTAGGATCTTATCCGTTTGGTGGGGCCTAGCAAAAGGGTTTTGTGGTTCTCACACAACTCGTTGATCTGAGGCCTCCATGTGACCAGACCACACTGACACTGATTGACGCCATGGCAACATGGGGAATGCAAGTTTCTATTCTGCCGACTTATTATTTCATTAGGCTTACTTTACCTCGTTTTGATCTTTACCAAAGATTTAATTCTATTATTCTTAAATTTGCTATGACACTGTTACATACAAATCTTAATATTTTAATACTTTTTTTTAGTATGGCAATCAAGAAATTTCTAATTTAAATAATAAATAATTTCGATACTGAATAGTATCATTAAATAAAATATTTTGAAATGAGATATTTAAAAGAATTAAATTATATATTATCCCAAAAATTTTAATAGTTGTTCACACTTTTTATATAAAGGTAATCTAATGCATTTTTTTTTTAAATTTTCGTAACAAAAATTAATAACACATTTTAATAGCATTTTAAAACAAATTAGCCAATGATGACCAAATTTTAGCTCAAATCCCTTCATTTTCTAAGTAGCATAGAAGACAACCAATGATATAAGAGAAAATTATGATTACGTGCAGCACTAAACTTAAAGTTCAACAAAAAAAACAAGCCTATCAGGCAAAATTAAGAAGTAGAGAAACATGATCTTGAATTTTACCAACCAATGATGGTCAGTCAGTAACTTCAAGCAGACCAATTTTAGGTTCTAAACAAATGAAATTTATAACAGAGGAGCAACGACCTGTGATTCTGTATGCAGTAGAAAAGAAAGGGGGAGAGTCCATGAGTGATGATGTGTTTCCTTGTACATTTTGTATGCTATATGTAGATTGTTTTCCTCATCCGAGCAACCTATAGTTCTATCAATTTTGTGCAGAAAAAGTGCTGTTTCTCAACAAATGGTCAATCTCAAACCCTGTAAAAGAACAAGCAAAATTGGGCAAAACTCAATTATAGTATGGTTGTGTGGATTATATACCTTCTCTAGTAGAACTGTATCTAATGTTGCAGACTGACCGACTAGGCCTTATTGTTGGTGAAGGGAGAATCAGCTAGTTATGAGGTGAAAACTCTGAGAAGACAGCCAACCTCTTACTTCCACCAAAACCATAAAGGACTTTGTCAATGTGGGCATCAATTTCCTCTCTTGTTGGAGGCTCAGCAGCTGCCGATGATGGCAAAGCAACGGTGATACTGTCATCCATGGGCGACCAGTTCTTGATGCTGACAAGGCTGTTGCAGCTCATTCTGCCAACTGGGTCTGTCCTGATCGAATGGGAAGGTACTCGGAACGGTGACGTTGCCAACATCTGATGAACAAATCGGCACTTTGAACCGTATATACAAGCTCCTGTGGTTGAGTAAGTTTTGCATAACAGTGCCTAATAGGAGGAGAGATGCATAATATATGATCAATACACATTATGAGAAGTTGAAAGGGATAAGGTGTAATCTGCATGTTTTTGGTCTTTTTTTATCTTGCCTCTGGTTTGGTCTTGTTGGTGCTGATACGCGTGGGACGGAGTTCCTCTTTTCCATGAGCAAACTGGCCAAAAACATATGAACAATTAACTACTTAAAAAGGCAGGACATGTTGCCAAATTATAACTGCTACACAAAAAAAAACCTAGAATTCAAAAGGTAACTTTACTCAAAGAATGAAATGTGTGACTCCCACATCACAGTTCTGCATTTCTTTGAAAAGGATTGGATGGATTGGATAAATTACAAGTATTGGGTGATGTCTCAAGCTAATTGTCCCAACACCTAGGCAGCAAAGCAACTTAGCCATTTGGGGAACTTTAACTCTTCTTAGGCTCATTTATAAAATTAGAGATATATGTTCATTAAAAAAAAAAAAAGTAGACATTTTAAGGTTCAAGTTTGATCTAAATTTCAATGAAATTTTAATCTTTTCTAAGAATTAACGTTACCTCAAGTTAGATTATCAAGATAATATGGTCCTGCCTACATAATTAGAACTCAAATTCAAATATCTATTTATTAATTAATAAAAAATGAGTCTTGAAATAAATGATTTGACTGTTTTAGAATGTTAAAAATTTGATTGGAATCCTATTTGAAGGGATTTAATTAAAAAAAAAATTATAACAATAATTTAATATATTCGGTTGATCTGAATTTGTCCCGAGATTTTGTTAAAAAAAATTATTTAGTTGTCTGACAAAAAAATTTATTCAAATCAAATACTTCCCAAATCATGTCACAATAAATATTCATAATTTATACATGTTCATGTTCATGTTCATGTTCATGTTCATGTGCATGTGTATGCGTATATGTGTGTATGTGTATTTTGTGTGTGTGTGTGTGTGTTATGTGTAAATCTTGGAAAAGCGGATTACATACTTGGCATTTAGCAGAATTGCGACAAGTTCCAAAGTCCTCCCAAGACCTACATAGCTCACTCCTGTATCCTCCTCCATAAAACTGAGCCAAATTTGCCGCCGACGCGGCCGATCTCCGCCCTCCTCCTCCGTCGCTTAACAGAATTCCGTCCATAACCAGCACGTCCTCCTCGACCTTCACCGGCGAAATCTCCAGATTCTCCACCGGAGAGAGAGGCGAAAGCGCCGATCTCATCATCATGGGATGATGAGTCCTGTACTTTCCCTCGCCGATAGAATTCGAGAGGAGATAGTTCATCATTGATGAAGAAGACGAAGGAGAAGGGGAACAACGAGTAGAAGAAGCAGATGGAGTACTGTAGATGCCTCGGCGAAAAGCACTTTCCATGGCTGCAAAAGAAAAAAACAGATTTAGGAATTGAAAACTGTCGTAATTAAATTTCTTAAAAGATGCATTTAAATTGAATTGAATGAACTACTTTGCTTGAATATGTCCGTTTCCAACTTATTGACATTTACTTGTTCTTGCTCTCTCTGTTCTTTTTCAAGTTCCCGCCTAAATTTCTAGTTCGCTTCTTCCATGTCAGGAGAGAGGGAAAATCAACAAATTGAAGCTCATTTCTGGAGCGAGAAGCTTTGTATGCAGGGCTATGATGAGAGAGAGAGAGAGAGAGAGAACCTGAGCAGTACAAAATCGGAGTTCCGTTGAGTGAAATCTTGGAGAGAGAGAGAGAGAGAGAGGCGGTGCGGCACTGCACTAGGGGATCCTATCTTGCTTAGGTCTGGAATTTTGTTTCTTTAAAATCTTTTACATTTTTATTTAAAAAAAAAATAAAGATTGCTTTTCAATGCTAAAAATGGCTATCCCATTTATAAAACTTCAAAAGAAGATATTTTCTCAAAATCATTACGAAACAGGATGCCTGTTGGCAAAATAATACAAAATTTCTCATATCAAATACATATAATAACCTTAGCCTGCATATCAAGTACATACCATATGTATAGAAAATTCGAATGAAATTCATTTTGATTTACCCACATCTGGATTCACATTTTCCGGAGAAACCCAACTAAGACCATACCCAGTTGTGAATTTAATGTCACACTAGTGCACTTTTGATTCCACAAGCTGAGGTTTTAATAATTCATACATACAAATGTTTTTACAAAACAAGGTTGTAGTTGAACAATTAACTGAAGATATACCCTCCATCAACATTGACAAGTAATCCCCACCTAAAATGAGACCCACATTACATTTTATGAATAATTGACAACCAACTAGGACTGTAAATGAGAGTTCCTAGAGATGGTTCTCAAAAACATGTACACAATTCACAAAGAAGTTCACAACTTTTAAGGAAATTATGAGCCGAACTGATGTAGCCTGATTTCAAATTCCATCAATTGCACTTTCGAGATTTCCAGCAAGCAATGACATAAGTCCACCACCATGAACTCTGCCCTCTGGAATGACAAAGTTGAAGCCGTTTTTCCCGCTAGCACCACTCGCTCCATTGCTTGCTTCCTCTTGTTTCTCAGTACTCCACAACCTTGAATATGTGGAAGAGGACTTCATAGATTGAGGAACCAACACTTGTGGAGGTATTAGAGGCCGTCTTTTAGTTGGCTTTTCCTGTGAGTCGACGCAATCAGAGACAGCACTTGCTCCTGAGGAAGAGCAATTGTTGTCGAAGCTGCTCCTAACAATTGAAGCCCCAGAGACCAGCCCTTCAAAGAGTCCTGGCGCAATCATCCCCCTTGCCTTGCTTGCCTCCCTCTCCTGTACCAAGCTACTGTGTGCAGCACACAAGCCACTTTTTCCCCTGGCAAATTTCTCGCATTTTCCTTCCCTCCAGTTGCATCGTTTACCCCCTCCATGAGCCTTGCAAAAGTCTGTGCTGCCTTGGGCACTCTTTTCACAATTCTCATACCGGCACCTCTTTCCTCCTCCATGCCTAACACAACAATCAGTGCGTCCACGAGCACTCTTTGTGCATCCAGGGACAGCACATCTCTTACCACCACCATGGGCAACACAGAAGTTGGTGCCACCATGTACACTCTTGGGGCAAATTCCTCCACCATCATACATGCAGCGTTTTCCCCCACCATGACCCTTGCAAAGAGGAGTGCTTCCTTCTGCACCTTTTGTGCACCCAGCAAATATGCAACGTTTGCCACCACCATGGGCTTTACAATACATGGTGCTCCCTTGAGCACCTTTTGTACAGGCCGGAAATTGGCATCGGCGCCCACCACCATGAGAGATACACAATCCAATCTGCCCTTCAGCGCTTCGGGTGCAGCCTTCAATCTTACATCTCTTTCCCCCACCATGCCTTATGCATAGACCTGACTTGCCCCGTGCTGCCTTTGCGCACCCTGCTGGGTGGCTGCACCGCCTCCCCCCACCATGTGCAATGCAGTAATCTGTTTTACCTTCAGCACTTTTGGTGCATCCCAGCTGCTGGCACCTCTTCCCTCCTCCATGAGCCTTGCAATATGCAGCTCTGCTCTCAGCACCTTTATTGCAGCCTGGCTTCTGGCATCTCTGTCCGCCCCCATGACCAATGCAAAGACCTGATGCCCCTCTAGCTCCTTTTGAGCACCCTTCAAACCTGCATTTCTTGGGGTTGTGAGATCTCTGATCTGAAGGTGTTGCTGCATTTGCATAATCTGACAGTGTACCTACTGAGTAGTCCATGGCACCAGAATGTTCATGGCTCATCTGAGAATGATGGGATTGGGATTTGTTTCCGAGCTCCAATAGCTCTTGTGTCTCTGATGAGACTTTCCTAGTACCTATCCTTGGTGCCAGAAGAAGTGATGGCATATACCCACCAGATTTCTTTGCAGAAGTAGACCCCTCATCAACAACAGGAATCATAAGTCTACTGTTATCGCATGACGATTGGCTTGGGATATGAGGTATCTTTGAATACCCTTGTGTCGCAACTGCATATTCAAACACACCCAAAACATCCCCAGTCCCTCGAGAAAGGCCTAGTTTCAAGATTGAATCACCCTCAGATGACAAGCCATGTGGAATTATATTAGCTGAACCCTTGTCTTTCTTAGTCCCATCTGTGCAGTAATCATCACAATATGCGCTTGGGGTTGGGCCCAGTCCAAGCACCAACCTGCAGCCATCATCAGAAGTGTGGGAAGGAGCAACAAAGTCACTTTTACCGTTCCTAGTTTTAGAGGCGTTTCTCTGTACATGTCCAAGGGAGTCCAACCGTAAAGTGGTTTCACCAAAGTTGTCTTTTTTGGTGAGGTCAATATTATTTAAAAAGAAGGAAACTTGCTTATTAAGATCCATTCTGAAAACACGGAGCACGTAGCAGCAAAGAGGAGAAGGAGGCCCAACTTACTAGAAAAACCTTAGCAACATGCCACTGGAAGTATGTAAAACAGAAGTACGTGAATAAAAACAAGTTCCACTACACTACCCCCACCGCTGACAAAGCCTGATGTATCTGATCTGTCCATTCTTAACAAACCACACAACAATAAAGCAGTCTTATTATGGAAGCAATTGGGTACTTAAATATCTGATGACATTCCTGGGATAGAATCCTCTGATTGAAAGAATTAGTATCACTCTGCAGAGAAGATACGCGGAGCGTCTTGTGCTCCTAAATCCAGTATCTTCAAGCTTCATTCACCTTAAAAGGTAGTGGTAATGGCATTAGAAGAATATTATCAGTTATAAATTACCATATTTTCGTGTAACAACAATTACTGAACTATATGAGTAAAAGAGTATTGTCAGGGATGACTGCTACTGACGACATTGATAATACGGCCATGAACTTTAACATTAGGAGAGTAATGTAGATTGTATTTACTAACAGGTAACTCAAAGCTCAAAAAAAAAAGCGTGAAAGATGCACAAGACGACAGATGAAGTGTGTTTTCATTTTTAGTTTTTCCACCGGATATCTGGAAGCTTCAATTGCTGCAGGGGCAATACACAGTCCATGTTGGATGTAAAGATTTAAAATATCCAGAAATCCATGATAAACATCACCAACATTTTTCTCGTTAAAACATGCTAGTAAGTCAGTCCTGTTTGAAAGAATGTTTCCACTTCTGTCTGATTAAACTCTTCTATAGGGTTATCTCTGTCAATTTCAGTGAGCTGTTCAAAATCTCCTCATTACAGAAACATATAAACTAGCCTTTTTCGAAATGATAGGATTGTGAGAAATATAATATTAACTTTGTTGGCAAAGCTGCATCATGAATTTTATATTCTTAATGCAGGTTTTATCTCCCCCCCCCCCCCAAAAAAAAAAAAAAACCAAAAGAAAGGTATTTCTGGTTTAAGATGGTTTTGCATATTAACTTCACAATACCAAATTAAATTGCTGATATGTTTATTGTTATTTTGGATATTTATATTTAGCAAAGGACATAAGCTTAACTGACATTATAAATAACTAATGCAATATATGCCTATTTTCAAATAAAATAATAATATATGGACAGATATGATACAACAGCAGAGTACAGGGTGAATGCTCCGGCCATGCATGCAATACCTGGGTTACTGTTTCCTAAATTTGAGCCAGATTAAAAGATGCAGTCCTGGAATCATATTGGGCTTGATTTCTACAGAGGTCTCAGCTAGAAGTAGCAGACATCAAGGTGATGATTGACTACAAGTTTATGGAGAACATGGAAGGAATTCTGTTTCATTTTTATTAGGAGAAAATTTAGAAGCTAGGCTTGAGGAGATGGAGTTAAATCCAGACATTATCATTGTCAAATCATGCCAGCACTCTTGATTCTCAGGAAAACAAGTGTAATGCTCAGAGCTCCTTTTACAACAATGTCCAACATGAAACTTGCTGATTTATATGAATTTTACAAATAATGGCCCAATTAGCTGCTGATTTATATCACCTATCACTTTTACACATTATCAATAGTAATCAACCTAGATTATCTTTTTATTTGACTTTGAAAACAAAACAATCTCTCATTCAAGCGATTCTCCACCAAAATGTAGACTAAAAAAAGAAATGGCTTTGAAAAAGAAACAATGATATAACAAGTGAAGTGCCTTTGGCTTGTAAACTATCATCTACCCATGATGAACAAAATTCATTGATTTGATTATTAATTCCACTTGAAAATTACCAAAAAGGTACATGTATATCATACAAGCAAAAAGGAATCAGGCATGCATGTGCTGACATGCTCACCAATGCACAAAGAAATATGTAGACTAAAAAAGAAATGGCTTTGAAAAAGAAACTATGATATTACAAGTAAACTGCATTTGGCTTGTAAACTGTCATCTTCCCATGATGAACAAAATTCATTGATTTGATTATCAATTCCACTTGAAAATTACCAAAAAGGTATACATACATCATACAAGCAAAAAGGAATCAGGCATGCATGTGCTGACATGCTCACCAATGCACAAAAAAAATGTCTCTTACAAAATGTGAGGCAAATGATATTCAAGGCAAGGACTTCAAAAACAAGGGAGTGCTGCAGCTCTTTCCCCTGTATCGTGGTATTAGAGCCACCATGGACAACAAACTGGCTGTTGCAACCATGACATGCCATGAAACAGCCACAGCATTTCCTAGCATGAAAGGGCCCACTGATCCACTATGGGAGATGTCTATTGCATAATGCTCATTTGACCAACACATTTGCAATCATTACTACAACCTCAATGTAACTCAATGAGCCACAAAATACTAGAATTTAATCTTCAAATTGCTCTATGCATGTCTGCATATTCATAGTTAGAGGATGAAATAAGGTAAGAAATGGGACAATGATCCCAAACCCCCAAGGAAAAATAAATATATATAATAAAAGCAAGACATGATGGAGAAAATTTCATGGACAAAATTCCAAATCCTTGTCGATTAATAAGTGAATATGGATCTAATTAAGAACAACTTGACCATATGTAAGGAAAATATTATGTTAACCAATCTACGAAACAATAATTATTTCAACACAAAAATTATTGATGTATGGATATAATGCAAAGAACAACACGCCTACAAAGGTAGCAGCTACCAAATAAGAGCTTTTTCAAAAGAGTTTGTTTCAACCCCCCCCCCCCCCAAAAAAAAAAAGAGGAAAGAAAGAAAGCGGAATAATGATAATTAAAATACGTTTACAGGAAATTGTAGTAGTTTTGAATGCTAGAAGTAGAGTAAGACAAAATATCACGTCTGCAGAAGTTTGTAAAGCTTCTAAGTTTTCATCTGATGCATCCAAGCACGGTCAAAACAAGCAAATCATTTGCAACTTAGACCAAAGAATTCACACAATTTCAACCTAGATGCAAATTAAAAAAACAAATTAAAATTGAAAGGCTCACTTCTTCAACATAGATGCAAGTTCGATACATAATAAGATGCCCAAAAGTCAAGATCTTATGAAATCAATGCTTTCAAATAGGTCCCCTGAATGGTTTTAATACACACACACACACACACATATATATATATTTTAATATAAAAAAAAGGGCCACTTATAATATTTCCTCCCAAAAATCCATACCCATATAAATATTAGCTGTTCTGAAGCAAAATTACATAGAATTATACACCAAAATTATGGGATTTCAAAACCCAACAACATAGATTGACTCAAAAAAGAAAAAAAAAAATCTTCAGAATTGAAAGCAAACTAAAACTTCAAACAGCTATGTTATATCTTTAATCTCCATTAATTAGCCAACCCAAGACAGCACTTGAATTACAGATACTATTCTCTAATTCTTCGAAATTGTCTAACTAATTTCACAAGTTCCCAAAAGATAAAATCAGCAAAAAAGAAAAGCCCAATTAATGCGTTCTCAACAAAACCCTAGCATGGCTAAAAATTAACATTAACAAAAAAAAAATTAAGACAAAATTAGGGAAAATAAATATAAAAAATAAAAAGGCATGAAAATTGGAATGATTAAAATGGAGAGAACAAGGCAGAAGAAAAAGAAGAAGAAGAAGAAATACCGTGGAAATGGCAGTTAAGAGGAAACTCGAAAATGCATAATAGAGATCTGAGGAGTGATTGAAGACATCTTTATTACCACCAGATCGTCATGCTTGCTTGTAGAGAGAGAATGTGGTGGGGTGTGAAGTCAGATGAAGACTTTTACATAGAAAGAGAGAGAGAGAGAGAAAGAGAGAGTTAAGGGGGTATTATGTTGTATATTAATATTAATTAAGCATAAAGATTGATTTGGGCGGTCCTAACTTAGGTAATCCGGGCAGCCCCACCGTGACTAATCAAGTGAAATGACATAAGTAACCTCCGAACCTGACTTAATTACAGTTAAGACGGTTGATTTTTGTCTGATGGACAACAAGGCTACTTTTTGAGGAAAATGACGCACAACAAATGGTCAAAAAAAGATATAAGGGTCACCATTTATTTTATTGGTAGAGATGGTGATGAGGGGTAGTTGCGTCTTTTCACATGGAGATTGTCTTTTCAAATAAGGGGTTAGTCGGAGAAATTTGTGGCCCTGTCTTTGTGCGTGTGGTGTGGTGCTGACTCGACTGAGCCTTCGTGGCGCTCCCAGATTCGGTGAAGTGGAAGTATCAGAATCTTTGCTTATTACATGTGCCTGCCACGGAAACGACAGCGTTTTCGACGGGCGGCTTTCAGCCTAGATCGGCTTTATCTTGTGCTGAGCCGAATTGCGGATGAGCGTACAAAGAAAACACGAAGTATCTTTTTCTCTTTTTTACTCTCTTCTTCTTTTTTCCTATTTTTAACAAAAAAAAATAAACAAAATCAAATAAAAAAGAATGGATAAAAATGAAAAAATTCTATTACTTAAACTATCCCTAAAGAACAAAACAAAAAGTATCTGCTCTCTATGCATCGCGAGTTCTTACAAACCAAAAGGTATTTAAAGAAATTATCATGTTAAAAAAGAACAATTCTAAAATAAAAAATATTATATTTAATTTATAGAAAAAGAGATAAAATTAAAAATCTTGTCAAATTTGTATACATTTTTAAAAAATATATATATGAAAATAGATACATGAGTGTGGGGACAAAGATGAAAATGAAAATTTTGGTAATATTTTTTCTAACTTTGCTCTCTATTCATACCAAATACTACCTTATTTTCATATATTTTTGTGGTTAGGGCAGCAAGCATTTAGTGTGCAGGTTAAGGAAGTAGATATACGGACTTAAACAAATTTCTCGTTAATGATACCTCAAATTCTAGTAATTTAAATTAAACTAACAAGTAGCAAGTTACAAATAATTATATCCTTTTGTTGCCATTTCTACAACCTTTTTTTTACCTTCTTCAAAAGAATCCAAATCATTGCATTTTTTATAGTTTTCAAATGGTTTAAGTTTTAAAAGTAAATATATCTCACTAGTCTAATTAAAACTTAAAGTTTTATTTTATAACACATCGAACGCAACATCTGAAGACAAGCCATAAATACATGACATGACTATAAATATCTAGATTTCAAATGTATAACTCAACATAGATAAACCAAAATAGAGTTTATGAGTTCAACCCAACAATGCATGAAATATGAGAAAGAAGACCAATAAACCAAGTGAAACATAAGATAGGTCCACGGGTCAAAAGGTCAGGCTACACGTCCCGCTATGCCTCTATGGGTATCTAACGATGTAGGTGCTACTAATATAATCTTTGCCCCTCACATCTCTTGGATGTGGGGGGAGAGGGGAAGAGTTAGGTTGAATAAAGTTAAATGAGGGATGTAAAACATGATATACTCTAACTAGAGCGCTCGTAGGGAATGATGACCTAGATTTGAATAGAATGGGTTGAAACAGGCATGTCCCATCGACCAAAAAAAAAAAAAAAACAACAACAACAATGGTGATCTAAATAGCGACTGTGAGTAGAGTTGTTCGAAGACAATCATACCATCTTACTAACAAAATGATCAAAAGACAGTTGAATCTCGAAGACAATTGGACCTTGAAGACACTCAAACCTTTGATAGTGACAATGAAAAATGATCTAAACATCTCAGTTACGGCTAGGTTTCACATCTCTCTCATTCTCGAAGACGATCGATCCTCTAGGTTAGGACTTACAGGTAAGCTCTCTCTCTCTCTCTCTCTCTCTCTCTCTCTCTTTCTCTCTCTCTCACTCACCTCTAGGCTAGGGTTTCTGTTCAATGTCTCCACTTCTCTCTCTAGACTAGAGTTTCTCTTCTATGTCTTGTCTTCTCTTTCCCATATTCAATGTGTCATCTAGGCTAGGGTTTCTGTTATCTGACTCATATTTTCTCTTTTTTCTCTTTCTCAATTTCACTCGCATTATGATATATGTTCTTTGCTTTGATACAGTTAATGATATTGTTGTGGAGTTACGCTTCAAGTTATTCCATTGTAAATTGTAATAGGGTATTTACCAGCTTCTACAAAGGAACTTTAATTTAGACCCCTTAAGTTACTCCATTTTTAGACCTTTAAGGGACTCTCGACTCGTCTCTTGCCCCTGTAGGGACGAGATGGGGTGAATTCTGATTTTTAAGACCTTTCAAGTATAATAAGAGACATGAAGTTCAAGCCCTAAGTTCAACGATGGGCCAAGCCAGACTACCTTATTGATGATGCTAGTTCTAACACATTAAAACAGAAAATAATTTTTTTCTCTTTCTCCTCCCTTCTCAGTGCTAACATTTTTGTGTTTTTTTTTTCTTTTTTTCCTATCTATCTCTCTAATGTACATTTATGTCCCATCTTATAGGTTGGAGTCGATTTTCACCCCACAGATACCTACTCTTTGGAATCGAGCGGGAAGCCGATAGCAGTGGTGCTCTACGATTCTTCACGGATGAAAAACCTATAAAAGCTCTATCGGGACTGGCCCGACGGGAGGATTCCGACGTTCAAGTCAGTATGAGCGATAAGATAAAGACTGATAGTAGTCATAGATATCATGCCTCTGTCACATGAGATTGAGCATGAAGGTTTACCTCTGTCGGTGTATGTAAATGGGTATAAAACTTCCCTCTGAATGACATATAAGATTGAGTATAGAACCCCTCTCTGAATGATATATAGAACTGAGTATAGAACCATTCTCTGAACGATATATAGAACTGGGTATAGAACCAAGTATAGAACTCCCATCTGAGCGATATATAGAATTGCCTCCCTTTCGTGTGTCAAAAACTGAGTCTTCTCTGAGAGTTATCTATGCTCTGTATTTATAACATTTTCAAGGGTGTAGAAAACCTTAGTTTCCTTTTGCTTGAAATCGTTTAAGATGGTTAGAATTGTAATTAGAGACTTCTGAAATATTTTAACTTCTTCCAGAAATATGAAAAGATTTGATCTTGATAGTGATTGTTTTCCTTATTTCTTATCGGATAACCATACATGATTTTAAAAACCTATTAAATAGGGTATCATCACCATACATTACCAGTAGTTAATAAGAGAAATCACAATTATGAAAAAAAAGATTTAAAACTAATATGAGATCTCTCTACTGTGTGGTTTGTTCAAAGGGGCACAATTTGTAGGAAAAGGGATCACGCATTATTGGGTAACTCTTTTTTATTTCTCGTTTACGTATTATATTTAATATAATAATCATATAAAAGTTTTTGAATCTCATAAATCAAGTTGTTGATTGCAAAAATTAAAATAGTTTTAATTTTTTTAAAATTTTAGAATATATATAATCTGTTGCACATATTTTACATAATTTCTAACACATTTGACACCACTTACTATCTCTCTTTCTTAATCTTTAAAAGTATGATCTCATTTTATTTTAATCATATTATTTTTCACTATAACAAAAAAATTTAAAAATTAATTTAAAAATTAAGATAATTATACAAAAATGAAGGCATTTTCACCCATCAATATCAAAATAGAGAATACTTATCATTTCAATCAAGCAGCCTTAATCAATGACAAACTTGACACCATAAATTCTTTTTATTAGTATTATTAATACTATTTGTATGATAAAAGATTTATTAGTCTAATATTATATAAATAGGATAATTCCCTCTTATAAAATTATTAAATAAATTTAAGTTATTATTAAATATTGAATTTAATTTTTGAAAAAAATTACATTAATTAAAAAAGAAAAGAAAATTCAGCGTCACCGAGTGAGTGCTGAAGCCAAGCGGAGGTGTGGGCGGCTTGGTAAGGAAAGAAGGATACTACAAGCACATGTGGATGTCAAACACGTACACAGCTGTCCAGCACAGACTCCACTTCCTTCTGTCCCCATTCGCTGCATCCATTTTTCAACCTAGCCACGTGTCATCTTCGCATTCGCTACTCAAGCAAATCACATTGATTCCATACGGAATCAACAGCGAACCAAAAGAGCACGGGTGGTTGGACGAATCGGCTACGAGTTGCTCGTAAACCATTCAATCGACTTAACTCCGTTCAAATCAATCAAATAGTATAAAATTCCTGACTCCGAAATCAATGAAGGGAGGACACGTGGAGGAGGACGATTGGTACCTGTAGCTGTCAGACAATTGGAGAGTTGTAGATGGCACTGAAAGCGCGACGGCCCAACAACGCGACGGGACGCAGCCCATACGAGGAACCCTCGTTGTTTGTATCGGTTGGGAGGTCATTTTCTGGTGCACTCGGGTCCATAATAAGCATCATGAAGTCAACAACGACCGAGCTTTTAAACATCAGAACCGTTCAAATGATTGGGTTTCTAGTAAAGTATTGTACGTTTTGAGTACTAGATTTATATTTTTGGTTGGTGAAGACAAATTTCGGATGACGCAAGCTTGGGCCGATGTGACCAACCAAACCTCCCCACATACAACGTAATCTAAAAAATTATGTTGACAAAATTACCCCTTTCTAAATAGAAAAAATATTGGGTTTTGGCTTTTGATGCTTTGAAATGGCAGAGACGTGTTAAATCAGACTACCATGTGGCACGTGACAAAAATTCCCTCTTTTCTGTGGCCAGTAGAAATCCTTATTATTATTATTATTATTATTATTATTAATCTCTTAGAAATAATCGAAAGAAATTTCTCTCCTCTGGATTAATTGTTTGACTCAAAAACATATTATTTGATTTACAACATTTAGCCTTCCAAAATCATGAAAAATGATAAATAAATATGTTTTTTTTTTTCTAATGGGGTTGTAACCAAGAATAAGAGGAAGGGAAATAAAGAGACACCAAAATTGATACAGATGAGAATGAAATTCCATCACTCAATTTCAAATTGAGGGTAAGTTTGAATTTTCATATCATTATTATTTTTTTTGTTATAATAGAAATTAAAATTAGGATTACGGGATAAAAAAAAAATTATTACTATTGAACTGTCTCATTAAGAATAAATTTTGGGTCATTTAATTTTATTAGAGATCGACATTTAATATATATTTATGTATATGTATATTGTGTGTGTATGTATATAAAGGTTATGCAAAGTGTTATTTGGTAATCGAATATTACTCCCAATTTCTATTTCCTAAGAAAATGAAAAAAAAAAAAAAGAAGAAGTCGGAAAATGAACGTTGTTTCCGTAATAACATTTAAAAAGTAGAAAAAAAAATGTTTTTTTACTTTTCTAGAATAAAATTTTATCTCAAAAAATATTAAAAAACATGCAAAAGATGTTTTTGCAAATTTTCCATTAACTTAAAGCAACGAAAACGCCCTTCTCCACCAATTTTCAAAATTTACTTTTGTTTAAAAAAAAAAAACCAACAACACTATCATTTAATGACAATTATACCTAATTATGTACTATAAAATAAACCCATCTAATGAAAATTATATAGGAGTAAAAAAAAAAAATCTCCTGAAATTTAAAAAATGAATATATTTTCTAATTTTTCATTCAAAACCGAAAAAGGAAATAGAATTAAAATAAAAAATATTTTTGCTAATTCTACTATTTATGCAAGACCAGTTGATTTCTAGAAAAGCAAAGACAAGATGTTGAAAAATAATAATTAAGACAATAATTTGAAAATAAATATAATATCAAATTCATCATTTAAAAACATTTTTTCTCAAACAAATCTCCGTGATACTTTATTTAAATCAATAAATTTTCTTATTATACTTGATAGCAACTTACTGAGTATTCAAGGAAAAAGAACGACGGTTGATTCTGTCTTAATCTATAGTTAACAAAAATACAAAATTAAAGCTTAATTAGAATAATCAAAAGGGTAAGATGAGCCTACCTAGGCCAGCAAGGTCTTATGTAAACTTGACATTATCTCCCCCAAGTTGCTTCTCACATTGAATTATAAAAACAAAATTTTCCACATTGTTGTGAAAGGGACATTGCAAATGGGCCTCCTTCCATGGTTGTCCATACACCATAAAGAAAGTAACAAATCATACGTACAAGTTTAGTTGTCTTTTAGGCTTTGCAATTATGTGTAAACTAGATATGAAGGGGCCAATGCCTGTGTAAGATCCAAGGCAACTGTATCTCTCTCTCTCTCATATGAATAATTGGTGTCATATGCTATATATTTAAGTATTAATTTTAAATTTGAGTAATTCGGGGGAATCGTTATTTGAGCTTAGAGAAGAGGAAAAAAAAAATGAAAAAGGAAAAAAGGGGTGCGCTTAGTTGGCCTAATTATGAATAAGATATCAAATTTGTAATATTTTATATTTCTTTCATTTATAATATTTTCTTTATATTGTGATTTTGATAGGTAGAGGTGTGAATCTTATTATAATGGTTAAATTGCTTCTTGTGACCTTGAGGTCATAGGTTTAAAGCGTGAAAATAGTCTTTTTGTAAAAAAATATAAAGGGAAGACTGCTTACATATACGTCTACTCTCTCCTTATCCCCGCAAATCGGGGAGCACTTTGTGTACGAGGTGTACTTTGTTTGTGATTTTGATCGATATTTAATTAATTTTTAATATAATCTTTTAACTTTTAACTTCTCTAAGAATTATTAATACTTATATATTTAATATATCATTCACATCGATATCCAGAGTTATTTATTTATTGGTCTTTTAGTTGCCATCCATACAGTGATCATGGACCAATAAGATAACATAAATAATATATGAAAAATTCTTCTATTCATATTTTTCATTTTTTTAAAGTATGAAAAAAATTAGAAAAGAATTCTCATCTTATATGGTTGAAAGTTGCTTTTTGGAATATTTCTTGGATGTAGAATTTTTTTCCCTTGATAACATGAAGTGTTGTGCATTAATCAAACTCGGCCTAACATTTTACGCACGTTACTTATCAAAACTAAGACCAAGCTGAGCAAGGGTCAAGACCCGACCTGGAAAATAGCTAGCCTCACCTAGACCCAACCCAGTGTTAGGTTCGGGCTTAAACCTAATTCTGGACCCCATTTTGGGCCAACCCAACATTTTTTTGTCTTTAATATCCCTAACGAGCCCATTTCAAACTTGGCTAAACCTAACAAGCCCATTTCAACATTTTCTTCTTCTTCTTCCTTCCTTTTTTTTTTTTTTTTTTTTTAACTGCAACCACTGGTATCCAGATTATTTAATTAATCCGACTTGAATATTATGAAACCCAATTTAGGAATGAACTCTTCCGATACCTATTTTCTATTTTCAATACACGAATCAAAGATTTTGATTAAAAAAATTTAGTATTCTGTCATTAAACTCATAAAACATTGATAACCTGATTTTTATTCAAATTTAACAAATGTAATAGTCAACGAGCTTTAGCTCATATGACACCATCCCCTTCCCATTTTCAAGAGATCTTGAGTTCGTGTTTCAGTATAAAAAAAAAAAAAACAAATGTATCAAAGAAAACTAACTTTAGAGAAGGCTTTGAATCATATAAATAATATTTCAATCAAGACTATTGGTCTATTGGATTGAGAGTGATTAATAGGTTGCATTGAAGAATATATATGAACTTTGAGGACTAAATAATTCATTTGACTTTGCAAAGTATAAGTTATTCTCATCATATAATAAGTTTTATATGTTATTATTTTTTCTTTTAATAAGAACGTCACAACTTCCCTTTTATAATTATTTTTTCAGGCTATGCTTCCATCCAAATAAATTTTATATTTTCCGTAAATTTCATTTCTAAATTCAAAATTTAGTGCTTAAAAAAATGCGGAGTTTATTTCCAATTCTACAAAAACTATGTATCTCCTAAATCAACAAAAAGTTAGAATTTACAAATGAATTCCAATAGAATTTGCGGGAAATAATTATTTTATCCTAATTATTCATAAAGAGAGAAAAATTTAATGGTAATTAAATAAATAGTAATATTGAAAAATGAATTCCATAGTTTATTTTTGTTGTTTCAAGAATGTACAACCAACTGAATTTCATATTTTGATTCTAATATTTTTTTTTGGTACAAGCGGATGCGATCAAACGAAATCGAATCGGAAAAAGGAGATTGGAAATGGGGAGGCTCTACCGATTGAGTTGTCCCTGAGGAATTATTTTGATTCTAATAATAAGAATTCATTTGCAAATGAACTTAATAGTTCATTTCATTTCAAAAAAATTGAACTCATTTTTCATTTGGTTTCATGTATGAGTTAACTATATTATGTTGTTTTTGGATTCAAATAAATTTCACATTTTTTTGTGGAGTTTATTTATCTACACAAAAATTATAAATTTCTAAATTAACAAAAAATGTGAAATTTGACTAGTGATTCTGGGTCCACCTAGCTTTATTTATAAATTATTATTTTATCCTAATTATTCCTAAAGAGGGGGAAATTTGTGGGTAATTAAGTAAATAAAAATATTTCAAAATAAATTTCATATTTTAATTAAGGAAGAGTGGAATGAGGATACTTAAAATGATTTAATTTTTCTGATTAATTATGAAAATTGAATTAAATCTGTTTAGAACTGAATTTTATATAAATGAAATGTAAGAGCAATGTTTGTTCACGAAATAAGTGGGATCGATCATGCAACGATTGATGAAAGTTTGATACTCTATTGTTCTGTGGAGTATCAATTATTTCATTAGAGATAGTGTCCTAGACACTCTGATGAAAAATAATAGATCAACGAACAATTTAAAATTCAGAAGAAAGTCCAAATCGAGGAGGAAGTGAGAGGGAGAAAGATGATTGATATCAACAAGAGTAAGAGGAAAACAAATAATGGTTTTAAATGCTAATTATAAAAAATACAATTTAAAATCTAAGATTTTCTCTCTCTTCCATGTATAACTAAAACTATTGGAGGTGAGTTCGATTCCACAGATAATGGTTCTTCTAACTCGAACAAGATAACTTGATCATCTGGTGGTCTTGATCAATGAGACATGTAAAAGACCGCTCGAGAGTGTTTCATCGGGAGAGATTCCGATACTTAAGTTAGAGAGCAGTTTTCGAAAGAGAGAAATAGATTGAAAGGAAACTCTATATGCCTTGCTATGTTGCACGGAAACGGAAATGAAAAATAAAAATAGATACGAAAACGATACAGTGAAACGACATTTTTGAAAAATATAAGAACGGGAAAACGTATATATATTAAAAATATAAAATTCTTTTATATAAACATCATTATTTTATAAAAATAATAAAATAATCATATTATATAATAAAAATTAAAAATGTCAAATATGCAATCTTTAATTATAAGACAAATAAAATGAAAAATAAAAATAAAAATTAAATAAATAAATGATTTATTAAACTAAACATATTTTATACTTACAACAAAAATAAATTAAAAAATAAATGTAATTTGCTAAACTAATTATATGTTATCACTTTTATTCTCCCTACTCGTATTAGCATCTTCATAAAAAAATACACTCTTTAATTCTGGTTCATCCAATATTAAATTAGCAATTTCAAGAATACCAATATCTTCCATACTTCCAAATTGATCTCCTCCAAGATCCCACAATTTTGTCCTCTCATCATGATATTGAGGTGTGTCTCTTGACAAAAGACGGTGATTGTTATAAACAAATACTAAATCTTCTGCACGCTTTGGACTTAATTTGTTTCTTCTAAATGAATGAATAAAAAAAAAATAAGTGATCCAATTTCTTTCGCAACAAGAGGAAGAACTAGGTTGTTCAAGTGTCTTAAAAGCCAATTTTTGAAGCAATGGTGCCTTTGAACCATAACATGCCCACCACTTTCTTGGATCCGTATTATACCTACTTGCAGTTGAATCTGAATCTCCAAATGATCTACTTTTTAGAGAAATTTAGCAAACTCATTATAAACGTTAACACATTCATCTTCATTTGGAAAAAGTCTTCTAAAACACTTGCTTCTTTGAATTGAGACTTCTCCATCCATATGAGGAGCTATTCTATTTTCTCTTTCTTGAAACCACTTATCATCATAAAATCTTCAAAAAAAAAAAAATCATTAATATATTAGAGAAAACCATTCACTATAATGAAGCTAAAAAAATTAGTTAATGAAATTGAAAAAAACATGAATTTAACTAAATAATTACCTTGGGTTCAATGAATGAGCTAAACAATGTAATGGAGTTTTATTCTTTGCTCAACGGGCAACAAGAATCTGATGAATCAAATGATAGAAAGATGAGAACTCATGTGCCGACTTTTACTTGTGCTTATAAATAACCGTTTTCACTTTCTCAATCATGTAATCCCACATATCATAAACTAAATGAAAGTATGGTTTATTTGTATCATGAGGTCTAATCATATCATAAATGGGTACAATGAATACAATGATATAATTAACTTTCTCTCACCAATCTTTATCTACCAGAAGCTCACGAACAAATCTTGCTTTTCCTTGATCATTATCCCGATATTGTGCCCATTGGTCACTCATTACCATCGCTTCAAGTGCACGTCTTATAAGTTTAAATCTTTTAAGTGTCACAACAATTAAAGCAAAACGAGTGTCTGCGACTGAGAGTAACTTTAAAGGACTAAACCGGTTGAAAATAGCCAATGTTATGGAATGATTCATTACAAAATATTTTATTTGTAAAGCATTTCCATTTACAATAGTGATCCAATGATATTCATCGTATATTTCCTGATTATTTTTTGAGTTCTTAGCCATGCATATATTCTTTAATGCAAGATTCAATGCATGAACAACACAAGGAGTTCAAAAGATATATGGAAATATACCTTCAATGATTTCTCTGTCACTTTTGCAATTGACAGTATTATCAGTAATTATTTGAACTGCTTTTTCATTACCAACTTCATTAATCACCTTTCTCATTAATTCAGCAATGAAATACTTATCCCTTACTTCACCTGAACAATCCATAGCTTTGAGAAACATTGGCCCATTTTCAGAAACAACCATAAAATTAATTAACGGTCTTCTTTGAGGGTTGCTCCATCCATCACTAACAATGCTAACACCTTTCTCCAACCATGTGCTTCTAATTGGCTCCAAAAATCTTTCTACATTTGATTTCTCATGCTGAAGAAGTGTAGTTCTCAATTTATTATAACCTGGAAGCAAATATCCACCTAAGGGCTGATTAGTAGCAAATGTAAAAGCACTTACATAATATGAATTTTTAGCAAAATTAAATGATAAACCCCTAGTATAGAACATTGTTGCAATCTCAGCATGTAATTTGCTCGACTTTGCATGTCAAAAGCTTTACCAATGGGTGAATAATCAATTCTTCTCTTTTTTGATAACTCCAAAGATCTTTGATTAGTTAAAGTAACAAAGGACTTGAATCACTAGACGTGGGCAAATGCACTCATTTAGATTGTGAGAGTAAAATTTTTTTTGCAACTTTATCTTCAAGCTTTTTCATATCTGAAATATTTTCAAGTATCACATTCTTGCATACACTAATATCTTTTCCACTAATTTTTAGAAGATGGGTCCTTACTCTCGTGTATGTTCCTTGTTTTTCTTTATTGCAAAAATTACAAAACCACTGCTAATTACCTCCGCTATCTCCTGTTTTTTCAATTTTAGTCACATATTTTCATAAAGGACTAATATCTTTTCCACTAATTTTTAGAAGATGGGCCTTTACTCTCGTGTATGTTCCTTGTTTTTCTTCATTGCAAAAATTACAAAACCATTGCTAATTACCTCCACTATCTCCTAATTTTTCAAATTTAGTCACATATTTCTATAAAGGACTATTCTCTTCATTTCTCAACACTGAGGAAGGCACACTACTGCTGCTAGAAATAGAATTAAAATTTGAATATGCCATGTAATAAATTATAATCTGATAGAAAAAATAAAAAATAAGATATCAAGATTTAAAAATTTAAATTGTTAGAAAAATAAAGACAAAAATTTTTCGTAATAAATCTAATAAAAGAAATTAAACAACTAAATAAATAATAAATCAAATTTAAATAAAAACCTAAAATATAATTCTTAATTCTAATTATAAAACAAAAATTAAAATCTAAAAAAAATCATAAAATTATGAAATAAAAGTATATCCTAAAATATTAATCAAATTAATATTAATAAATGCAAAAAAGGGGCAAGGAAATGTAAATGCAAATTCGGGAGAAATGAAATGGACTTTGAAATGCAAAGTAAATGTGAATGAGATAGGAATCTTCTGGTAGAAGCTACATCTAGAAGTCTTAAAAGCACAATAGTATAGCAGAACAAGGCAGCCTATGGAAGTTTAATGACTCACTTTGAAAGGAGAAGAACAAGATGCAGTCTTGGCCGAAGAAGAAAAGGGAAAAAGAAGATGCAGTTTTGGCCTTTGCACAAATTACAAAAGGTGCACTCTTCAAGTTCACAGAAATTGCAAAAGATGCCTTGAATTTATAGAAGTCAGAAGGTTCGTTCTCCTTATTTTAATTAAACTCTAAGTCCGTTCTTTGTGTTTATCTTCAATTAAATTATGCAATAGCAAGTAGAATTTTATTTGAAATTGAAATTTATCTGGGAGTTACGGGTTGTGGAATCATAATTTATCTGGAGTTGCGGTTCCTGAAATTATATGCAGACAGAGACAACTCGTAGGATGATACATGAATAGAGATATTTTTTGGCCGTATCGTATGGTTTCCATTTTTGATACATGTCAAAAACGCGAAACGCAACCTAGTTGGCATTTCCGTTATCACAGATGCCTTGTGTGCAATATGTTGGTTTAAAGAGCGTATCTGACTGGTTGGCTTAACGATGTATATATACTTTTCGCATGTGAGAGTTGTATACATGCGGGGTGTTAAAACCCTAGTTTCCTTGCGAGAGCACCTTGAGATTATGGGAATCTTGATATGAGATTTCAAAAAATTCAAACTCTTACAGGTTTGGAAAGTTCAAATTGTCATGAGAATTCTTTTCCTTATTGGTTATGATTACGGGTCTCCTTTCTATTCGCATAAGATTGCCCCCGTGATTTGGGAAGAATGAAAATTGATTTACCATAATGGATAACGATCATTAAGTACTGGGGAGGTCTAGATGTCGATCAGCATTGAACCGAGCAGTTGGCTACCGAGAAGAGATCTGGTCGGTGAGTGCTAAAGGAGTGTCATTTGATGAGCTGCAAGCCCAGTTAACCCTGGGCCCCACATGATTTGAGTCGAGTACCATCTGAGGAGTCCTTGTGTGCTAAGTTTGAAGTGGGTTTGAACTTAAATATAAGGGAGAAGAGGTCGGTAACTGAAGGCCATACATATAAGGATATGTAGCAATTGGTCTTATGGGCTAAAAATATGGTGATTAAGTAGGGGAAGTTAGAGAGAGTCATGATAAAAAAAGGAGATCTAGATTCACCTCAGGCCAAGACCCCAAGAAGAATAGGAGCACGGGCCCCCTATAGTGGTGTTTCCATTTTCGGCTCCGTTAGCACTCCACAAAGCCAACGACCACCCAATTTTGGTGCTTTTACCCCTAGTGCTATGTCCGAAAGTAAGTCGACGGAGAGTAAAAAGAATTCTTGCATGAATTGCAAGAAATTTCATTTTAGCCCTTACAAAGAACCCCAAAGATGCTACTAATGTGGGAAAGAAGCACATTTTGGCAATACATGCCCCGAGTGGGGTTTGAGCGAACAAAGAAGCCAACAAAGTCAAGATCACCTTAGTGACTTAAGGAGTGGTTGGTCGGGTTGTCGAAACCCTCAAATTAAAACTGATTCCCCTAATGCAACATACTGTAGCAATAGTGGTTACCGGATCGAATCCCAAGGGAACTAATTAATTTAATCTCCTAGTTGATGTCAAAAATAAAGTTGAGGGTTTTCAAATAAATTGCTAAAATAAAAATTGCTAAATAAAAATTAATAACCTAAAAATTAGAAACAAATAATAATGCAACAAACTAAAATTAGAAGAAAGTTCAATCTATTAAATACTGATCCAAGGGTTCATATATTCGATTGTCTTATTGATCATTAGTTAAAAATATTATTCTTACGATTTAAACATTTAACCTTAGATCTATTAGGATAGTTGTAATAAATCTTGCGTTTTCTTAATTTAATCGACCAAACCCAACATCCAATCGAAACTTATCATTAATTGACTGGGCACGATAGCATTTCATATCAATATAATGATAGTATTACGTTTTGTGAAAACAGTTACACTAAAATATAATTAATTGGGATAGCCGCAATTATTCAATTTTGTTCCATTGATTCCCTAGGTCATATGAATATGGATAAAAGACCCATAAATAAATAATCTAGTTGCTACTTGTACCATTCGTTCATAACAATTACGGATCACTGAATTCCTAGATAGCATTAAAAAAACTAATATTGAATTAAATTGTCAGATTAACCAATATTAGGTTTCCCTAAAATTAAATCAAGAATCAACGAATACTTGAATAAAAGACAAGAAATTAAATTAAGTACCTAACCTCACAATGAAAAACAATCGATTAAAATTCCCCTTGAATCAGAATAAAAAGACTAGCCACTCATGGTGGTAAGTATCAACATAAGGAAAATAAAAGAAAATTAATGTTCCTAAAAAATAAAAACTAATGGGAGAATGAGCAACCAGCCGTGAAGTCCTGTAGCCTTCTTTTGTAGTAAAAAATTGAGAATATGTTTCTTTCTTTAATTTAACAGCAGTCGGCCCCAGAATTGGAAGTCACTTCCTGTTTTCTCTAGGAATGAAATTAATAATTCTGCGACTTTGCCTTCTTGAGGAGTTATAAAATTGGTGAATAGCTTCTTTCCTTTCATGTGCAGCAGCAGTCAGTTCTCCTCTTGAAATTGTAAAAATAGTAGCCTAACACAATTGAAAGTTTCCATTTCCTACTTCTAATTCAAATAGAAGTTTAAAAAATTAGATAGATTACAAAACTTTCCTCCTACTAAAAACAATTTTTACTAAAAATAAAAAACTCTACTAAAATGCTGAATTAAAATTCAAGTCCTCATCTTCAAAGCCTAATAAGATGACTTGAGTCCAATTGATTCCAAAATTGCTTCATTAAGCCCAATGTGCTCCAAGTCTTCAAATCCAATCTCTTAAAAATAAAATTTAATAAAACCAACCATTAGGACATTAAACAATTCAAATTTAAACCATGATAACAATAACAAATTCAATATATTAGATGTTATCAAATTCCCCCACACCAAACCAATGCTTGTCCTCAAGCATCTACTATCCCAATGTCACACAACCATTTTCCTCTTCACTCCTTCCCCTCCTTCATTTCATCATTCAACAATCTCAAGCAGCACACATTGAAACATTCAAGCCAGAATCATAATCCAGAGAGTAAGTAATCATAGTTTGTATAACTTTAAAAGAAAATATAGGCATCCCAATAGACTCAACAATCTCATTAGAATTCAATGTAATAAGATCCGTTACCCTCACAAGGAGATTGCTCTATGCACTCAAGTGTTTAAAGGAAATTTTATTGATAACTCTCAAAGTCAAAGCATAGTATGCCATTACCATAAGCTTGCTTAGTAATCAAATCTCCATCACTGAATATATGATTTCAAAACAAAAATCCGGAGGTCTTTACAAGGGTTGTAACTTGGCTTAGGTATGGGTAGGATAAGAGGGATATGATGTGTAAATACATATCAAAGTAAACATATAAAAAATGACAAGACTATTTCCCACTATCAAGCCCATCCCATAACATGGTGATACAATCAACCCAAAGAAAATTGACTAAACAAGACCTTATCATTCCTTGATCAAATTTCTGAATGCTTTTCTCTTCTCTTTTTTTCCTTTTTTTTTTGGTTTTTTTTTGTTTTTTTGAAGAAAGAACAATCGAATAACAATCTCGAGGGAGAACATGTAGTGCATATACAAATCTCATAAATTGAACAAACAAATTCCAAAAAATACTCCCCAACATAAAATTATTTTATTTTCTTTTACAAATACCCATCCATTCAAGCCCAACACATGCTTCTTTGATATGAGGACCAAAAAGAAGGTTAAGCGCAAAAAGAAGACTGTGTGTCAATTTGTGAGATTAATAACAAAGAAAAAAAAGGAATAAAGGCTCAATTTGGTTCACTACGGGGACGATTAAGCACGGGAAGGTCTTTTTAAGATAGATAAAGTGTATAAACCTAATTGCCCCAATCATATTGATGCATGAATTCATGAATGTGGTCTTGAAAAGCATTGCAAAGCAAGTTCTAGAATAAACACACTAAGATTGATGCACACTCATGAAAAAAATTAGAGCAAAAATGATTATATGCTCTCAAGGCTCAAATATTCACAAAAGTGTTTAATATTGTATCGAATCTTGCACATTTACATCTAATTCAATTATAAAAGTCAACATGATACTTAAAACAATTTTTATCCAAAATACAACTAATCACACTTGTCTCTTTCATGAGTTCCAACTCAATTCGACAATGAATGCTAACTCAAAGATCATTTTCATATGAAAATAAAAAAAGTATAGAATTCGAAGGAAAATAGAAAAGATGACATGGATTCATGAAATCCTCCCCTACACCTAAATGCGACATTGTCCTCAATGAAGCAAAAATAATATATCGAATGCAAAAAGAAATCACCACTAATGCTATCTTAACCCAGAAACTAAGAACAGAAAAAAATGAAGACTCTATGCAATAAAAGAGGTAAACCAAATAAAAGGCTAAATGAAAAATGAAGACAATGAAGAAAAAAAATAGAAAACTCCCCTAAGGTGGTGACGGGAATGGGAGTTGAAATCCCATAAAATTCTCGAGTGTTTGAATGTTCTGCTCCATCTAAGAGATGTGTTGCTGCATGTCTTGCATCATTTGAGTTAAGGAAGGAGAGTGAGACGAATGTGCAGCATCGGAGGAACCTACAAAAGAAGAGTGAACTCTCGACCGGTTGTCTCCCGTTGAGGTAAAGTGATAAACACCATAGAGTTTGTACACAACACCTATTCGAATCAGGCAATCAAAGTCTAATGGCTCAGCAGGACAAGCGATGTTCATATTGTGACTACCCAACTTCAAAACCTTCAAATTAAGAGCCAAGTGAGTAATCAAAGATCCTATAATTAATGGTCTAGCAGAAGATGAAAGAACACTCTGAAATTGAGTGGCCAACCAATAACCAAAATTAATCTTTTGGTTTTGGGTCATTGATCGAACAGGTTGTGTGCAGTGGAGGATGAAGAGGAATGAACACAAAAGAAGGAGATGAGCGAAGGGGGATTTTGGGTTTCTGAAAATTGGACAGAGGCGGTTCGGTTTGAACAACGAAGGAGAGGCTAGGGTTTCGAATGGGTTGCGATCGAATGAGGGTTTGAGTCTTCAATTGAAAAGAGCGATTAATGGTGATGGTGCGTTGAAGGGAAATTCGCGACGGTTAGCAATTAGGGTTTATAGCAAACGAAGAATGAGAAGATGGATTCTGGGTCTTCAATCGAGAATCGATGGACGGACTGGGGTCTGGTGAAGAGATTGAACTAGAGTGGCGATTGATGAACCTAAGGAGATGATTGATGTTTGCGGTTAGCCAAATCGAAGAATGGTGTGTTGGGTCTTCTAGGGTTCTTGAGCGATGATGAACGAAAGGGGTTTTGTGAAGAGGATGCTAGGTGATGATTGATGAACCGAAATATCACTCTCCTTATGTTGATGATGGAGTATTGATTGAACGATAGGAGAAATCGTGAGAGTGAGAGAGCTACAAGGGATGATAAAATTAGGTTGTGGTCTTTTTGGGTGGCTTGATCGCAGAAGGAGTGTCTCTCCTTTTTTTTTTTTTTTTTTATAACCCCAATACCACGTGATCATCTCTTGAGTGAAGGAGTGCTTCTGCCCGAATTGTGAATCCTCTACTTGGCAAACCGCATGATCATCTCCTATGAGAGGGAGTGCTTTTGCCCAAAATGACACCCTATTCAGCAAACCGCGTGATCATCTGGTATGAGAGGGACTGCTTCTGCCAACCTTTGAGTGCTGCTCTATTTGTGACTTGGCTTGAGAAAATTACTGGACACATGTAAAAATTAAGAGAAGAGATAAATAACACTAATAAAACACTTAAAATTAAATAAATAAAATTACTAGAAAACTAAATCAAACTCTTAAAATTTTGGGTTGCTTCCCAACAAACGTAATTATTTAACGTCGTTATGCTCGACGGTCTTCATTTATTTCTCTTCAAGGAGGCTTTAACTTCAACTTGGGAGCCACATGTAACTTTTCTTCCGTATCTAATTATGCATTAGACTCAAAATTAGTGACACATTTTTCTTTACAAATTTCCTGCACAACATCAGTAAAACAAATTGATTGACACTTATTTGGGTACTTCATAGGATCAAAAATAATGAATTTAATAATCTCATTGTCGAACTCGACGGAAAAAATACCCTCGTCCACATCTATTTTTGTCTTTGATGTCTTCATGAACGATCTTCTTTATAGAAGTGGAGCTGAATCTATGACAGTGTCGCCTTCCATTTTCAATATGTAAAAATCTGCTAGAAATATTAACTCGTTAACCTGTAACAAAACATCTTCAATAATCCCCTTTGGGTAAACATAGGAATGGTTAGTCAACTGAATAACAACCCCAGTTTCTTTTACGGGACCCAATTTAAGAGTACTATAAATTGAATAAGGCATGATATTTATAGGTACTCCTAAGTCTAACATGGCATGCTTAACTTTTTTTCTTACAAATAACACAAGGTAGAGTGAACATACCTGGATCCGCACATTTTTCGGGTAAAGTTCCTTTGATTACATCAGACACATTCTCACCCATCTCATCACCTCTTGTCTTCTTAACTTTATTCTCTGGATTTTCCAATCTGTAAGGGAAATGTGGTACAATTGCACTAGAAGTGTTAGACAAAGAGGATTCGGATGTTACCTTGATTGAATTTTCATGCATGCGTTCATCTTCCTTATCCACATCCTTTCCTTCATCCACCTTCTTAGATGTTAGGCTCGATTGAAGTTCGTTTCCACTTCTTAACATTATTGCATTAACATTCTTTTTGGGATCCACCACCATTTGTGAGGGAAATTTCCCTGAAATTCGAGCCTCCAAATTTCTGACCGAAGTGGCTAGCTGAGTGATTTGATTTCCCAAGTTTTGAATGTTGGCCCTGTTTTCTTGAATACTAGCTCTCGTTTCCTGTTGAAATTGTTGGGTGTTAGTCGCGAGAGTTTTCACAATATCTTCTAGGGACATATCTGAATTAGACGATTGTGTTGGTGCATGTGTTGGCTTATTAAATTGCTAAGGAGGATATCTTGTTTGTCCTCCTTGATTCCCGTAACTCAGGTTTGGATGATCTCTCCATCCGGGATTATAATGATTTGAGTAGGGATCGTACTTCTTCTGAGGTTGGCTAGGAAATCCTCCTACGGCATTTGCTTGATGAGTAGAATCTTCTTGCAGAGATGGACACATATCCGTAGGATGTCCGGATATCAAGCATATGTCGCAAACTTTGGTTGCATGTATTTGCCCTACAGCTATCTGACGAACCAAAGCAGTCAATTCAGAAATTTGATTTTCAAGGTGAGAGTGACTTACCTTATTGACACGTTTCGTAACTCCATCCGTTCTCAACCCAAATTGTTGAAAACTTTCTGCCATGTTTGTGATCAATTGTCTGGCTTCTTCAGGTGTTTTATTTACCAAGGCTTCTCCGTTGGCCGCATCTACCATACTTCTGTCTATGGGTAGAAGTCCTTCATAAAAATATTGAATTTGTCACGCCCCGAACCGGGATCGTGAACAGTCGCCCGTTGCCCTGGATGCCGGCTGTAATTTTATAAAAAATTGTACAGAACCTCCCATAAATCGGAGTTCTCGTATGTACAAATATACCTGTATAATAGACATCCACCCTATCAAATAAATAAATGGTCATTCCGACCTCACAACAATCCACTACATTCAAATCCTGTGAACCAATCCATAGCGGACATCCAGAACAACGCAAGGCTAATATAAACACTAATAGTCATAGCCATAGACCTCTACTGTCATGTCCAACTAGAGCAATGAGCAGCCGCCACACCGAACGGATCTAAATTTATACAATTGTATAACAAATTCCTAAACTAACATTTTAAATATTTACAAATGTCTCAATGCAAGTGAAATATGAGAGTTTCGCAAACAAAAGTCTAAAATTTATACAGTCATCCCATAATATGTACACGGCCAACTACGGATCTCAATATTAAGACCACGCAGGGTCGACATAAAGTACAAAATTCGTATTTCCAATTAAAACTTAGATCTCACTGTCGTGAATACCAAATTCACCAACAAGCTATCAAAACCTCTAGAACCTGTAACGTTGCTCTAGCACAATAATCCTCTCTGAGGGAGGAAAGAAGAGGAGTGAGTATCAAGGAAAATACCCAGTGAGTGAGGGGATTAATCTCAAGTACAAATAGTGTAGGTGAACATTGGAGTGTCAAATAATATCATTCGTAAACAATAATTCAAGTTTTGCAGTAAATCATGGTATGTTCAATAAAATGAACTCATTATTCAATCACACGATATCATATATATATACATCCATATCAATCATCTTTTTCAGAAAATCCTAGAGTCCCATCGAAAACACTTCCGTCTTAGGTTGGCCGTAACCCAAACGAAAGCCCGCTAAGGGTTTTTCCATCAATGTTTCAAAACATATCCCATTTCTTGGCGTTGGGTCGTGCCTCATCGGGGTGCGTCCGGGTATAGCCCGACCTATCCGCAGAGGGAGACACGTCTGTCTCTCTCGCAAAAATATAATCCAACCCTCATCCACTTTGCCCCGTCGGGTTGTGCCGTGTGAGGAATGACTATAGCCATTATCCATGCATACAACACCCTTCATTTCTCAAACATCTCATAACTAGTAGGCAACCAACCCACATAGTTCATCAAAACATTTCAAAGCCATGTGTCGATACATTTCATTAAATCATTTCAAATCAACATACCAATGCAATGGTAGAATAGAAAACATTATAGTTCTCAAATAATGACACAATATTAATTCATTTCAAACCATGGATGCATAATCACCGGAAACATAAATTTGTGACACTCCAATAATCACAAAACAGATTTGAAATTTAATATCATACGTCGAGTTAATGCATATCAAAAGCATGTTTTATCGAAAACATGACAGAAAATAAGTTTTACTATTTTATGCAAGAGATTAGGGTCCCACTCACTTTTTAGGGAGGGTGATCACTCCCTATTTCCACAATTTATCCGAATTGACTCCTCGAGTCTCCAAGAAAGTCAACCTAATCAAATCATCACGATTGTCATCAAATTTTTAAATATTTTAGGGTTTGTCATTTTCCCTAAATTTGTACAAACCCTAATCCTTCAATTTTTTTGAATATACTCTAATGTCATCAATTGCATTTCATTTATAAATAAATAACAAAATCAAAATCAAGCCTAATTCAATCCTAAAACCACTCAAAATCGGAAACATGCGTAAATTAATAAATTGCCTACAAAATAGAAAATCTTTGAAAAATCATACACTTTTCGATTCTCATCCGATTGTTTCAATTCATATGTCATTTTCAAAGTATGGAAGTCTATTTTCATAATACGAAAATCGTATTTTGATTGTCTATATACAGGACAACTTATAATGAAAAGACTGCATAAATCCTTAAACTCAAATCTCAAATTCTGATTATTTTCATGCATACGTCAAATTAAACTCTAAGAGAAACCATTCTAATCAACTTAACATGATTCTATCATCCGGAACTGCTCAATTCCTATAAAATTCTATACTTAACCTAAATAATAACATATAATGTCAAACAACGCATTTCAAATCTACTCTAACATTCATTCTAACATATGCAATACATTCTTACTCTAAATTTACCCTAACTTCATCTAATGTATCGAAAGAATTAGTATTTTACCTGACCTAGGGTTTTTCTCGGATCGCAGACCTAACGTTCGTTCGCAACTCAGTTTGAAATCCTGTAATGTCTCCAAATTGAAGCACATGTAAGCAATTAAAACTAATTATCAGGGAATTCGAAACCTAGAGCTAATAATAAAAACCAACCCTTACCTACGTAGAGACGGAATGTAGTCTTGGCCTAGGGTTTTGAATGTCTACTGCTACGCTGCAATAGAGGTTGTAGCAAGGAGTCTGCGCGCGCAAGTGAGCGAGCGAAGGAGAGGGAGAGGGCTCTGCGGTCACGCGTGCAGGAGAGGGGAAGAGACTGTTTGCGCGCACGGGAAGAGGAAGAAGGCAGAGAGTATAACCGAGGGAGAGAGTGAGAGAACAGAGAGGGGGATAGAGAGAGAGACGATGGTGGCTGTAGCATGTGCGGTGCCAGTCGTGGCGGAGCACAGCGGAAAGGTCGCGAGAGGGAGAGATTGAGAGAGTGAGACAGAGAGTGAGATACAGTGAGATAGGGAGATGGAGAGATAGAGAGATAGAGAGAGATGAACGGGCGGTGGCGACGGTGGAGCAGTGGCGGTGGAGGGTGAGGGAATCGGGTTCGATCGAAGGAGGACGAGAGATCGAGAGAAAGAGAGAGAGAAACAGAGAGAGGGAAACAGAGAAAGGGAAAACCGAGAGACAGAGAGGGAGGTAAAGAGTGGGAGATAGGCGGTGGTGGTGGCGGTGTGCGGTGGAAGGCGGTGGAGCAGAGAGGGCGGTGGTGGGAGATGAAGAGACGGAGAGAAAGGAGAGGGAAAATGGGAAGAAGAAAAAAATTAGGGCTTTTAGCCCTAATTACATTAGGGGAGGGAAAACGGTGCATTTTCCCTCTCCCAATTTTTTTTTATATAGATATTTCTTTTTATAAAATAAATTTATAATTAATTAAATGAGTAAATAAATAAATTAATAAATGAATAAATATTCATCTATATATTTTTTATACTTATTTCTCACTACAATCGTGGATACGGTATTTAGAATATACCAAAAATTTAAATTTAACACCTCAAAATCAAAAATCAATATAAATATAAATAAAAATTTTCTAGATGTATATATAGACGAAAGAATATTATATATATATTTCATGAACAGTACATTAGCAAGGACACCGCAGTATCGGTGTTACATTTTCTTTGAGTATCCGATTGATGTAATAAATCAACTTCTGAATAGTTGAGTCCTATCTTACAAAGATAAAGCAAAGTGCTCGATCAGAAATAGAAAGACAAAGGTAGAGTTTCTTACTAAGAATTGGTCGGGAGAGTAGCGGAGGAGTCATAAGATACTATTTGAGCCGTTCAAAGGCCATTTGGTACTTGGGTGTCCACATGAACCATTGAGATTCCTTCAGAGCGTCGAAGATAGGTTTGTACTTTTTTTCAACTTTCGACATGAATCGGCTTAGAGCCACCATCTAACCGGTAAGGTGCTACACCTCTTTCAGTGTTTGAGACGACAATATGTACAGAATAACCTGTATCTTCTCGGGATTTGCCTCAGTCCCACGATTGGTGATCATAAAGCTCAAGAATTTGCCCGACGCGACACCGAAGGTACACTTAGTAGGATTCAATCATATGTTATAGCGTTCGAGCGTTTGAAAGGTCTCCTCAAGGTCAACAACATGAGTCTCAACATCGGTGCATTTTACGAGTATGTCATTTACGTATACTTCTACGCTTCGATTGAGCTGATTTTTAAAGATTTCATTGACCAACCATTGGAAGGTTACTCCCACATTCTTTAGACTGAAAGGCATGACTTGGTAACAATATGTACCGAATTCAGTGATGAAACTTGTCTTCTCTTCGTTCTCAGGTATCATTCGTATCTGATTGTATCTCGAGTAGTTATCCATGAAACTTAAGAGTTGATGGCTTGAAGAATTATTCATCAATTTGTCGATATTCAGGAGAGGGTAACTGTCTTCTGGACATATTTTGTTAAGTTCTATAAAGTCCACGCATATCCTCCACTTACCATTGGCTTTCTTCACCAAGATTACGTTGGTTAGCTATTTGGGATACTTAACTTCATGGATGAACCTGACGGTTAGTAACTTTTGGACCTCTTCTTGAATGGCTCACTAACGTTCAAGAGTGAACACGCTCTTCTTCTGTTTGACCGGCTTGTAGCTGGAGTTTATGGTTAACTTATGAATAATGACTGACGGGTCGATGTCGGGCATATCTTCAGGAGACCATGCGAAAATTCTGGAGTGTCGTCGTAGGCAACTGACAATTGCCTCTCACAAGGACATAGAAAGGCCAGCTCCAATCCGAATAGTTCGAGTAGGGTCATCAGTGAGAGGAATTTCAATCACCTTTTCTCCTGGTTCTGGCAAGTTTTATAATATAACATGAGTAGTCATAGTAAAATTAGCATAACTTTCGCCACATATATCCGATTGAAATGATTCAAGTGGCCATTTAAAGAAGAAATATAGTTCTACAACTTTCATGTTTGGAGTTCAACCTAATTCATCTCATAAGATAACTCAAAATTGTAGTAAAATTCAGATATGGAATAGGGCAAAAATAGGGTAGTATCCTGCAATAATCATGGTAATTTGAAAATTCACCATAAATTCAATTCTCCATGAAAACCTTTGAGCCATATACCATTTTAAAGCTATGGAAGTCTATTTTCATCAGAAGAAAATCTTACTTGATTTGTAGTAGTGCAAAAAACATTATAAGCCACTGTCCAGCATGCCAAATTTCTAGGTTTTCATTCAAGGATGTAATTCCCTTAGCCCTAATCTATTTCATTCACACTCTAATAACATAATCACATATAAAAACATGTTCTATAGGATTATTAGGTATCAATTTAATAAACACATGTAAGGTACTTATCTCACACTTGAAGATTTTCCCTAGCTCCAGGATCATACAAAAGCCTAGGTCTAAATCCCAAATTTCAACATAAATTACAATTTTATGCAAGAGTAACTCAATTATAAGTTAAGAGAGAAAAATTACCTCTATTGGAACAACTAATTTCACCCATTGTTAAATTACACCAAAACCCTAGGTTTTTCTTTCTCTAAAAAACTCAGTTCTCTCACTAGATTAATCCTCCAATTGGTTTACTGAAAGTTTTAGCAGTCTCAATATGTGGGTTTTTGTTTACTCTTAGTAACTCTTGAAGAGGGCAAAGAGAGAGGGTGAGAGAGAGAGAGTGCTGAGAGGGAGAGAATGAGAGTGAGAGTGAGAGAGTGAAATGGGCGTGTGTGTTCTTGGGTAAAATGGGAATGAGAGAATAAGTGAGGTGGGGTAGAGGAGAGAGAATAAGTGAGAGGTGGGGTTGACTTTTCTTCCCCTTTTTTTTCTTTTTTCTTTTCTTTTTTTTTGGTTATTTTTGAGTATTACACATTTAATTTTAGATTTATTAAGATAGTCGTAATAAATCTTGTATTTTTCATAAATTAATTGACCAAATCTAGTATACAATCAAAACTTATCATTAATTGGCTGAGTACAATAGTATTCTATATCAATATAATGATAGCAATACACTCTATAAAAATAATTAAACCAAATTTAAATAATTGAGAAAGTTGTAATTATTCAATTTTGTTTCATTGATTCTTAGAGGTTAAACATGAATATTGTCTATAAAGATAAATATTCTAGTTACTATTTGTACCAATCATTTATGATAATTATGGATCACTGAACTTATAGATAGCAATAGAAAGAATAATATTGAATTAAATTGTTATATTAACCAATATCAATCTTTCATAGCAAACAAAAACAAAAATCAATGAATATTTGAACGAAAGGCAAGAATTTAAATTAAACACATAACCTTACAGTAAAAATAATCAGAATGAAAATTCCCCTTGAGTCAGAACGAAAAACTCAGCCACTCATGATGGAAGACATTGTCTCTTGAATTCCAATAAATAAAAATAAAAGAAAACTGTTATTCTTAAAAGAAGAAAAGCAAAACAACAAGCAACAGGTAGCCGTCTCATTTTTTTCCTTGTTTTAATAAGGGATAGTGGACGTCTCCTTTGCTTGGAATAAATATTGGATATGCCCCTCTCCGTTTTTCTTTTTTCATTTTTTTTGATGGGACCCCATTCAAAAGACTCAATATGAAAAGTGTCCAATAGCCAACATAAGGTCTGTAATTCAAAAAGTTCAATATACTTAAACACAAATGGGCCTATGTCACTCCGTTCTACTAATGAGATCTATCTTCCTAAATTGACCATGTCACCCCTACCCACCGAGAGGATCTGTCATTTGTGGTATCTTATTTGCTGTTCAGCTAGCTCCTGATGAGGTCTATTTAATCGACCTATGGAAGTATTCGATGCTCCCGAGTACTTATTCCTCTCTATGTTCAACTGATAACTAATAGCTTCTTTAGGGACCGATAACTTTAGTTCTCATCGACCAGAGACAATATTCAAGCGAATCTCAAAGTGACTTTTGTTTTCTATCTCAGAACAAAATATATCTTACGGATAAAGAAGGAAACTTTTGAGAATCTAATCGATAAGGGAAAAATCTCCCCGTTTAATCAAACTTGCTAAATGATAACGATTTCAAATCTCAAAAGTTTGAACTCAGAAATTTTTGGATCTCCTCGTATGAAAACTAGGGTTGTAACACCCCGAATGTACATGGTTCTTGCGGACTCAGTGTAAAAGCCTTTAATATATCGAAACCAGGTAAGTTCTCTAGACTTCACACTCGCCACAAAATCACAGGGGGATTCGTATACCCTTCCTCTCTCAATCAGTTCCATTCCTTTAGAAAACTGTTCTTTATAACTTGAGCATCGGAGCTTCCCCCGTGGAGTACCCTTCGGCGGTCTTTTGTAGGTTTTAAGCCTCTTTGTCGAGCACCTGTTTGAGTCACAAGGAGGCGGATCTGTAAAGTTAAGACCCACATCCAATAGATTGGCGCCGTCTGTGGGAATAGACTAGAGAAACTTTGTTGCATCCCTTGGGTCACTAGATCGACATGCCTCCAAAAAGAAGAACCATATCTACCTCAAAGGTTACATCTACCATAAGATGGTTGCACCATCGACTCAACTAATGCCGCTTCCCCAGTAGCACCCGTTCACTCCGGGGACAATTGTATTGCTCCTTCTCAAACCAGAACTACCTCAAAGGCATCTAGTCACGCCCACCGTGCTGATGTTATTGGGCCCAATCGACCACCCTCAACTGAAAAGATTGGAGTCGAAAATACAGAGCATGAGCAAACAACTAGAGGGACTTAGTTGTACCGTTAGGCCAGAAGGGCAATCCTCTTCAGGAGAATCCCAACAAGCGTGCTCACGAAGGTTTGTACCTCGATTGAACCATAAACCATCAGTAACATCTCGCCAGGACCTTGATGACCTAAGAAAGCCAATCGAACAACTCGTTGCAAATAGTTTAAGCGGGCGAATGCCAGAGGAAATGATTTACCCCTGTATCCCTCAACTATGTCATCTTTCGATCCAAAGATCTCCTCATAACCGGTACCTTGAGATGTACTCCTACCTCTTATGGAGAGGTACGATGAAACGACCGACCCACGTGATCACACAACTCACTTTCTAATGGTGATGATTTCAAGAGACATGATGGATGCCTCTATATGCAAACATTTTCCTACCACCCTCAAAGGTAATACACTAATGTGATTTAATTCGCTTCCACCGCTTAGTATCCAGAGTTTTTCCTATCTTCGGCAGCAGTTCGAAGCACACTTCGTAATCAGTCAAGGAGTTAAGAGGAAGTCTACCTTACTACTTTCATTACAACAAAAGGACAACGAGTCTTTAAGAAACTTCCTGGAGAAATTCAAGACCGAGATGATGAAAGTCCCAGCCTTGAACCATTCCATTGCGTTGGCTACGCTTTTTACTGGACTACGTCCATCGGGTATGAAGACATCAATTATAATGAATCCCCCTTCCACCATCCAAAAGTTCTATACTCACGCTGAAAAATACATGACAGTCGAAGATGCTGAAATATTTGAACGACGGAGGAACCGATCATCTTGAAAAGAACATAATCGATTACCTCAATAGCTGTCACTACCACCAAGATTACAGACATATGACTGATGACTATAAAAAGCTCAAAGATGAGCTAGAATTCTTGGTTCGAAGTGAAAGGCTACAAAAATTCTTTAGCATGGAAGGGAAAGACATACCTTCCCCCGATCGGCACGGCTCGCCATGAGGAAACGAACCGAACGGTCTGCTAGTCGGTCGACCATCTTATGACAGACAAGACAGAGTGATCTTCTAGATCCATGACCCGCAGTCTCTGCATGAGCCCTACATTCCTACTTGTGCTTTTTCAGCTTACAACCCGGCATTCTTTGCCTCCATTCTTGACTAAATTCTGATACCTTTCCCTTAGCGGACGCTTTTACAGTATCTCCAAGTAGATGGCTCTTTCTGTATGTATATTCAGTCTATTCAAAATTGATTTCTTTTTATAATAAGACATCCTAGCAAACTCGATGGGCCTTTGTTACCCCATCCTACCAAAGGGATCTATATCTCCAAATGAGTCTCAGTCTCCCCATCCTATCGAAGGGATCTATCTCCTCAAATGGGCCTTTATCACCCTATCCTACTGTAAGGATCTATCTCCCTGATAGGCCTCTGTTGCCCCATCTTACTGAAGGAATCTATCTCCCTGAATGGGCTTTTATCACCCTGGCTTACCAAAGAGGTCTGTCTCCCTGAATAGACCTTTGTTGTCCCGTTATATTAAAGGGATCTATCTATTCGAATGTGCCTCTATCGCCCCATCCTACTGAAGGGATCTATCTCTCTAAATAAACCTCTATCGTTCTGTCTTATCGAAAGGATCCATCTTCCCTAATGGTTCCTTACCACTCCATCCTACCGAAAGAATCTATCTTCTCGAATGGATCTACGTCAACTCAACCTACCGATGGAATCTTTTCCTTCGAACGAATCCATGTTACCTGACCAACCGATGTGGTGATCCTTCTATCGAAGCCATTTTCTTGAATGAGCTTGTATTGCCCTGATCCGCTAATGGGATCCACTATCCCAAAAAAACCGGTGTCGTATTAGTCTGCCCACAAAAGATATTCTTCTTCATCGAAGCACTATTGTCTAAGTTTTCAAAGTGACAGATGAAACCTGATCTTCAGTATGATCATGGTTCAATCGACATGCCTTTCTAATGGAGGCGATGTACTCCCGGATAAGTTAATAATATCCCACAAACCGATTGACTTGGTGAACCATCAGCAAGACACATCTAGAATATGTAAAAAAAGGTATATTCTGTATTCAATCAAAGGAGAAGCTTTTACACAGATAAACATACTATACGGCAAAAGGCTTTCTGAACGAAAAATGCAAAGTCACATCAAATTAGGGAGGGGGAAGTGCTAAGACCTCTCAAGAAAAAGACTCCACGATCACATCTAGAATAGGGCCTTTGCCTATCACTGCCCAACTAGCTACCCCTTCCAAAGGGGGCAAAGCCTCATACATCCCAGCTTCGCAAGATATTGCTTCAGCACACTTTAGCCTCTCTAGTAACCTGCGTTGGGAATGCCTGAGGGTTATAGTGTCCCTAAGACCGGAATCCTCAAGATGTGATATCATTTGCTCGACTTCCGGAAGAGACTCTTCCCGCAACCGCACCAATGTCAACCAACGCCAGCTTCTCTTCTAAGTACTTGATCCATTCGTCCTTTTTAGCGAGTAAAGCATTGGAGAGGCTCTTAGTGTAACACCGACACTGCAGTGTTTCGTACAAGTATACTGTTCATAGAATATATATATATAAAATATTTCTCCGTTTATATATATAAAATTGTTTTTTTTTAAAATTAAATTGCATTGATTTTCGATTTTTTGAGGTTTTTAAATTTAATTTTTGGTATATTTTAAATACCATTTCTGGGATTTGTAAAAGAAAGTTAGTATAAATATATATATATATATATGTAAATAATTATCTATTTATTAATTTATTTATTTACTCAATTAGTTATTTATAAAATGTATTTATATAAATATATATATAAATAATAATAATAATAATAATAATAATAATAATAATAATAAAAATTCAAAAATCGAATTAGGGCTCAAAAGCCCTAATTCTCTCTTCTCTCTCTCTCCTTCTTTCTCTCTCCGTCTTCTCCTCTCCCTCACCCGTGCCCGCCCGTCTTCCACGGCCATCCGCCACGGCCGTCGCCACCACCCGCAGCGACCACCGCTCTTCCTTCTCCACCTCTCCCTTCGGTTCTCTCTCTATCTCTCTCATTCTCTCTCTCTCTCGGCTTATCTCTCACTGCGAATCTCTCTCTCCCTATAGCGGATTCTCCGCCGCTCGCCGTCCCTTTTCGCCACCACCCATAACCACCGACACCTCTCTCTCTATCTCACTGTCCCTCAGTCTCTCTCGCTCTGTCTCTCCCTACGCGCGCGTCGCGCACGACAGTTCCTTGCGTACGCGACTGCTCGCGCGCTGACTGCCCCTGCGCGCGACTGCTCGCCCGCTGACAACCCTCTTGTGCGTGCTCCAATGCGCGATAGCCCCTTCATGCGCGCGCTGCTGCAGCTCCTTCACTGCTTGCGCGCTTTCTGCCACTCTTGCAGAGCCCCAAACTACAGTCGCCCAAACCCTAGACTGCCTGCACTCATTTCTTGCGAAGGTAAGGACGAAAGTTCTGACATATAGATTTAGGGTTTTGACTTGGTATTAATTCCTAAGTTATGTGTGGATTTAAAATGTAGATCTCGGAGTGAACTAAGAAGCCGTTGAGACGAGGAAATAAATGGTTAACGGAAACCCTAGGTAAAGAGATTTTTGGTCTTTTCATTAATTGAATGAAATTAGAATGCATTTAGGGTGAAATTAGCATAAGGAAGTGTTGTATAGGTTTAGAATGTATGTTTGATTGGAATAAAATGCATTTTTGAAATCCTATGCTTGAACAATAAGGCCAAATCTAGTGTCTGATATGAAAGGAGCATGTTAAAGGAATGATAGAATCGAATCGAATTGATTTAAATGGTTTTTTTAGAGTTTAATTTGACATATGTATGAAAACAGTCGAAATTTGGGATTTGAGCCTAAGGATTGATGCATTGTTTTATATTATAGTTGGTGTTGCATATAGGTAAGTCAAATACAATCTCTATATTATGAAAATATGTTTCAATACCTTTAAAATGACATATGGTTTGAAGAAATCGGATGAGAATTGAAAAGTGTATGAATTTTCAAAGATTTTTCTAATTTATAGGAAATTTATGTATTTAGACGTGTTTTCGATTTTGAACGATTTTAGGTTTGAATTTAACTTGATTTTGATTTGGTCAATTTCTTATAAATGGAATGAAAATTGATGACATTGGAGTTTATTCATAAATTGGAGAATTAAGGTTTGTACAAATTTAAGGAAAATAATAAACTCTAAGCTTAATTGGAAATTTGATGATTATTGTGATAATTTGATTAGGTTGATCTCTTTGGAGACTCGAGGAGTCGAATTGGTCTGATTGTGGAAATAGGGTGTGACCACCCTCCCAAGAATGTGAGTAGGACTCTAATTTCTTGCATGAAATAGTGAAACCTGATTTTATCGTGTGTTTTTTTTTTTATAAAACATGCTTTTGATATGTATTGTCTCGACGTATGGAATTAAAATTCAAATATGTTTTGTGACTATTGGAGTGTCGTACTTATGTTTTCTACGATTATGCATCCATGTTTGAAATGAAATGAAATTGTGCCATGATTTGAGATATGAATGATTTTCTATTTTACGATTGCATCGGTTGTTGATTTGAAATGATTTTTGATGAAATGTATTTGGCACACGGATTTGAAATGTTTTGATGAACTGTGAGGGCACCGGGATGCCCACTTGTGATGAGATACTATGATGATAACATTAATGATTCCGTAGCTACGAAGGGACTTTGTAGAGGCACGAGTTTCTCGGATATGCTTCTACAGGAGGTATCCACAAATGTCTAGTTTATTTTATTCATAAGCGTGGCCGGTTGAACCCACATCGGGGGAGGACGTGTGTCCATCACCGTCTAACACCGCACGTGGTCCTATTTGACGAGACTGGGTAAGCAAGGAGCTAAGCCCACGGCCAACATCGGGGTAGAGAGCTGCTTTTGAAACACTTTGCATAATAACACCCCCGATGCGCCTGTCCTTGGTCATGGTTGACCTTTGCCAGGATCCTTTCGGCCAGCTCTATGATCTACTTGATTTTTAAATGGATGCATATATGCATAATATCGTGTGATTGAATAAATGAGTTTATTTTATTGAATATATCATGATTTATTACGAAACTTGAGTTATTATTTACGAATGATACTATTTGACACTCCAATATTTACCTACACTATTAGTAGTTGAGATTAATCCCCTCACTTACTGAGTATCCTCCCATAGATACTCACCCCTCTTCTTTCCTCCCTCAGACAGGATTTTTGTGCTGGAGCGACATCTCAGAGTATAAAGTTTGGGTGTACTTGATGTTCAGGAAGGTGAGATCTAAAGTTTAAATGGAAAGATGAATTACGTAATTTATTTCGACCTTGCGAGGTCTTGTTGAGCTCCGTAGCTGACCGTGTACTTAAATTTGGGATGACTGAAAAATTTATGTATATTTATTGTGAAACTCTCGTATTTCATTTGCATTGAGGCGATTGTACGTATTTGAATGTTACTTGGGAAATTTGTTATACATTTGTATAAATTTAGGTCCGCTCGGTGTGGTAGCTGCTCATGCTCTAGTTAAGTATGACAGTAGAGGTCTGTGGTTAGGTCTGCTAGAAATTTTATAGCCATGCGTTGTTCTGAATGTTGGCTGTGGGAATTGGTTGATTTTGGAGAGGTCGAGATGGCCATTTGTTTATTTTACAGAATGATTTTGAATTTTACAGGTTTAACAGGTTATTTTTACATGGGAGATCTCCAATTTATGTGGAGGTTCTGCCCGATTTTCTGTAAAAATCCAGCCAGCATTCAAGGCAACGGGCGGCTGTTCACGACTCCGGTTCGGGGCGTGACACTTAGCCTGGGCTTTTTTCTCCTTTTGCTCTAAGGCATCCTATAGTGCTAAGACTTGGTTCCCTAAGTGGTTGATCTGCCTTTCCGACTGCTTCCTTGGTTGCCTCTGGAGTTCCACCAAAACTGCAGTTTAAGGAAAAATTACACAAGTCAGTCAAAATGAAGAACTAAACAAAACGAGTTCTGGTTAGAAACAATATCGTCAAGTAAAGAAACTGAAGGGCTTTATCTATCCACTCAGGAGGTGCCTTCGGTAGTTCCAAATCAGGATCCCAAAAGTCAAACCATTTGGCCAGTCAGAACATCCCTTCGGCATCGACACAGTCGTATCGATGGCCTCCCATGCAAACAGCAATCGATCCCCCTCTTGCCTATCCTTTTGAATATCAAAAGGTCTAACAGAAATAAATAGCAGGAACCCATTTTTCTCCGCTTTCTCATAATGAGGGCTCCGTAGCTCTGCAAGAGACTGAGCAGATGCCTTGCCCGTAGGCATAACATGAATGTATGACTCTGCCAAAGAAGCCTCTCATATTAATAGGACAGCAGCATCTGTAGGCACTTCTACCTTAGGAGCTTCTTCCATCGGGATACCCTCTTCGGCACCCTCTGTTGAGGAAGACACACCAAGCGACTGACTACCAGCCCCCTCTGTCTCTACTCTCACAGACTTAAAGCGTTTTGACACATTGTGAGACATATGCTCTTTGGCTCTCCTATGTCCGTCTTCTTCCTCGGAGCATCTTGATGAAACCAGAGATGTATGCTCTCCGACCTCCTCACGTGCCTCCTCTTTGTTGGGTGACTTGGGCACTTGGACTTTTCTTCTCTTTGATTTCGATAACCCCCCTTAGAAGGCCTTTCGGCATGCTCACACGGCCTTTCTACAAACTTTCAAAACATTTAAAATCAAATCTGTGCTCTAATACCAATAAATTTATCACACCCCGACCCTCGAGTCAAGCATGTGACAACTGTCGTGTTATCTAGGCATACGGACATGACCTTCCCATATACCGAGATAATGCAAGGCGTTCAACTCATTTAACCTATTTCAAAAATAGCTCAACAACATTCAAAAGGGCCATCCTGGCCCATACCTATCTCAACACATGCAATTGGTCAACCCGACCATTCAGAAATCACCTCTAGTTTTCCACAACTCAATGAAAGGTAAATAAAAATTTAATTACAATTATAAGTTTGAAATTTCCATTAGGTTGAGAAAAAAAAAATTTAATTACAATTCAAAAAAAATACCCTTCATATGGGTCTAGCTAATTTCCTAAAAAATTTCTACCAAGAATAGACTAGCACTAGTAGTAGAAAGCCTCGCAAAAACCAAAGTTCGACAGGATTCAGCAATGAGGTTGTCTAAATCCCCAACACCAAACTTCCTCTAAAAAATGATAGAAAAAGGGATGAGTTTGGAAATATTCAGTGAGTGGAGTGTAACGGCGTGATTGTGTAAATAAATGATGGATGAGTATGGTAGAGTCAAAACATATGTCACAAATGATTTATTGAATATAAAATAGTTCTAGCAATCATAGTAATTTAAAAGAAATACATCCATACTTTCAGGTATTTCAAAGATCATGAGGCTTCCCTAAGAAATCACTTCTGCCCAAGGTTTAGCCGAACCTGGATGGAAGCCCACCAAGGGGTTTTCAATCCATTCGTTTCACAACACCACATCCCCCCTCCATAGCATTGACTCGTATCTCATCGGAGTGTAACCAGATATAGTACGACGTGATAGAGGAAAGGCCGCGTCTACCTCCCTCGCAAATAAACCTAATCACGCCACTTCATTGGGTCGCTCCGTAAAGGGAATGACTATAACTATTTACCACATGCACCATCCCTTCACAAATATCCAAATCACATTTCATGTGCGATGATTTCAATAAACAATTACCAAATCATACCATAACATTCATAAATCAAATATCCAACAACATAAGACACACATTAATTTGTAAATACAGTGGATGCATACGCAATTTAAATTTTCTTTTCAGATATCCCACAATCACAAAAATTTATACAGAGCGTATAAAATCATTCAAAGTCATTTGTAAACAAATTTTAAATAATTTTACTCATTTATAGCACAACGGACCATCGACTCATCTTTTAGGAGGGTGAACACTTCTAATTCACTACCAATCTTTCAATGTGACCCATTTTCGGGTTCCAATCGGTTATCTTAAATCAATAATTCACAATTTAATTGTTAAACTATATCTATTTCTAGGGTTTATAAATTTTCCCTAATTTGGTACAACTATAATTTCTCAATTTCATGAATCTATATTCTCATTCCATCATTTAGATGTCATTTGCATCACTATAAAACTTTCATTCACAATTTTCCTCAATTTTCTCAAATTTCAAATAATTTACCAACCCTAGGGTTTTGATTTCTAATCAATTTCTCCAAATCTCAACACTAAATTTCAACATAGTAATAAAGAAGCTAAATCTAAGATTAAGGAGGAGAAATTACCTTAATTTGATAGCTGATTGAAGCCTCAATTGTTGAGTTACAATAACCCTAGGTTCTTCCCCCTTTTTAGATCAAACCCTAAACTTCTCCCAGAATTTCTTCCATCACAAGTTTGCTTGAGGATTAGGAAGGCTAATGGAGTGATTCAATGAAGGTATAAAATATTTCGAGAGAGAAAGAGAAATTAAGAATGTGGAAGAGAGAGTGAGAATGCAGAGAGTGAGGGAAGAGAGTGTTCGAGTGTGAGCTTAAGAAGACAAAGAGGAATAAATGAAATAGGTTGCTCGATCTTTATTAATTGTGGAAGAAAAATTACCATTTTACCCTCAAATATTTTAGGTGTCAATTGAGCTTGGAGGGCATTTTGGTCATTTCCTCTCATTTCCATTTGTACGAGTCGATTCGCGACTTCTCAAGTCGATTCATGTGTGTGTGTGTGGAAAGGACAAGTCGATTTGCATTATAAGCAAATCAACTCATAAATGCAAGTTGAATTGATTTGTTTAAGGCACAAATTGATTTCTATGAGACAAGCCTCATACACACCTTCTGAAAAACCAACCAAATTGACTTGTAGCATGGTGAATCGACTCACCATTCCAAACCGAATCGATTCATGCAAGGCATGAATCGATTTGTTGCATTCAACTCTCAAAATCTCTCTATGATCAATAACTGAATCGACTTGAACATGACACAAATCGATTTGTGCCATTGTTTCCTCTCATACAAATCGATTTTTTCCTTGAATAAATTGATTTGTCTTCTTCAATTCATTGGCCAAGTTGATTTCCCTCCTAGGTAAATCGATTTCTCTCCTTCATGCCTCAGACCCCTTCCTCTGTAACACTCACAAATCAATTTGTAAATGATACAAATCGATTTGTCAAGCTAAAATTCACTAAGCCATTCAATTTGCAATGGAAACCGAATCGGTTTGCCTCACTCATTACTCAGAGATCATGTCTGCACTCGACCAAATCGATTTGTCCCTTGGCAAATCAATTTAGCTCCTTCAATTTCCTCATGCGAATCAATTTACCTCCTACCCAAATCAATTTCCTCTCTCACTCATTTCTTCCATACAAATTGACTCACAAATGTCCCTCACATTGGCAAGTCGATTTCCATTCTCATTTTCTTCACATAAATCGACTTGCCTCATTTCTCTTCCTCACAAGTCGATTCCTCTCTTCTTTTATTCCTTCTCACATCTCCTCACACCTTTAACCCCCTCTCACATGAATTGATTTGCTTCCTTTATAAATCAATTCATGTCTCACATTATTACTTCAACTTCCAACTCTACCATTCAATTTCCTCCTTAATGAATTGAGTTGGTCCCTCCCCAAATTGCATTTGCTTGGATTTTATCTCATAACCATCGTTTGTCCAAAAAGTCTAATACCAGTAAGCCATTTAACACTTTCAATTCATATACACCAATTTAATTATAAATCCTTTCCTATTTTCATGAAAGTACAAAATTTGTAAAAATTGAAATTTCATATTCTAAATTTTCAAATATTACACTCCAAGCTTGAAAATCCATCACAATCCGATTTTTTCCTATATTTTTCAAGGAATTAAATGAATTTTTTTTCTAACACTGAATTTTTGGTGTTACAACACTGAACACTTTAAAAAGAAATTTTGTCCTCGAAATTAAAAATAAAACTCATATATCAAATAATTAGGGTTATTATTTCTCATCGTATCCTTGGGTTCCCACGTCTCTTCCTCGACTTGGTTATTTCTCCACTGTACCTTGGTCATGGGGATTTGTTTACTCCTCAATTGCTTGGTCTGTTGTTGATCAATGATCTTTACTGGTTGTACCTTGAAATTCAAATCTTCACTCAACTCTACCGGAGGAGCTTCCAATATATGTGAGGGATTCGACAAGTATTTCTTTAATATTGAAATGTGGAAAATATCATGAATCCTCTGCAACTTCGTTGGTAATTCCAGTCGGTATGCCATTTTTTTGATCCTTTCAGGGTTCTTAAAGGGACCAATATAATGAGAATTTAACTTTTCTTGTTTCTGAAACTGGATTATACCCTTCCAAGGAAATATCTTTAAAAACATCATATCTCCTATTTCGAATTCCAAGGGTCTTCTCCGCTTGTCGGCATAACTCTTTTGTCGATCTTGAGCCACCTTCATTCTTTCTCGAATCAATTTTACCTTTTCCTTAGTGGTCTTAATCAGTTCTACACTTTCAATTTTCCTCTCTCCAATCTCATCCCTATATAATGGATTCTAGCACTCTCCTGTAAAGAGTTTCATATGGAGACATCTCTATATTAGCTTGATAGCTATTATTAAAAACAAATTCGACCAACAGAAGGTGACTATCCCAACTTCCTTGGAAGTCCAGGATACATGGCCTTAGCATGTCCTCTAAAGTTTGAATTGTACGCTCTGATTGTCCATCGGTCTAAGAATGGAAAGCAGTACTGAATCTCAGTTTAGTCCTTAAGGACTTTTATAACTTTGACCAAAATCGGGAAGTAAATCGAGAATCACGGTCTAACACAATGGATACCGGAACAACGTGAAGCCTCACGATCTCGTTAATATATAGTTTGATCGATCTTTCCAAAGAATAAATATTCTGAATCGGCAAGAAGTAAGCCGACTTGATGAGAGGGTCCACAATTACCCATATGACATTGTGACGACTTAGAATAAGTGGTAAACCCATCACAAAATCTGTAATGATGTGTTCCCACTTCCTTTCGGGAATTGGTAGTGGTTGGAGAACACTGGCCAGCCTTTGGTGTTCAGTTTTGACTTGTTGGCACATTAGACATCTAACAACAAACTCGGCTATCTCTCTCTTTAACCTGGGCCACCAATATGACTCCTTGATTGTTCGGTACATCTTAGTACTCCCCGGATACATGGCATAGGCTGAGGCATATGCCTATTCAAATATGGCTTTTCGGAGATCTTCATCCTTTGGGACGCATATACATCTCCCATAAGTTACAATTCCATCTTCTCGGATCTGGAACTCACCGCCTTCCCCTTTATATATTTTCTCCACTATACCCTTCAATTCCTTGTCGATTGCTTGAAGCTCCTGAATGCGGTCTACCAATGTAGGACTCATCATAAACTTGGCCAAGTGTGCATCGTGATCATCCTTAGTCAAATCGACTCCAAGTGCTCGGAGTCTAAATAAACGAGAGGTAGAAACTCCCTTGGGATATTGAAGATGAAGATTTATGACTTAAGGCATCTGCAACTATATTCGCCTTTCCAGGGTAGTTATCAATCATTAGATCATAATTCTTGATTAGTTCTAGCCACGTCCGTTGTCTTAAGTTTAGCTCATTCTGAGTGAGCAAATATTTCAACCTTTTGTGGTCAGTAAAGATCTTGCATGTGAACCTATATAGGTAATACCCTCAAATCTTTAGGGCAAAGACAATAGCAGCTAATTCCAAGTCGTGAGTAGGGTAGTTAACTTCATACTTCTTTAGCTGGCGAGAGGCGTAAGCAATCACCCTATCGTCTTGTATTAACACACACCCTAGTCCTTACTTGCTGGTGTCACTGTATACCACATAATCATTGTCGCTACTAGTAGGAAGAGTAAGAATAGGAGCAGAGGTCAACTTTCGCTTAAACTCTTGGAAACTACCCTCACACCTTTCCTCTCATTCAAACTTGACTCCCTTCCGAGTCAAATTAGATATTGGAGCTGCTATCTTCGAAAATCCTTCTACGAATCTCTAATAATACCCTGCTAATCTGAGGAAACTTTTCACCTTGGTGACAATCTTAGGCTGCTCCCACTTTAGAATAGCTTCTCCTTTTTTGGATCTATGAAAATTCCATCTCTGGAGACAACATGCCCCAAGAAACCAATCTCCCTTAGCTAAAACTCGCACTTGAAGAATTTGGCATACAACTTCTCCCTAAGAATTTATAGTACAATCTGAAGATGTCAGAATGCTATTCATCATTCTTGAAATACATCAAGATGTTACCAATAAAAATTATAATAAATTTATCAAGATATGGATAAAACACTCGATTCATGAGATCCATGAAGATTGCAAGAGCATTTGTCAACTCAAAGGGCATTACTAAAAATTTGTAGTATCCATATCGTATCCTAAACATGGTCTTGTGAATATCATGACCCTTAATCCTCAGTTGATGATAACTCGATCTTAAATCTATCTTTGAGAATACACTAGCCCCTTGAAGTTGATCAAAAAGATTGTTAATCCTTGGGAGAGGATACTTGTTTTTGATCATTACCTTATTGAGTTGTCGGAAGTCAATACATAACCGGAAGGTTCCATCCTGTTTTTTCACAAACAAAACCGGAGCACCCTAAGGTGAGGTAATCGGCCGGATAAACCCCTTGTTCAACAATTAATGGAGTTGAACCTTCAACTCCAATTCTGTGGGTAGCATTCGATATAGAGGGATAGAAATCGGTGTAGTGCTGGGAACCAGATCTATAGTAAAATAAAACTCCTGGACTAGTGGTAATCCCAGTAACTCTTTCGAAGAAATATCCAGAAACTCATTCACTACAGGAATATCATCCAGATTAGGGCTTCCCACCGTGGTGTCAATAATGTGAGCTAAATAAGTTTCGCACCTTTTATGTACTAATTTCCATACTTCAAGAGTTGAAATCACACAGTTCGACAAGACTCACTGTTCACCGGTGAATATGAGTAGAGGATGTCCTGGCCTATAGAATTTAACTTTTTTAGTGAAGCAGTTCACTGAACCTCAATGAAGATGTAGCCAATCTATACCTAGTATAGCGTCGAAATCTCTCATCTCTAACGGAGTCAAGTCCGCTTCGAGAGTTACCTCCCTGACCTTCACCTCACAATTCCTATACACTGTATCCCTAATCAGTTGTTCCTCCAATGGTGTGATAACCAATAACCCTTCAATAAGCGGAGTTAAAGCCCTATCAAAATGTTTAGCAAATTCTGCACTCACAAATGAATTAGTAGACCCAGTATCTATTAGCACATGAGTATCAACACCAAAGATTTTATCATACCTATCAATATAGACTATAAACAAAATCATATCATCGACATTCTTCAAATCATAATCATAAAACCATTTATATCACATTTTTAAATTTTTATACTTAAATTTCAAAGGAAATTACCTGTGATTATGTTAGGATTGGTGAGTCTCTTCATTGGTTATAGCATAAATTCTTGTCTAAGTTCTTGGTTGGGGACGTTCAGTAAAAGCACTACAGTATTACTTCCTATGTCCGTCTTAGGAGTAGTACTGGTGGAAGGTGCGGAAATAGTAGCGAGGTCTCTCTTACAGCCACTAGGAGGACCTCAAACTTATCGATTCTCTTACCCTTCCGCATCCAACTTTGGATAAGAGTATTGAAGGTGACTCTCCTTCCCACAATGATAACATCTTTTGGGTCCTTTACGCGGACCCGAGTGGTGCCCTTGCAATTTGGGCAGGGTTCTCCCCTACCACTTCTCAATCCTTCTCCCAAACTAACATATCTACTAGAAGCATTTGGCTTGAAAGTTGATTGGCTTTGGGGAGAGCTAACCGATCCTGAGACGGATCCGCCACTATAAGAGCCCATGTTTCTACTCTTCTTGAAACTTTAGACCGATATGAATCCACCAAATCTCTTCCTTTTCCTAGGGTGCTCTCCAACCTTACCTCTCTCTTGCACCATTTTCTCAGCCCTCAAGACCAATTCCAAGATTTCTTGGAATGTATGCCCTTTAGTGATTGACATCTTTTCTCTTATGCTCAAGTTCAGTCTCGATTCAAATTTCGTACATAAGAACTATTCGGAGTTCACAAAGTCCAGAATATAAGTAGCAACTCTCTCAACTCTATCTCATACTCAGATATTGCCTTGTTTTCTTGGGCTAATTTGAAGAATTCCTCCCTCTTTTGGTCCCTATAGAACCGTGTAAGTACTTTTCCCTGAAAGCTCTAAGGAATTCTCCCCATATAGGTGGTGTGGTCATTCTAACCTTCATATTTTCCCACTAATTTCTCGCATTCTTATCCAATAATTTCACTACCACCCACAACTTCATCTCATCATCTAACTTCATATCAGTGACAGTCTCCTGAATTCAACCAATTCATTTCTTGGCCACCGAGGCATCAAATGTGTCGAAAAAAGTCTCACATACGAGTTTTCCTGCCTCTTTGATTAGTTTCGACAACTCAATGGTAGGATGGTCTGTTAAGGCAACAACCGGAGGAGTAGGTGCCATTAGAACACTTGGTGTAAATGTCAGTATTGGAGGAGGAACCGGCGAGGAGCTGAAATTTGGTGCGAAGTTTGGAACTATGCCCCGTAAATGTTCCACTACTCCATTACTTGCTAGAGGGCGGCTATAGAAAGAGCGAGAATCCTAGTTGAAGGAGCTGGGTGTGTAGATACTGAAATAGGTAGAGCATACGAGGATGACTCATCTTCATGCTCTTGAGGAGGAATTTCGCTTACATTCCTTATTTTTCCACATGGAGACATGATTAATCTACAAGAGAAGAGCTAGGTTTAGTTTGCTATTCTAAGATAATGCCAAGCACCTATATCTATAGGTATGTCCATATTCTAGGACCCATAGGAGACTTTTTAAAACCATTTGAAAATAACTTTTGAAAGTTAATGAACAATCTTTTGAAAATTCTACAAACTTTTAAAACATTTAAAATCGAATCTGAGCTCTGATACCAATAAAGTTGTCATGCCTCGACCTTCAAGTCAAACACGCGACAACCGCCCATTATCTCAACATACAGGCATGATCTCCCCGTATACTGGGATAGCTCAAGGCGTTCAACTCTATCAACCTATTTCAAAAATAGTTCAACAACATTCAAAGGGCCATCTCGGCCTATACCTGTCTCAGTACAAGCAATAGGTCAACCCGACCATTCAGAAATCACCTCTAGATTTTCTATAACTCAATGAAAGGTAAATAAAAATTTAATTACAATTATAAGTTTGAAATTCCCACTGGTTTGACAAAATGAAATTTTAATTACAATTCAAAAGAATACCCTTCATATGGGTCCAACTAATTTTCTAAAAAATTTCTACCAAGGATAGATTAGTACTGGTAGTAGAAAGCCTCGCAAAAACCAAAGCTCGGCAGGATTCAACAATGAAGTTATCTAAATCTCTAACACTAAACTTCCTTTGAAAAATGATAGAAAGAGAAGTGAGTATGAGAATGTTTAGTGAGTGGAGTGCAATGACCTGATTGTGTCAATAAATGAGAGGTGAGTGTGAGAGAGTCAAAGCATATGTTACAAACGATTCATTGAATATAAAATAGTTTCAGCAATCACAGTAATTTAAAAGAAATGCATCCATACTTTCAAATATTTCAAAGATCATAGGTCTCCCTAATAAATCACTTCCGCCTAAAATTTGACCGAATCTGAATGGAAACCCACAAGGGGTTTTCAATCTATTAGTTTCACAACACCATACCACCCTTTCTTGGCGTTGACTCGTACCTCACCGAGGTACAACCAGATATAGTATGACGTGATAGAGGAAAGACCGTGTTTACCTCCCTCGCAAATAAACCCAACCATGCTACCTTGTTGGGTCATTTCGTGGAGGGAATGATTATAACCATTTACCGCAAATATCATACCTTCACAAATATCCAAATCACATTTCATATGCCATGATTTCAATAAACAATTACCAAATCATACCATAGCATTCATGAATCAAATATCTAACAACATATGACACACATTAATTTGTAAATACAATGGATACTAAATTCTCTTTTTAAACATCTCACAATCACAAAAATTTATACAAAGTATAAAAAATCATTCAAAATCATTTATAAAAGAATTTAAAATAATTTTACTTATTTATAGTACAACGGACCATCCACTCACCTCTTGGAGGGGTGAACACTCCCAATTCACCATCAATCTTTCAATGTGACATCTTCTCAGGTTTCAATCGGTTATCCTAAATCAATAATCCACAATTTAAAATGTTAAACCACCTCTATTTCTAGGGTTTATAAATTTTCTCTAATTTAGTATAACCCTAATTTCTCAATTTCATGAATCTATGTTCTCATTCTATCATTTTGATGTCTTTGCATCATTATAAATGTTTTATTCACAATTTTCCTTAATTTTCCCAAATTTCAAACAATTTACCAACCCTAAAGTTTTGATTTCTAACTAGTTTCTCCAAATCTCAACACTAAATTTCAACATAGTAACAAAGAAGCTAAATCCAAGATTAAGGAGGAGAAATTACCTTAATTTGATAGTTGATTGAAGCCTCAATCATTGAGTTACAACAACCCTAGGTTCTTCCCCCTTTTTAGATCAAACCCTAGACTTCTCCCAAATTTTCTCTCATCACAAGTTTGCTTGAGGATTCTGAAGCTAATGGAGTGATTTAATGAAGGTGTAATAAATTTCTAGAGACAGAGAAATTAAGAATACGGGAGAGAGAGTGAGAATGCAGAGAGTGGGAGAAGAGAGTGTTCGAGAGTGAGTATGAGAAGATGGGTTGTTCGATCTTTATTAATTGTGGAAGGCAAAATTATCATTTTAACCCCTCATTTCCATTTGTACGAGTCGATTCGCAGCTTTTCAAGTCGATTCATGTGTGTGTATGTGGAAGGGACAAGTCGATTTGCATTATAAGCAAATCGACTCACAAATACAAGTTGAATCGATTTGTGCAAGGCACAAATTGATTTGTGTGAGACAAGCCTCAAATATGCTTTATGAAAAACCAACCAAATCGACTTGTGGCATGGTGAATCGACTCACCATTCCAAATTGAATTGATTCATGCAAGGCCTGAATCGATTTGTTTCATTCGACTCTGAGAATCTCTCTTTGATCAATAACTGAATCGAGTTGAACATGGCACAAATTGATATGCGTTCTTCAATTCATTGGCCAAGTCGATTTCCCTCTTAGATAAATTTATGCCTCAGACCCCTTCCTCTGTAACACTCACAAACGATTTGTAAATGAAACAAATCAATTTGTCAAGCTAAAATTCACTAAGCCATTTGATTTGCAATGGAAACAGAATCGATTTGCCTCACTCAATGCTCAGAGATCATGTCTACGCTCAACAAAATCGATTTGTCCCTTGGCAAATCGATTTGGCTCCTTAAATTTCCTCATGCGAATCAATTTACTTCCTACCCAAATCGATTTTTTCTCTCTATCATTTCTTCCATACAAATCGACTCACAAATGTTCCTCACATTGGAAGTCGATTTCCATTCTCATTTTCTTCATATAAATCGACTTGCCTCATTTCTCTTCCTCACAAGTCGATTCCTCTCTTCTTTTATTCATTCTCACATTTCCTCACACCTTCAACCCCCTCTCACATGAATTGATTTGCTTCCTTTATTAATCAATTCATGTCTCACATTATTACTTCAACTTTCAACTCAACCACCCCTCTCACATGAATTGATTTGCTTCCTTTATTAATCAATTCATGTCTCACATTATTACTTCAACTTTCAACTCAACCATTCAATTTCCTCCTTCACGAATCGATTTGGTCCCTCCTCAAATTGCATTTGCTTGGATTTGATCTCATGGCACATTGTTTGTCCAAAAAGTCTAATACCACTAAGCTATTTAACATTTTCAATTTATATACACCAAATTAATTATAAATCCTTTTCTATTTTCATGAAAGTACAAAAATTGTAAAAATTGAAATTTAATATTCTAAATTTTCAAATGTTACACTCCAAGCTCGAAAATCCATCACAATCCGATTTTTCTCTATATTTTTTGTGGAATTAAATGAATTTTTTTTTCTAACACCAAGTTTTCGGTGTTACATCACACTCAATACACAAATCACAGGGAGATCCGTCTTCTCTTTCTCTCTCAGTCTATTTCATTCTTTTCGAAAACTACTCTTTCTGAGTTGAGCGTTGGATTCTCTTCCATTGAAACACATTCGGTGGTTTTTTGTAGATTTTAAACCTTTTCATGGAGCACGCATTCGAGTCACAAGGAGCAGAATCTGTGGAGTCAAGACTCAACTCTAATTTTTTTTTGCAACCCTTAGAATCTCTCTTTTTTATGAAGAGAAAATAATTTAATCTAATTAAAGTTCTCAAAAATAAAGATTTCCAAAATTCAATTAGTTACTAATGCTAAAAGTACCAACTAACTTGGAGAAGAAAAAAAAATCCTAAAATTAGGATGGTACAAGAGATGATAAGGTAAATTCTCAATATGTGAAAATCTTGACCAAATATCAGCAAGTTCAACATCTTCTTTTTGTAGAGTATTCCATCTTCACTTTCCAATTTTGTTTCTCAAATTGTTGCAAATTTTTCTATTTTTCTTTGTATTTCCTTTATCAACTCTTCCAATAATCTAATTAAATAATTTATTATAAAATATCTAATTAATACAATATTCATTTAAAAATATAACAAAATTGACCACAAAAATAGTATTAATTTAAGTCTCATCATCGAGCAGCATGTATTATTTTATATCTCAAAGATTGTTCAAGTAAGGGATGCTCGGCGGATTGATAATTAAATAAAAACTTATATCATCATTATTGATTCGATAAAAAATTATCTATGATGAAAATAAAAGAAAAATAATAATATAAAATTTGAAACGAAGTGTACAAATACATATTTCTAATAATAATATAGAGTTTAATTTTATGGTAAATATTTATTTGAAATTATATGGAGAAGAATGAAACTATAAAATTAGAAATTTATAATTAAGAAATTAGAATAAACAATTTATATAATTATATATATATGAGATCGCATTCTGAACAAATACAAGTAAATTGCAAGATTTTGAACTACAGGAGGCGTTGGGTCAAAACTATCCTCGAGGAGATCTCTCTCTTCTCTCTTCCTCTCTCTCTCACTACTTTTTCTTTTTTTTTTTCAATGATTATTTTCAGTATATGCTTGGTGGGCTTGACATAGATATCATTATTTGCCTAAAAATACGTGGAAACTTGAGATATGCATTTGCATGCAAAAGTTAACTTTCTGAACTGAAATGATACTGAGTGCCTCCTAATTTGTGATTAGTGGTCTGAGGAACTCTCCTGGCATATGAAGGGCTAGACAAGTGTTGTCCTTTTACATTCGAAAGTAGTGATGATCATCTCATCTGTCATCTTTCAGCTTTTCTTCTGGCAATCAAAGGCATTTTCGGGGCAGCCACGTTAAAAGGGATGGTAGTTGGTATGTAGTCATAATTGCATGCATTACATGGAGGCATCTGATCAGGTTGGTTCTCCTTTGATTTCTTCATCGGTTTTCTCAATCTCTCCAGATGGATCAAGACAAAAAAATTTCACACCCAAATAATGAGAATGGCATGCTCACCTCCGTCCAACCACTATGTCTACCACAAATTTAAGGATAGATTAGATATCAAGTGAGGTCTGTCTTCTTGTTGGGGTCTTTTTGAAAAGTTTAAAATGTTACCTCATGCAATGATTTGCTTGATTTTTGCTTTTTGTAGAGATGGGTTGTGTTGTGCATGCACTAAGATTGGCATGAACTTGAGGATGGGGCATCTAATAATTTTGATTCTCTCTGTCTCTCTCTAGATTATTACCCAAAGCTTGTCATTTCCATTATTGGACATGGGAACAACTTTTAGTCCTCAAAATCAAAGATAAAAATGGAAGATAATACTAAGAAAATCTTAAAATATATGGTTTGTATATAAAGGAAATTTTTTAAATAAAAAAATGAAGAATACAAATTCACGTGTCACTTTCAAATCACTAGACTTACCAAATAATTAGGTAGAAAGAAATATATAAAAAGAACAAAAGAGGAAAAAAAAAGCTGTGTGTGTGTGAGAGAGAGGAAAGATAAAGATTAGGCGCAGCTCATTTTCAAACGTCAAAAGCCTCACTCACAATCTCACATATTGGCCATTGCAAGTCCACATTTTGCGTCAATGAGGTGACACAACCAACAATCGCTCAGTGATCACACACACATCATATACAATTGTTTGTTGCACTTTCAAGTGCATTACGTCTCCTTTCTAAAAGCCAACCTTAGTTATATAGATAAATAGATAGGGATTAGAGTGAGAACACTGTTTTAGATTGGTAATGATCATCAATTATGGTTGAGAAGTACTAATAACAAATGTCCTTTTTCGAAGAATTGGGAGGCTTCTCCAAGTGGACCCACCAACTCTGTTGGGTAAGCCAACAATTAGATGCTTTCCCTTCTAGTTTTTAGTTGCACTTTTTCTATATTTATATTTCATGTCCAATTCATAAATAATGCATTTTATTTTCGCTAATATTAAAGTTTATTAATATGTTAAAAGTATGCGTGGTTAAACTTATTTTGAATAATTTATAAATTCTTAAAATTTATAAGTTTTTGAAATTTACAAAATTTCATATCTTATTTTCAGAATAAGTTGTTACAGTTTTTGTATAAAAAAGCACCTATTTTCTTGGGATCTTGGATTTTTCTTGACAGGGTTTGGATAAGTACCCATATTGGATAAAAGGGTTAATCAACTTTTGGGGCTGATTAAAATGTGAACATGAAATCATTAGGGCTTTAAGTTTCACACTTGTACTACATTAAAGCAAAAGGAAAATTTATTAAGACATTGAGAGAAGTGAAGTTCAAACAAGCAATCAAGCCGGAACTGTTTGTGGGGGGCAATGCAAACTTTACTAGAATAGCAAGAGAGTAGGAACAATAAAGGTATTCCTTTATTTTTGGTGTACTTGTAATCATCTTAACTAGGAGGTTTGGCCCATACATTATTACCAAATATTATAAGATCTTGACTAACCAATAACTTAATAATGAGGCAATAAAGTTTCATTCCAAACCGCAAGTGGCTCTTCACTTCAAATTCGAAAATAAATTAATCAAAATTGCTAAGAAGTCCCTATTAGATGTTTATCTCATGTGCAATTCAATAGATCCTCTCACGAATAGAAAGAAGAGAAATCTACCCACGATAAGGTCAAATTGTCCCTTCGGGCATGGGCGGCAAATGTATGTGATAAAGGGTAACATATGGTCACAAAAGAGATTGATGAGCCATCTAGAAAAATGATGAGGAAATTCATGGGAAAGCCAATCTAAGAGATGAAAATTCAAATGTTAACATGAAAAAATAATTTTAAGAAAATAGAATGTCATTCCATTTCTAGGTTATTATATATATATATATATATATATATACACACAAAAAGACAACAAGACTAATAGACAGTCAGTTTAGTGGGATGAAATGGTAGATCTTTTAATCAAGTCTCGAATTCGAAATTTAAGAATAAAAAAAATTATGTTGAGAGATCTGTCCCCTAATAGAACTTCCACAAATACTCGAATTGGATTAGTCGGAGTATCATTTCGAATACTAATGATAGATACCAATTAAAAAAAAAAAAAAGAAAAAAACAAAGAGACAACAAGGTTCTACGAGGTAATAAATTATAAAAGGAAATATCCTACAATATGGTAGTTAGGGTTAAGGGAGTATTCTAAATAATATCTAACATCCCCTTACAGAAATCAACTTAATTTTTATTACTAAGTCGTGAAAATGACTATCAGAATGAGACTCGCTAAAAATATCAACTAACGAATCAAAATTTGACAAGGTGTTAGGGAATAAAGTGATAAATATCTTTTGGTGTAATGAAAGAAATCAGCAATCATAGTGTACTATGATTGTCGGTAGAACTAAATGATTAACTCTCATAGCTATTAAGAGCCAAAAAAGCCATAGAAGCTCATCATGATGTCGATTAAAACGCAATAGTTTGCCTTAGTGCTCGATCAAGCTATAACAATATACATCAATAGGATATCTGGTCCAATCAACATAGGCAAGTGACTGGGAATGACTTAGAGGGAAGGTGCAATTCCTGAAACAAAGTTCCCTTCACACATCACAAAGGACAGTGGCATGATGGGTAGAATGAGGAGCTGTCATAAATTGACTTGCTATGTGGATGACATTAGGCTCATGTGGTGTTTGTACAATATTATTATCTGTCAATCTAGCACGAGTAAGAAGAAAGGATGCAGATTTTCCCAAGAAAAGATATACAGTTTGACTAGATATAACTTCAAAACCTAAAAACTAGATGAGCGGTCCAATGTGTTTCACCTCAAATTAATGGCTTAAGAAATCCTTAAGAGCGTATTCCAGTAACATCTAACCCTGAAAGAGAGAAAAATGATACTGGCATTGTGGACAAAGAGAGTTTAGTCGTTAGGACTAAAGGTAAATCCTTGGAAAATCAAGCTTGTAGAGTCTGTTTAAGACCATACAAGGTTCAACAGAAAAACCTTTAAAGAGAATGGTAATGACTTGGGGGAAGGATATATGTAATTTTCTTTCGAAGTATCACAGTTCAAAAAGGCATTTTGACATCTATATGATCAAGTTGCCATTTTTTACTAGTGACAACGACAATAAAGCAACGTTGTGGAGTTTGTTTAAGACCATACAAAGCTTAGCACGAATGAAAATCCTATTACGGAGGATATTCTTGACTAGGGGAGGATATATATAATTTTCCTTTTGAAATATATCCTCATTCAAGAAGGCATTTTTGCCATCTATGTGATAAAGTTATCATTTTTTACTAGCGACAAATATAATCAAGTAATGAAAGTAAGTGAATCTCGCAACTAAAATAAAGGTCTCTTTGTAATCAACTCCATACTACCAAGTGAAATCTTGGACTACAAGACAAGTTTTGTGGTAGTCAATTAAGCCATTAGCCTTCGTTTTGATCTTATAAACCTATTTACTGCCCACAAGGGTCTTGTCCAGTTGCAAATCAACATGAGTACAAGAACGATTCTTTTGAAAAGACTACAGTTTGTTAGACATAGCTTGATGCCGACACGGATTTGATCTATTCCCTTTATAAGATGAAGGGTCATACAATGGGCAAGAAGAACATAACAATGGAAATCACGAAGATAAACAGGGGACTCACATACCACTAGTAGAATCATTGGGTTCAAGGGGCTCACGTAGATTGAAATCTTGTGGTTGTCGAGATTTAGTAGCAAACCTATCATTTGATGAGCTTGACAAGCTAGTACCAAAACTGGGGTATTCTAGGAACCGGACAAGTTAAGTTGGTATGATGACGAAATGTGTTAAGAGAAGTGGGATATGCTGCTAAACATCATATGCTCCCAACATATAACATGACGAGAAATACAAAACGTTCGAGATAGAATCATAACATCAATGCCCTTATGTTCAATCCCATACTCAACGAAAGAACTTGAACACGAATAAGATTCGAGTTTATTTCTTTGGTGATATTGAAGAAAAACAAAACATGCATACTTGAAAACACGTAAAAAATAATTGTAATTTGGATGATGGCCAAACAGTTTACAAGGAATTTGGTTAGGAGAATAGAAGATAGAATAAGATTGATAATGTAGGTGGCAGTGAGGATGACTTTCCCCAAAATGCCTGAGGAAAAGGAAATGTCCTAATTTCCATTCAACCCGAGACTCCTAGGCCAAGATTCATGGAGAATAGTCCCATGACTTCTTAAAGTGAACAGAAAGACATGGGGAATAGTCCCATGACTTCTAAAAGTGAGAAGAAAGCACAACTCTTGATATTCTTTTAGGATTATCTAATTTAAGTGTTTTAATTCGTTTTGCAAATTATGTGTGTTATAATGAAAAATTCTACATATATTTTTAGAAATTTATATCAATTTTGTGTAAAATGTATTTGTTGGAGTCGATTTTTATTCCATAGATAATTGATCTTCCGGCTCGAATGAGAAACCTAGTAGTGATGGCTCCTTGGGTCTTCAAGACTAAAAAGACCTGCAAAAGACCCCATCGGAGTTGGTCCGACGGGAGGACTCTAATGCTCAAGTCAGACAGAGTGATAATAAAATAAAGAAAATATTAAGAGGGCCGAGAGAACATAACCCTGCATTGTCTCTGTGTGTATTTGTACAGCTTGATCGGTGCCAGCGAGTCGGTTGGATCGTCATCGATAGAGAAACTTGCAGAAGACCCCACCGGGATTTGCCCGATGGGGATAGTCCGATACTCAAATCAATAAAAATGATAATAGATGAGCCGAAGGGTCTCAGATATGACCATGTATAACCTCGATGTGATATATGAACATAGAGAGAGATAGTAAACGTATCACGTGTGTATAATTGAGTATAAAGTTGTACCAGTATGTATAAAATCAAATGGAACCATACCTCTAGGGTGATATAAATTTGGCTATAAAATCGTACCTCTGACGATATATAGAATTCTGTATGAAACTCCCTCTGAATGGTATATAAAACTGAGTATGAATCTCCTTTCTGAATGGTGTATAGAATTGTCTCTCTCTTGTATGTCAAAAACTAAGTCCCCTCTGGGGGTTTCCTATATTCTGTATTTATAGCCTTCCAAGAGGTATAGAAAACCCTAGTTTCTTTTTTGTCTTATGTCTTTCGGAATGGCAGGTGTTAATGGTGAAAGACTTCTAAAAGATTTAGATTTTCTTAGGTTTAATGAAGATTTAGAATTTTAGGAAGATTTTCTTCCTAATCAAGAATTCAAGAGAATTAGAATTCTACAGAGATAAGGAAAGTTTCCAGTGTCATGGAGATTTCATTCAATGAATGATTTTAGGAACCTATTAAATATGGTACCATCATTTGCCCTCATTTCTAATGACATTTTGGAAAAATGGTATTAGAACTAGATTGAATTGGAGAGTCAAAAGAGGCACGAAAGTGGAGCATTTAACACGAAAAGTGTCGGTGACAAACCGTTAGAACTGCTTGAGAAAAATCTTGATTTGCGACCAAGAGGCCGAGTAAATGAGAGGTTGAGAGACCAAAAGTTCGAGTGATCAAGAAGTTGAGAGACCGAGTAACTAAGGGATCGAGTCACTAAGAGGTCAAGTGATTGATAGATTGAATGGCCGAGAGATCAAGTGATCAATTGATTAAGTGATCGGGAGACCGAGAGATCGACGGGTTAAATGATTAAGAGATTAAGAGATCGACAAGTCAAACGATCAAAATATCAATAGGTCAAGAGACTGATAAGTCGAACGATTCAAATAATTGGGAGGTTAAGAGACCAACTAGAGATTGAGAGTTGAACAATGAAGAGACCAACAGGTCAAGAGATCAACAGATCAAATGATTCGAATGATCAGGAAGTCAATAGACCAAGATTGAGAGACCGACAGGTTAAATGATTTGAATGATTGGGAGGTCGAGAGACGGACAAAAGATTGAGAGACCAACAGGTCGAATGATAGAGAGACCGATAGATCAAATGATTTGAATGATTAGGTGGTCGAAAGACAAATAAGAGATTGATAAACTGAAAGGTTAAACGATAAAGAGACTGATAGATCGAACTATTTGAATGATTAAGTGATCGAGAGACCGACAGGTTGAATGATGAAGAGACTGACAGGTCAAGAGATGATAAATCAAACGATTCAAATGATTAGATGTTAATAAATTGAGATTGAGAGACCGATGAACCGAAAGATGGAGAGATCAATAGGTTGAATGATTTGAACGATCGGGAGGTCGAGAGACAGACAACAGATTGAGAAACTGACAGATCAAACAATAGAGAGACTGATAGTTCAAATGATTCCAATAATTGAGTGGTCGAGAGACAGACAAGAGATTAAGAGGCCGACAGATCGTACGATGGAGTGTCCGATAGGTTGAATGATGGAGCGACCGATAAGTAGAATGATTTGAATGATCGGGAGATCAAGAGGCTGGCAAGAGATTGCGAGACCGATAGGTCGAACGATAGAGAGATCGACAGATTGAGCAATTTGAATGATAGGGTGGTCGAGAGACAGACAAGAGATTGAAAAACCGACAAATCGAATGATAGAGCGATCGACAGGTCAAACGATTCAAATGATCGGGAGATCGAAAGGCTGACAAGAGATTGAGAGACCGATAGGTCAAACGATATATAAACCGACAGATCAAATGATTCGAATGATTGGGTGGTTGAGAGATTGACAAGTTAAATGATGGAGAGACCAATAGGTATAACAATTCAAATGATCGGAGATCGAGAGACCAATAGGAGATTGAGAGATCGACAGGTCAAACGATGGAGTGACCAACAGATCGAATAATTTGAATGATCAGGAGGTCAAGAGACCGGTAAGAGATTGAGAGATCGACATGTCAAATGATGGAGAGATCGACAGATCGAATGATTCAAATGATCGGGTGATCGAGGGATCGACAGGTCGAACGATGGAGATATCAATAGTTCGAATGATAGAGAGACCGACAAGTTGAGAGACTTAAGCAAAAGTGTCTGATTAAGTAGTAGCCGAGAGTGTAAAATGCTTGTGTTATGAAAATTAATAGTAGAAAATTTAAAGACTGACCTGGAGTCGTAGTTTTCGATAAGTGTGAGATAGTAGAAACTAATGCGAAAGATAGTACGGCCGGGCTTTGCATGCATGAGTGTTGGCTTGTTGTCGAAGGCGTTGTAACCGAGGAGATATTAGGCATTAGAGCCAAGAGAATACATTGGAGTAATGTTGCAGCTGGTGTGATACGATTTCAAAAGAAAGAGAGTTAAATCCCATTCGATTCAGTAATAACCATTTTAAACAGAAACCAAGAGAAAGGGAGTTGAATCCTATCTGGGGTCGGAGCTCATAAATAGAAAACTGAGAAAGGGAGTTAGATCTCATCTAGGTACTAAGACCTCATGCAATATAGAAAACCGAGGGAGAGAGTTGAATTTCATCCGGAGGGCCAAAACCCTAAATAAAAAACCAAGAGAAAGTGAATACTGAACCCATGTGAGGCGTATGATTATAAACATAAGTCATATGTATTCGGCTGAGAGTTGTATCTAAGAGAGTTTCATTGTGAGATTTCAATCAAAAGAGTGGGTCAGATTTGTCTATCGGGGAGATACAGCCCTAACGATAAACTTTGTACGAGAGAGCTCGTTCATTTGATAGACTAGGCGATGTTTGCTCATTCGAGTAGATAAATCCCTAACGATAGACTCCATTTGGGAGGACTGGCCGATACTAGTCTGTTTGGGGAGATAGATCCCCAATAATGGACTCTATTTGGGAAGACTGGACAACGCTAGCCCGTTCAAGAGGACTGGGTGATGCTAGCCTATTCGGAGAGATAAATCGCTAACGATGGATTCCGTTCGGAAGGATTGGGCAATGCTAGACTATTCGGAGAGATAGATCGCTAACGATAGATTTCGTTCTGGAGGACTAGGCGATGCTGGCCCATTCGGGAAGATAGATCTCTAACAATGGATTTCGTATGGGAGGACTGGGTGGCGTTGATCCTTTCAAAGAGATAAATCCCTAATGATAGACTCCGTTTGGGAGGATTGGATGACACTGACCCTCGTTCAGGAGGATTCATTTGTTCGATAAAATTCAATCGATAGGATGGGCTGTGTCTACCATTTTGGGAGATATATCCCTTATTGACAACACGTTTTGACATGCGCATTTGAAAAGAAAATTCTGTCAGCAAATAGAACAATGGAACAAGGTTGAGGACTGTAAAGATCTTATCCGATTGTCATACTGAGAGATGTCCTGAAGATGGGCATGTGGAGTCATGGCAATAGAAGAGACGAAACAAAACAGAGTGCAAAGTTTTTTTGGCTTATCAGTCAATTGATTCCCATGGATGGCGCCAATCTATTGGTGTCGATTTTTGTTCCACAGATAATTGCTTTTCCAACTAAAATGAGGAACCTGGTAGTGATGGGTCCTCGAGTCTTCATGACTGGAAAGACCTACAAAAGACCCCATCAGGGATGGCCCAACGGGGGGACTTTGATATTCAAATCAGATTGAGTGATAATGAAATAAGAAAAAAACTGACAGAGCTGAGAGAACATAACCCTACGTTGTCCTTGTGTGTGTATGTACAGTTTGATCGGTGCCAATAAGTCGGTTGGATTGTCATCGATAAAGAAATCTGCAGAAGACCGCACCGAAGGTTGCCCGATGGGGGTACTCTAATACTCAAGTTAATAAGAATGATAATAGAACGACCGAATAGTCTTAGATATGACTCTGTATAGCCTCAATATGATATATGTGCGTACAGAGAGATAGTAAACGTACCATGTGTGTATGATTGAGTATAAAGTTGTACCTATATGTATAAAATCGAATGGAACCATACCTCTAGGGTGATATAAACTTGGCTATGAAGCCTATCTCTGATAATATGTGGAATTCTATATGATGTGTGTCAAAAACTGAGTTTCCTCTGCGAGTTACCTATACTCTATATTTATAACTTTCCAAGAGGTATATAAAACCCTAATTTCATTTTTGTCTTAAAACTTTTGGAATGACGGGTGTTTATGGTGAAAGACTTTTAAAAGATTTAAACTTTCTTAACTTTAAGGAAAATTTAGAATTTTAGAAAGATTTTCTTCCTAATCGAGAGTTCAAGAGAATTAGAATTCTACAGAGATACAAAAAGTTTCTAATATCGTAGAGATTTTATTTTATGAATGATTTTAAGAATCTATTAAATATGGTACCATCAATATCTATTTATAATGAGAAAAGTTATCAAAAAAAGCATCAAAATATTTTGAACTACACTTTAGATGCTAGACCCAAAATCAGAATGAATAAGATCAAAAGATCCAAAAGAAATACGATAACTTGTAGGAAAAGACAATGCCTTTTATTTTCAAAAGTTAACAATGAATTGGCAAAATTGCAAAGTCGAGATGGATTGAAAATTGTTTTCCATAAGACATAGTCAAGTGCTAGTCCTTTTAGCTACACTTACATGTTGCGTCATAATAGCACTATCAAGAGAGGGGTGTGGATGCCATTGTAAAGAAGAAGCTCTAGCCGACTCAAAATCATCTGTGAAGGCCATAAGGAACTCAACTCAGTAAGATCAAAACCATCCTGATGTTTAATAAAGTTTTTAGAAACCAACCAAGGGACAATCGATTTAGTAAGATAGGGTGATAAATCTCTTAATCAAGTTTTGTGTTCGAAACTTAGGAATAAAAAAAATTATATCAGAAGAGTTGACCTTAAATAGAGCCCCTGTAAATATTTAAATCGGATTAATTAGAATATAGTTTCGAAAACGAATAGTGAAGAAAAAATAAAGTTTGAAAACTCTTTCATCATCTTACTTTAGTTATGCCAACTAATCCAAAACGCAACACGTTCAGGAGTAACTCTCCTGGTTTCTACTCCTTTGATGTATGATTACGCAAGTACATGAATGAAATCAAAAAATATAATGATAAATGAAAAAATTTCACTCGAAAATTGTTGCTCAGTTCTTAATCAACTAGTTATTTGTGATTTTAGAATAATATTATAAACTAAAGCAATGCATAATAGAAGTTCATAAGTTACTTATTTTAGGGGAGTTTCATTCATGTTCTTAATGTATCGCATGGTTATGATTATGATGATCGCAACAACAATCAAAACGACGTGAAATAGTACGGATAAAGGTGCTTTATTAAAAACCTATGCATTGTGACAAGTCCATACACTAAAAAAATTTAAATTTTTAAAGTATACTTAAACACACATCTATATGAGTTTGACAAAACTCTAGTACACATCTAATTTATTTATTTATATTACCAAAGTTCTTTATTTTGGTATAAACAATTAGTATATCTGATAATCATATTGAATCCGATAAAATTCGATTTGAGTCAAGTTGAATTTTTAAAAGGCAAACTCCTTCCGATAGCTGTTTTTATCACTTGTAAGATTCAAAGTAACAAAATTCTTTCACTTTTTTATTAACCATTTTTCCACCGCCAACTCCTAGGTGCACAATTGGTCAAATATAATGTTGTGGAAGTGAAAGCTTATGGAAAAGCAAACCAAATGATGTTAACTCAATATTTACTTTCTTGGGGTACTTTTCAAAATCAACCAAATCATTAATTTCCCAGTCAAATGGGGTATAAATGAACCTTAAACATTAGCTATTTGAACATGGTATAGGTTATAGTTCCGACTCTGAATTTGGAAAGCAAGATTTATATATATTTTATTTACAAAATTTAATTCTTTTATTGCGATGAAGTATTGATGTAGGAAAAACAATCTGTCAAAATTATAAAACATAGGTGTCGAATGAACTAGAAAAATAAAAACAAATGGCCCTTTGAATTGACCATAAAAAGACTATTATACATCTAAAAACATGTGGATCATAATTTTTTCTCTTTTTTTGGGGGGGGGGGGGTGGGTTTCAAGCTTGAAAAACTTTTCTGATATGGGATGCTTTATGTAAGGATGAAGCAAGTGAATTTTGTTCCAAAATAAGCTTTTAGAGGAGGTTGAAAGGAGGACCATTTTGTTTAGGTACATAATGCCAATGTTGGTGGGAGACTAGCTATAGTTGGTGTCCTTTGAGGATCCCCAAATGGATTATGAACACCAATACATGCTTGAGTTGTTTGCTAGTAATAGGGTAACAAGGACTATAAGATGATGCTATTGAAAGTGTCCATGTCCTCGTTTCTACTTTCTAGTCTTTTTCTCATTATATCTTCATTCTCCACTATGGTTCCCCCTTTTATTATTAAAAGAAAAAAACAAAGTGGTATAAAATTCCAAATCAAACCCCTCGCCCTCTATAGAAAAGGCCACATTTGGTGGGCTCAAAGAATTTGTACCATATCTGCAAGGGGATAGCCTAGTAATAACAGCTTTCTCCCTCGATTTCGTGATCCGAAATTTGATTTCTATTGTAACAAAAAAAAAAAGAAATTTGTACCATTAGTCCTAGTAAAATATGAGTTTACTGAACTTCAATATTACAATAAACTTTACAATAAACTGAATTTTAATCCAAATTTTAGAAAACAAATTATTGGTAAAAGTTTTACGCCTATTGCCAACATATCGCAAATTTTCTCTCTTATTTGAATTTAGGACTGACAGTGTTTAAAACACTGACAGAGTTACTATGGCCCAATATTATTGTAAAATAATGTGAGCCTACTTAGCCCCATTAGTCCTAGTATTGTTCTTATATTAGAGTACCCCTTTAGGATATGGTTTTGTTTGTAGGATTTTGTTAAATTGGGAGAATTATGTAGAGCACAAGTCACAATAATAGTTGATTGTTTACTCTTCCACATGGCCTGCATGACTTGTTCTCAGATCTTAATCATAAACATTCATTAGCAACATGGGAGAACTGCACTCGAAGGAAAAGAAGGAAAAGAAAAAAAATACCGAAGGAGTTCACTCAAAAAACAATGCAAAATCAGTTGATAATTAAATAGTGAAACCTAATTATGAGAATAATTGGATTATGGCACTCTTCCAAGGATGGAAAGCCCATGGAGTTTACAACAGAAGATCCCACCACAAAACCCCACACACATGCTGGCCACGTGGAAGACATGACAAGTCCGATGATATAAGCATGAAGTGTATGATGATCCATGTTCCTCAACATTTAAAAGAAAACAAATATATATATATATATTTACAAAATATATATATAATAATTAAATAAATGGAAGTTGTATGGTAGTGGCCGCCCCCAGTTCCCTCAAACCTTAACAGATCCCGTTCCCGTTAACCAGCCGCCTTGAGACTTGAGAGAGAGAGAGAGAGAGAGAGAGAGTGACGTGCAACACAAGGGTGGGCAGTCATCACAGTTCTCGAATGGGAGAGTGATGGGATGTTGTGAGAGTTCAATTGATACCACTTTGGAATTTGAGTGCTCTCACTCTCTTTCTCTCCCTCTCTCTCTCTCTCCCTCTCCCCTATAAATACCAAGCCATAACGAAACCTTCAAAAACACCCATTTGCCCAATTTCACCCATCTCTTTCTCTCTCTGTCTCTCTCTATTTTAGATTAGCGGAGATGGCAGGGAGTAGCAATGTGAACATTCCACCTGGTTTTCGATTTTATCCGACCGATGAAGAGCTCGTAGTTCACTTTCTTCATAGAAAGGCCACTCTCTTGCCATGCCATCCTGACGTGATCCCTGATCTTGATCTCTATACCTTTGATCCTTGGGAACTTGAGGGTACATACATAATCATCCTACACTTGACATTTCTTTTATTAAAAAATAAAAAGCCAACTTCATCTTTATGTTTTCTCTCTTTTTTAAAACATATACAAATATGTATTATGTATAATTTTTGTGTATTACTCTATAGGTAAAGCTTTGGGAGAAGGCAATCAGTGGTATTACTTTAGCCGGAGGACACAAAATCGGATCACAAATAACGGCTACTGGAAGATCGTCGAGACAGACGAGCCGATCATCGGAACCCATAGCGGCAAGAAAATTGGTATAAAAAAATGTTTGGTATTTTACATCGGAGAGGCTCCCGGAGGAATCAAAACCAATTGGATAATGCACGAGTATCGTCTTACCCAAGGAGCTTCCTCTAGTAGAAGACCAAAAAATGTATGTCTATATTAAGTTACTGAATTACACATTCTACCCTTGTGCTCTTCTTTTCGTATATATTTTCGAACCATAATACTCTAATTTATGAATCAAATTCAATATAACAGTCGAAATCGATAAAAAAAAAATTAAGTTGTGACGTAAAATTTAATACATCTAACTCATAATGACTTATAATTTATAGTCTGTTCCTCGCATAATGTGATATTATGGGAAGAATTAGCATTGCGTATATATTATATAATTTTGTTTGGGGTATTTTGGCAGGATTACAGTAAATGGGTTGTTTGTCGAGTCTATGAGCAGAGCTGCAATGGGGACAATGATGCCACGGAACTATCATGTTTGGATGAAGTGTTCTTAGCGTTGGACGATCTTGATGAAATAAGCTTGCCAAATTAGATCACTCTATTTTCCAAAATGTGATCAATGTGAAATAGATTAGTATAAAGGTTTTATGTAATCTTAAATTTACCAAATGTTTTGTTTATGACTATACATATTACCGCTCTATCGTATATTGTGTTATCTCATGAAATTTTACGATCCATTTAGACGGAGGGTTTTGATAGAAAATGAAAAAAAAAAATGAGGGTTTTAAAAAATCTATCTATATTTGGCAAAATAATTAATTGAAGGAGAGGGAAAGAATTTCTATAAAATCCTCCAAATCCAATTTGTCAATTTTACCAAATCAATGAGTTTTGGAGGAAAGAGATTCCTTTTTAAAATTATAAATATTAAATTTACTTTTATATTCTCTATTTTAAAACTCTAATAAAAAACAAAAATAATAAAACAATAAATTTATACACTTTTAGGTTATATTTTTTCTCTTTTTCTCGTCTAAATAAATGTGATTTTTTATTTTATTTTTCTTTCCCATCCTTTCCCATCATATATTTTAAAACTATCATATATTTTTCTATAGATATATCAATACAAATCGTAAACAGTCTGTGAAAATTTTGATCATTTGGTGATGAGCTATAATTCTTTTTCTTTTTGTCATTTTTTCCCTACATTACTTATAGTTTGAGAGTCTCACGTGCTCGGATAATTGTGGGGGATGGATTAGGGATGAAGGAGAAACGTGAGGAGAAGGGTGGGGGTGGAGCCCAAGGAGCACTGTAAGTTTGCTAGGCATTAAGGCATTTCCTTTCCTACTAGGGACCCTTTTTGCTTTTTCTACTACTTTGATTGTATTTGGGTAGGTGCTGTCTTGTGTCACAAAGTGAAGGAACAATTTTTCCTATATTTTACTTGGTGCCTGCTTATGGAAGCATCAAGTCATGTATGATGCAAGCATGCAAATAGAATACAAAGAATTAAATCACAAATAAATCATGAATTTAGACATATTTTCAAATAGTAATTACTTTTTCTTATTACACTCGATTACCCCCCCCCCCACAAAAAAAAAAAAAAAAAAAAAAAAACTCAGCTAGGTGAAACTAGATTTTTTTTTTTTTTTTTTTTTTTCAGTGGGTAAAGTATAATATGTTGGGACAATGAGGTGAACGTTATAATTTTTGAAAAATATACCGCGTTCTAAAAGATTTTTATCGGTATTTTTACGACCTTTAACGGTACTTTTATAATTTTTAGTAGTAATTTTAAACTTCTAATGATATTTTTTAAATTATGCTAAAAATATACATATTAATTTCTTTTTAAAAAAAAAAACAAATTCAGGGAGAACATGCCTGTATAGCCCACAATGGCTTCACCACTTCTCTGTGCAAAAGTTCATAAAATTTCAGAAATAACTAAGGTTCTTGGATCAACCATTTCAGAAATAACCCTGGGGAAAACTAACTCTCAACCCATATTTTGAATTCAAAATATTTTCCTTTTAAAAAGGGTGGTGAAAAGGAACATGAAAAATGAGGGTTGGAGAAACAAGAAAACATCATTCACGTATATGAATTGAGTGCTTAGAAAAGTAAGACATTTGTATTATCATTTAATAAATCATACCACATTTAAAATATTTGAATTGTGAAAATTAAAAATTGTTTCATATGTGACAATTTTTTGGGTCAACATATCAAAAAATCAGTAATTCAATCTTGAAATCTTGGGAAATTATCATTACATTTTATGCATAAAAATGCAAAAATTCGAGTTTAAATTTCAACACCCAACTTATACAGTTGCCAGAGAAAGAGAGAGAAAAGGTCGATCATGGATAGATTTAAATTTTAGGTGTAAGAATAAGGGAAATCTGAGATAAGAAAAGAGGGATTTGTAAGAAATTGAAGATGTTATTCATCAAGAAGAGAGATTGTTTTTAATGACGAAATTGATGGAAGATTTTCAGGGGATTCTTTATCAACTTGTTGGGTAATCAAATTTTCTTGATGGTAGTTTGTGCTATTATATAAATTTTGTAATCTCCGATTTTTGTTCTTGAAGAGATCTATGTAAAATACTTTGGTTTCGACTTTTGTAGAAGATATATATTCTTGAGCGTTGGAGTCTTCCATGTTGCAGCATTCTCTGACGGCATTTGCAAATTTCATCCCTCGTAGAGTTTCGGACTAGCTCTCAATTCAGAACTCCTATTCAGATAGACAAAACAAGTAGCTGAGAAAAGAACCCACCTCCATCAATATATATGTTCTATATTTGTATAGTTCGGACTAAATCTGATATTTATGTGCTTGAATATTTCCTTGATTAATTTTATATTGTTTTTATACTAGCTTTATATGGTCCGTCACATGTAACAAAGGGATTATGACTGGACCAAGTTGGATGATTATTTGAATAGGTTGATATTAACCTTCTATAGATCTTTTGTTATTGTTGAGCTTTATTGTTTATGCATGTGATTCTTCTATGACTTATTCATACTTAGGGTTAGATATTTCATGACTTTGCATATGTATGGATCATGTTAATGCCAAAACGAATGGTTATTTGAGACACTCGATACGGGTGTCCATACTTTATTTTTGTAGTCTCTACCAGAATGCGAATATCAGGTTCTATATGTATTTATAAACCAACAACAACAACGACAATAACGATAACAACAAGAATTTCAATAACTTTTGCTCCACGTCTAGCTAGTAGTACATTAGCATTAGGATCAAACATGGACTCCTGGTATCCATAGGACACTACTCTCCTCTTGTTCAAGAATTTCCAAAGAACAGTGTAATATTTCCGTTTTCACTTAATTGGATGACCACGAACTTCTTAAACTTTATTGTTGTAGGCCTTAAGCATTAGTGCTTGTCCATCCAAATCTCCTACCGCCATCATAAGTGGATGTCTATTTATGTTATAGAATTGCATCAATTACGCTATTGTACAACATCTCCAGAAACCATCTCCAACTCTGGTCATTCTCATCCTCAGAAAACACTCCAGACTAGTGGAAACATCCCTCCAACCAATGAATAGTCGATTTAGTGAGATGGGTTATTAGGTCGTTTAACCAAATTTTGATTTCGAAACTTGCGAATGAAAAAAATTACGCTAAGAGAGTCGCCTCACAAATAGGGTTCCTACAAATGCTCAAATTAGAATAATTGGATCATGACTCTGAATATCGATGGGAATAAAAGAAAAAGAGAGAAAAATCCCTCCGTCTGCATTTTTCTTGTGGCCCTAATAATTCCCCTTATATATTACAAGTCCCATCAATCCTAATGAATGACAAACTATGCTTGAGCCCCTTCTCTAAAGGACCTTCGTCCATTTTTAAAGGCCTCAAATGAATGAGCATGAATGAGTCTGGCCCGACATAGGACATATTGTAACAACTAACTATTTCATGGAAAGAGGTAACAGTTAGTAAGAATAGGCAAGAAGCGAATCCTATCAACTATAAAAACAACCAACTAACTGAAGTAGTTGGAGCCAGTTAGGGGTTGTAGAACAATATATGAACCTGTACAGAAGGAAATGAAATTCAGACAAGTTTTCTCTTTCTCTCTTTCTTTCTCTCTCTCTTGCTCTCTCTCTTTCTTTCTCTCTTTCTCTCTCTCCTTAGCTCCCTCTCCTCTCCTTCCCTTTTCCTCTGCTTCTATTACTTCCCTTTGCAAATACCTTCGACACCCTTGCATACTCACCCATCAGAGCATCATCACTTGACATTGCCTTGTTTCTTCACCTGCACTCAGAGATTAACCTCTCAATTTCTACTGACTCATAGTTAGTGAGTACTCTCATAAACAAGCTTGAACTTCCCAGCTTGATCCAGCAAAGTTCTTGAGCTGGACTGTTACAAAATTAGTATCAGAGCAGTGTTCTTGGGTAATAGAGATCCAGGGCAGAAGGAACCTGCCAGAAAACCCAGGAGGATCAATTCAAGAAATTGGATACCAAGATTTAAGAATTGACCAATGAATTTAGAGAGCATATACTCCAAGTTGACAAAAGATTGGAAGAACAACACCAAAGAATGGAAGCCTTCATGATCACCTTCAACAATCACTATAAAACCACTCAGAAAGATAGGGCAGAATATACTTTTCCTAAAAAAGTGCTTAATTCTCCTCTATTACCTATACCTCAGGAAGGAAGACAAAGGATGGAAGGAGAACTTCAGGTGAGTAAGAAAGACAACCCTCGAGGGTTAGTTCCTAACCACCTAAGATTAAGCTTCCAATCTTCTTGGGGGAAAATCTGTGAGCTTGGATTAGGAAATGTAATAAGTTCTTCACTGTATATCATATACCTAATCACCAATGGGTAGATTCAGTGGAGATATATTTAGAGGGTAAGGCGGAAACAAGGTATCAAGGGGTCAAAATAATAAGGAAAGACATGAATTGGGAGGAGTTCTCCCGGCTGTTATGTCAGAGATTTGAAGGCAAGGGACTATAGGATGAAATATAGGAGTTCAATAAGTTGTAGCAGACTCGCTCCATATCTAAATACCAAGAAAAGTTTGAGGAACTTTGGCCTTTGATGCTTCAAAAAAAATCCACGACTCCTAAAGTCTTACTTTGTTTCCAGTTTCATCAGTGGGGTGAGAGAAGAGATAAAGCCTATCCTGAGGATGATGAAACCATCCACCCTTCTTCAAGTCTTCGAAATTGCAGCATTACAAGAACAGTCCTTACAACTAGCAAGAAGAGGAAGGATCAATTCCCATAAGCCCTCGAGCATGAATAACATGAACATAGGAGGAAAGAATGGTGGGGTCCTTCCTTCAGTAAGTTCACAGTTAGTATGGAACAACAGACATCTATAATGGGAAGCCACTGCTGCCCACAACATACCCAGAATAACATCACATGAGATTCAGCATAGAGGGAATAACAACCTATGTTTTAAATGTGGAGAGAAATTTACTCCAGGACATAAGTGCAAGTTCAGACACCTCAATTTCATATTGGTTATAGAAACTACTGAAGCTAGTAAAGATATGGAAGTAGAAACAATAGAAGAAATGAATCAGATTCAGCCTGAAAGATCTTTGGAAGTGTCTCTATACACACTTTCTAGTTTAATGCACAGGCAGACCATTGCATTACAAGGTATACTTAAAGGAATACTAATAACAATTCTTGTGGACACTGCAAGCTCCAATAGTTTCATACACTAGAAGCTAGTTGAGGATCTTGAGTTGATCACAGAGCCCACAAAATCCCTGCAAGCAGAGATAGCAGATGGAAGCTTAATTTCCAGCAATACCAAGGTAAGTAGTGTAAAATAGATGATTCAGAAGTATCAATTCTCTTTTGATTTGAGAGTGATCACCTTGGGTATCTGGATATCATCCTAGGAGTGGACTGGATATACAATTACAGCCCTATTACTTTTGACTTAAAAAACTGCAAGTCAGATTATATAATGAAGGAAATGAGGTATTATTAGAGGGAAAGATTGAGCAACCTCTGATGAAACTAATCAGAGGCAAGAGTACTAAAAAATTTAGACAACAACAAGTACAGAGCCTTACAACCTTAACTGTTACTCCAGAATGCAGTAGTTATGAGGAGTGAAATGCTATTCCCTACTCTTAGCTGAATATAAGGAAGTTTTTGCTACACCTACCACCCTTCCACCTTAGAGAAATCATGATCATTCCATTGTCTTTAAATCAGATTCACAGCCTTTCAAACTTAAGCCCCATAGATACCCTCACTCTCAAAAATTAGAGATCGAGAAACAAGTCAAGGAAATGTTGAGCAATGGCATTGTCAGGCCTAGTGTTAGCTTCTATGCATCACCTGTCTTATTAGTTAAGAAGGATGAGACATGGCGGTTTTGTGTCAACTATAGACAACTAAACTAACTCACCATTAAGGATAGGTATCATATCCCTAATATAGATGAACTATTAGATGAATTGCATGACTCCAAGATCTTCTCAATAATAGACCTGAGGGCAGATTATCATCAGAAAAGGGTCAAGCCACAAGATGTGGAGAAGACTGTTTTTCATACACACCATGGTCACTTTGAATTTCTTGTCATGTCCTTTGGGTTAACTAATGCACCTGCCACATTTCAAGTATTAATGAACCATGTTTTCCAACCATATTTGAGAAGGTTTATTTTGGTTTCTTTGATGATATATTAGTCTATAGTTCAGACATAACAACATACGCTCTTGATCTCAGAGTAGTTCTGGCCTTACTCAAATAGCATCAACTCTTTGCAAAATTATCCAAATGCACATTTGCACAATTATAAGTGGAATATTTGGGAAAGTGGTTACAAAGAAAGGGGTTAAAATGGATTCAAAGAAAGTAAAGTGTATCCTATCTTGGCCAGTTCCAAAATCAGTTAAAGCCTTGAGAGGTTTTCTAGGACTAACTGGATACTACAAGAGATTTGTAAAAAATTATGGAGTCAATGCAAGACATTTGAATGATTTACTAAAGAAAGATGGTTTTCATTGGAATGAAGCAGCAGAAGAAGCTTTCAATGAGTTCAAGATAGCTATGAGCACAGCACCAATCATGAGGTTGCCTGACTTTACTAAATCATTTGTGGTGGAGACAGATGCTTGCACTCAAGGTTGGGGGGTTGTATTGATGTAGGAAGGACAACTTATTGTATACTTAAGCAAGGTATTAGGTCTAGGAGCAGAGGACTATCCATATATGAAAATGAGTTGCTTGCTGTGGTCATGGTAGTCACTAAGTGGAGACACTACCTGCTAGGGCATCATTTCATAATTAGGACTGACCATCAAAGTTTGAAGTATCTACTGGAGCAGAAACTCAACAACACAATGCAACACAAATGGCTAACCAAGCTATTGGGATTTGACTACGAGATCCAATATAAGAAAGAAAGTGAGAATAGAGTGGCCGATGCCTTGTCAAGAAGAGAATTGCAAGGGGAGGAACAGAAAGAAGGAACAATGGCAGCCATCTCTGCAGTACAACCTCAATAGATTCTTGAAGTAATTCAGAACTACAAGGATGATGAAGAATGCTAGCAATTGATAGCCCAACTTACTATACGGCTAAATTGCATTCCTGATTTTCAATACCATGATGGACTTTTGAAATTTAAGAAGAAAATTGTGGTGGGAAGTGGGTCTCAACTCAGAAACAAGATAATACGTCAGATGCATAGCTTGGCTACTAAAGGGCAGTCTGGGCAGTAAGGCACCTTGCAAAGGTTAAGTCTACCTTTTACTGGCCTTCTATGAAGAATAATGTGGTTAAATTTATGCAGGAGTGTGATGTTTGTCAGAAGAATAAGTTTGAGAATGTTCTTTATTCCGAACTGTTGCAACCTCTGCCAATTCCCACTCAAGCATGGGCACATGTAAACATGGACTTCATTAAAGGGTTACCGGATTCTAAAGGTTACAATACAATTTTAGTAGTTATTGATAAACTCACTTAATTTGGACATTTTATGGCTTTGCAACATCCATATTCTACTACAAAAGTAGCTTAGACATTCATTGATAATGTCTTCAAACTATATGGTTTACAAGATTCAATAATCTCTGACAGAGACAAAGTGTTTACCAACTTGTTTCGACAAGAAATGTTCAGATTACTGGGCACGCAATTGAGACTTAGTAGTGCTTGTCACCCCCAAATAGATAGGCAAAGTGAAAGACGGAATCAATGCCTTCAGTGTTATCTCAAGTGTATGACTTCAGACAGACCTGTATTATGGCTCTATTGGTTGAGTCTGGCTGAGTGATGGTACAACACCAACTTCCATTGCAACATCAAGATGACTCCTTTTGAAGTCTTATATGGCTATCAACATAGACAGATTCCATTAGGACCCTATGCAGACACAGTTACACTAGATACTGGAGACTTCATTAAAAATAAGCAAGCTATGATTCAGATTCTTCGAGATCATCTCTCCAAAGCTCAAAACAGAATGAAGATGTATGTAGATCTCAGGAGATCAGAGAGGGAATTTCAAGTTGGAGACTTGGTTTATTTAAATCTACAACCATATAGGCAACAATCAATAGAATTAAGGAAGCAACTCAAGCTTTTCTCAAAGTTCTATGGACCTTTTCGAGTGGTAGCAAGAGTTGGAAAAGTGGCTTACAGGCTGCAACTACCTCATGAATCCAAGATTTATCCAGTTTTTCATGTTTCAGTACTTAAAAAGAAGTTAGGACTTAATCAAACAACAATGCCAACTCTGCCATTGCTGTCGTCAGACAAACAAGCTTTGGTGGAACATAGGTTGTGTTGAAGAGAAGAGCTATATGGCGAGATAAGGTACCAGTGATAGATTTTAGTTCGATGGATCAACCTTAGTCCTGAGGAATCTACTTGGAAAGATTTAGATTTCATTAGAACTCAATTTCCAAGCTTCAATCCTTGAGGTCAAGGATTCTTTCAATGGGGGGAAATGTGTAACAACTAACTATTTTATGGAGAGAGGTAACAGTTAGTAAGAATAGACAAAAAGGGATCCTATCAACTGTAAAAACAACCAACTAACTAAAGCAATTGGAGCTAGTTAGGGGTTGTAGAACAATATATGAACCTGTACAGAAGGAAATGAAATTCAGACAAATAATTGGACAAACTATCTTTCTTTTTCTATCCTTCTCTCTCTCTCTTTCTTTCTCTCTCTCTCTTTCTTTATCTCTCTCCTTAGCTCCCTCTCCTCTCCTTCCCTTTTCCTCTGCTTTTGTTACTTCCCTTTGCAAATACCTTCGACACCCTTGCATACTCACCCATCAGAGCATCATAACTTGACATTGCCTTGTTTCTTCACCTGCACTCAGAGATTAACCTCTCAATTCCTACTCACTCATAGTTAGTGAGTACTCTCATAAACAAGCTTGAACTTCCCAGTTTGATCCGGTAGAGTTCTTGAGCTGGACTACATATCTAGACATGACATGAGCAAGTAGTAAAGAGCTGTGCTTAGGCACGACCAGGGTATGTAAAAGGTTGTGCTTGGGCCTTGATTTTAGAGGTCACGCATGACATGGGAGCACAAGAACAATGATGCTATGCCTTGGGCCATCCTACAATAATGGCATGGCGTGAGCACTTGAATAAGACACATTTCTACCGACGGACAGTTGGTCTGATAGAAAGATGTTAGATTTTTTAATCAAAACTCGGACTCAAATATTGAAAATGAAAAAAACTATATTGAAAGAGCTCTCCGATCCTCAATTACTCAGATAGATTAATCGAAATATGATTTCGAATACTGTTTAGTTAAGCACAAAAAAAAAGGCACAACCATTTCTATTTTATTTGAGGTTTTTTATTAATAATATTTTATGTACCAAAAAACTAATAATATTTTAAACATTTTGGTTGTAACATAATTTTATTTTTCATGTTTCTCTAAAATGAATGACCCTTTTGTTTCTTATTTTTTCATTTTGAAATTTTAATTTCAAATATATAATATATCAAGTATGCAAATATAAAAAATGACAAAAGAATACATTAATAGGTATTATCGTTTGTATTTTTATTTTTCTTTAAAATAAATATTATATTTTTTAAATGTTATGACTGACATGAGCCCATCACGGCCACATGCATGTTAACTCTATGGCTTATCTTTTGGGCCTAGGTTTGATATGTCATGACTAACACAATAAGGCATCAACTTAATTGTGACTAGACACGACCTAAGCACATTGAAAACACACTTATTTGACATCCCTATCCATTTTGATCTTTATTCCCTTTTCTACCTCCCATGGCCGGTACTCCTTAAGTGAATTGAATTTTATATATACAAAAATTAGATACCGAAAGAATTTTTTATCTTAAAAAATTAATCCAACTCAGACCACATTTAATCGAATTTAAAATGATTATTCGATATCGATAGTTTATCCTTAAAAAAAATTCTTTTTCCGTTTTCTCTTATAAAAAAATAAAATGATAATATTGTATCTGTAGAGAATTTTCCTTTTATCTTTGCAATAGAAATATATCATTGCTTAATTAGGTCGTAAGCAGTAAACTTCAATCATATCATCCATACCCAAAGAGCAAGTGCACATGAGAGAGAGAGAGATTTTTGGCCAAATGAAATTGTAAATTCATAGTAGCCACCACAACACATGCTCACCAACTTTTAGAAATCAAGTTAAAATATTATTGTTAGCTTGGAGCGGCCAAATGGAATTGTAATTCATAATAACAACACGACTCATCCCATCAATAGGTCCATGGCTGCTTATTCTCAAAGCTTTGTGTTTTTTAGCGTGAGGGGTTTTTGACAAAGACACTAAAAGATGAAAAGGAAAGAGCATTGACAAGAACAGATACCCGTATCTTTTTCTCTTTGCTTATGTAGTGGTGAAGTCTTTGAACACACACACATATTGCAAGGTGAAATGACAAAAGAAATGATTAACAGATACCCGTATCTTTTTCTCTTTGCTTATGTAGTGGTGAAGTCTTTGAACACACACACATATTGCAAGGTGAAATGACAAAAGAAATGATTGCTTGAGCCTAACACATGTGCATAGCTTTTGGATAAAGCTAATCTTAGTAATCCATGCAACCCACATCCACAACCACAAAAAAAAAAGAAAAAAAGGCTGCACGAATCTCTCCAGGTGTGAGTCAACTCCACTTCAGAGTTGTGCTATTGTGCAAGCTGTGTCTATCACTTTTTAGCTCAAGTAACAAAACAAACTAGCTATCCAAAGTATAACCAACAACGTATTAAAAAAAAAAAAAATTGGTTACAACTTTTGAAATTCATAAAATGGTAACAAATTTAATAATTTTTTTTTCTTTCACAGTAATATCTATAAAAACTTTACCTTAAATAATTTTTGGATCATATCATATCATGCTATTGACTAATCAACAGTAGTAATAGTAGATAATAATAATAATAATAATAACAATAATAATAATAAAGTAACAGATGATATTGGCAAGTTATTGGGATGACCTTCTTAACTTATCTACCCATCACAATCCAACTTGAAGTGATAAAATTTGAGTCTATTCTCAACCCAACTCTTCACTTAATCCGTTCTTTTCAGATTTTAATACTAGGAGTAATATTTCTTCTATTACAGTTTGCAATTTAACTCTACGAATCGTCAGCATTTGAATGAAGACAACATTTCCAATAGGATTAGCAAGCAAATAAATCAAGTAGTCAATGAGCTATTAGTAGACGAATCGACAAACTTTGGAGCCACTAAGAGTCCTTACATGCTATTAAACTCTTTGATGGACTCAAATCCAATAAAAAACTTAATCTAAAAGATCGAACTATTGGATGAGAGAGCTCAGACGGCTCTCATTTAAGACGACTCTCACTCTAAACTTTTCACAGTACCAGGTAACCTTTTTTTTTTTATGGCTCTCACTCTGACACTAGGTAAACCTTTTTCTCTTTGAACGACTCTCATTCTGACACGAGATAATTCTTTTCCTTTAGACGACTCTCATTTTAACATCAGATAGCTCTTTTCCTTTTTTTTTGGGACAGCTCTCACTTTGCACTAGGCAACCCTTTTCTCTTTGAATGGTTCTCACTTTAGGTCTTATCAATTATCAACTAACCCTCTTTCATGTTAGTCTAACTCTAATTCCAATTTGTCATGAACTCACCTGATAAATTCCAGTCCAATAGAGAATTTAATACTAAAAATCAACCTATTAAATGAGAAAGTCTATTGAATTTAAATATCATTCTATGATTTTATTGGGAATCAATATGAGATTCATGACATGCTGCACATGGGGGAGCATAGTCTATGATTAGGCGGTGGGACGGAGGTACGGGCTAATGAAGCGGGAGATATCATATCACTTTAACTTTTAGGAGTAATAGACTATTTTTTGAATAATGTATTGTTGAGATTGATGAGACCATCTTCGATATGACCTATGATTCGACATATTCAATATGCTTAAATACAAATGGGTTTATGTAGTCCCGCTCTACCGATAGGATCAATCTTCCCGAATGGGACTTCGTCGCCCCAACCCTCCGGAGGAGTCTAGCTATGTGGCATCCTACTCGTTGTTCAAATGGCCCTTAATGAGATTTATACGACTCAACCTATCAGTGCATTCGGCGAGACCGAACGATTATCTCTCTCTCTCATTTGACCAACGACTACCAAATACTAAAGGAACCAAACAGTTTCACTCCCAATCGGTAATACTCAACTGAATTTCACATTGATTGAGTTTTCTATTTTAGTACGAAACGTATCCCCTAGATAAGGAAAGAAACCCTTGAAGATCTAATCGATAAGGGAAAAAATCTCCCCATACAATTCAATTTCCTAAATGACAACAACTTTAAATCTTTGACGAACAAGATCCAAAATCTTCGGATGGCCTCATAAGGAAACTAGAGTTGTGATGCCCCAAGATCTTATGGCTTTAGCGGGATATCATATAAAAGCCCTTAATGCATCAAGCCCGGTAAGTCTTTCGAACTCGACACAGAACACGCAAAGGTCACAGGGAGATCCGTCATCCCTTCCTCTCTGCTTGTTTATCTTTCCAAAAATCCATCTTTCTGACTTGAGCGACAGAGTCTCTCCCGTCAGAACAACTTTCGACGGTCTTTTATAGGTCTCAAGCCTCCACATTGAGTATACGATCAAGTCACAAGAAGCCAGATCTATGGACCTAAGATCCACCTCTAACAGATTGGCACCATTCATGGGAACAAACTAAAGAATCTTTGTTGAGTTTCCAGGATTACCAAACCGACATGCCTCCAAAGCGAAGAACCAGAATTGCATCAAAGGCCACGTCCACCGTGGATTGCTATACCACTACCCTTACTAACGCAGCCTTTCTTGTAGCACCCACTCGCTCTGTTGACAATCCTTCTACTCATGATCAACCCCCTCGCTTGGAGCAAATCTCGTAACCTGGGCCTCAGGAATGTCCGATCATAACCCCTATGCCAATACCCCAAGAACAAGTCAGTCGACCCCAAATAGACAGACTAGAGTCTAGGATTCAGGATATGAGCAAGCAATTGGAAGGTTTTAGTCGAGCCGTAAGGCCCGAGGGCCAGTCTTCTTCAAGATGATCTGGGCGTGTACACCCTCGACGACGAATGCCACCATTCAACTATGAGCGCTCAGTGACTTTCCGCCGTGATCCCAAAGACATAAGAAGATAAGTTGAGCAACTTGTTGCTGAAAAACTCAAATGAGCCAATATTCGGGAAAACCAAGCCCCCTCTACTCCACTAATGCTTTACCTTTCGACCCGAAAGTCTCTTCGGAACCGATGCCCCATGATGTGCGTTTGCCTCCCATAGAAAGATATGATGGAGCAACTAACTCTCGTGATTATATAGCACACTTCGTGATGATAATGATTTCAAAAAATATGACAGACATTGCCATGTGAAAACACTTCCCTACAACTTTCAAGGGGAAGGCATTAACATGGTTCAATTCGCTCGCACCGCTAGGTATAAAGACTTTCCCTCAACTCCGACAATAATTTGAGGCTCACTTTGTGATAAGTAGGGAAGCAAAAAGGAAATCCACCTCTCTATTGTCGTTACATCAAAGGGATGATGAACCTTTGAGGGACTTCTTGGAGAAATTCAAAACAAAGATGATGAAAGTTCTGTTCTTGGACCATTCCATCGAGCTGGCTTCGCTTCTTACTGGTTTATGCCACTCCGGCATGAAAACTTCAATTACAAAAAATACTCCCTCCACAATCCAAGAGTTTGACTCTCATACTGAGAAGTACATCTCAGCCGAAGACGCCAAAACCTTTGACTGAATGAAAAACCGATCGTCCAGGAGGGAACGTAGTTGATCACCCCGACAGCTCTCACCAAAGAGGAACCGATCAAGTCTCAAAGGTTCAAAACCTATACTCCTTTAAATGAAACTCTCAGTCAAATTCTGCTCCAGATCAAGGACCAACCCTATAATCGATGGCCTCCGCAACCTATGGAGGATGATCCAAAAAAGACAGGATCAAGTACTGTCATTTTCACCTTGATTACGGTCACACGACTGATAACTATAGAAAGCTTAAAGACGAGCTTGAATTTCTCGTTAGAAGTGGAAAGTTACAAAGGTTTACAGTAGAGAAGGGAGAGATATGTCGAATTCTGATCGACAGGCGCTGCCAAGGCAGAACGGGCCGAATGATCGGCCGGTCGCTCCACTACTGGCTAACCGTCAGGACAGAATGATCCTCCAAATTCATGAGGAGCAAACCCCTCAAACGCCTCAACCCCCGTTGGACATTCCAGACCCTCCAGATGATCTGTAAGGAAGTAAGGTCGATCATCTGATTGTACCAATTTTCTATTCGCCTAATGTTCGTGTCCATATTTCACTAAAAGTACTAACGACTCATGTTGGTAAAGAAACAAAAAGCAAACGACCGATTATCGGTTTTACTGACAAAGACCTAGTCGGAGCAAACCCAGGTCGCCATGACCACCTCTTTATCATTGCCAAAATAGGCCCATATAAAGTCCGAAAGGTCTTTGTCTATCAAGGAGTGGGGTGTGATCTCCAATACTAGGATGCTTTCAAACGAATGGGTTTCGGCCTCACATATCTATAACCCCACATGGGTCTAGTCGAAAGGCTCTTCGGTGAATGGATATACCCCAAAGAGATTATTCCTCTCCCGATCACGTTGGGCGCACCACCCAACCATATGACAACTACAACGACGTTCAATATGATTAACCACCCCTTGCCTTATATTGCTATCCTGGGTAGGGTAGGCTTGAACACCCTAGAAGCCCTACCTAGTACAAAACACAGGAAGCTTAAGTTTAGAACTCTACTCGGGATTGGGACCTTGTCCTGTGATCAGGAGTTTTCGGCCTCTGCCTTGAAGTAGTCGTACGGTACATTTCGATTGTCTCACATATTCCTTATGTTATCACCACGATATTTTTCCGTCGGTAATGAACACATGTATACCTCATTGTTTGCATTCCATCGAACTCTAATCGTGCCTGGGAAAGAAACACACGAACAAAGGGATCTATCTTCCTGAACGGGCCTCTGTCGTCCTGACCGAATAAAATGATCTATCTCTCCAAACGGGTCTCTGTTGCCCTGACCGAATGAAGGGATCTATCTCCCCGAACGGTTTTCAATCGTCCTGACCGAACAAAGGGATCTATCTCCCCGAATGGATCTCTGTCACCCTGACCGAATGAAAGGATCTATATTTCCGAACGGGTCTCTGTTGCCCTGACTGAATGAAAGGATCTACTCCCCGAATGGGTCTCTGTCGCTCTGACCAAACAAAGGGATCTATCTCCCCGAACGGGTCTCTATTGCCCTGACCGAACAAAGGGATCTATCTCCCCGAATAAGTCTCTATCACCCTAACCTAACGAAAGGAGTATCTCCTATTATCAACACCCACCGAATAAAAGAAGATAAAAGGATCTCTCACTAAGAATAATTGTGATAAAATGGCATAAAAATTACAATGGCTTCGGAGGAAAATGGGCCTCTTGAAAAGAGGTCCTCGTAGTGACTATGCTCAATTCGACTGGAACACCAATCGATCTGATGGGAATTGCATCCAGACTGGCAATCTCCCTGGCTAGAAGCAAAGCACTATCCAATCCCAACCGGTAGATTGCCTCTTTAGCGTATCATAATCTCTTTATTAACTCACACTGAGCATCTCTAGAGGTAGGAGCCCATTGGAGTAAAGTTTTTTCTGATTCAATCGCCCTCTGTTCCGCCACTTGGAGAGACTCCTCATGCAGCTCAGCTAACATCTCTGCGGTATGTAACTGCGCCTTGAGGGCCCTCTTCTTGATCTCCAACTTCTTGCAGTAGCCCCGAAGGTTCTTTACCTCCTCTTCATTTTCCGCCAACAAGGTCTCAAACACCTCCTCTGTTCCCGTACCTCTCTTCTTTCGATCGGTGGCACCCCGCAATGTCGCAACTTGAGCATTCAGTTGATTGACTTTTTCCTCTAAATGTCCTACGGTCTGTTTCTTTCGTCGCTCTTGGAACTCTGTCAGGGCCATTGTCTACAAGAAGGGAGAAACTAGATCATTTTTCGATGAGAAGAAAACAAAATAAGGCAAATTCAGGAGATAATACCATTAGACTAAGGGACTTAAGAGCCCCACCAGCTTGCTTCATAAATATCCTGTGCAACTTTAGATCAAAACGATGAAAGTCGAGCCGATCGGCTATTTTCTCCGCTTTAGCTAAGTCCATGTAGCGATATTGTTTATCCCCAAAACTGATAACCACCGTCCCTCTTCCCTTCGATCCCTTGTCACCATGAAAGGATCGAATAGGGATAGAAGGAGGGATAGTTGTTCCATCAAACACTTTGCATTTTCCTTTCCTAGAAGGCCACAAAGCGACTGTGCACGATGGACTAGATAGTTCTTCGATCAGTGCAACTTGAGCCACAGTCTATCTTGGTGCCCTCCTCACTTCCGCAACATATGATAGAGCTCCTTCAAATCTCTCCACAGCAAGTGTACCTAGAAACGGAACTCCCTCATTTCCGATTGATGGTGAACGACCAGCCTTACTAAACTCCTTTGGCTCAACCTTGAATGGTTTTAATGCAACTAAGGGCATGCACCCCTTGGTTTCCTCACCTGCTTCGTGCCCACTCCTTGATAGAGAGTTGGGCTGGACTATTTTCCTTCTTTTCACCTAGGAAAGTACTAGTGAAGTTCGAGTTTCAGACATCCCATTAGTCCCCGCTGAAGGATTTCGTACAGACGAATCCCGATCAATTGTAATCTCTCTCATCAGGGTATCGTCTACAAAACCCGAAATATTGGACAACTCAATCTCTTTCCTATCAACTAAGAGGGGCTTGTCAATCTTCCTTCTCTCTCCTACCAGCAGACCTGTCAAGGACAGCATCTGATCGTCGTCAGAGAATCAATTAAGATGACCCTTCGCGTAGACCTACAGTAACTACCAATTGAATGCATGAAACGAAAATAACGAGAAGGGTTTACAGGTTGCAATCCAAGCGCGAGCCTTCCATCAACACTAGAAAGCATTGACATAAGATCCTTGTCCATAAACTCTACGAAAAAGTATTTGCACATCTAGTTATTACTAGTGGATTCTTCGTAATGAAATCCCTAATCCGATTCAGGACGAGTTTACAGTCTATATCAATCTTGAACCAAACCATTCTTCGTACATCTTATCAGAAAAAAGAGGGCTGCCAGTATATCAAAATCGAAACAAAAGCGATAAAACCCTAATAGGGTGATCACAGCGACAATTAAACGCCAAGAGCCGGGAGTCAATAAAGTTGGAAACATATTCTAATGTTATAACACTTCAGCAAACGGATCAGTCCCTCAAGCCAAACTCCACCATTTGCTTATACATTGGAATGCAGCCTTCTGGAGCGTTATTCGCTCTGTCGTCATCCATGGCTAATATTATGGTGTAATCATCACCCATCAACATGACGGTCTGAACTTCTTGAAGTTCCACCCTCGATATGGTACTCCTAATGTCATTAATGCTAAGAAGAGCAGAGCATCTCGTCATTCCTCTTATAGAAGTTTTCCTGTGTGCTAAGGCACTCCGAAGGGAAGAAAAAACAAGCGCGAGAGAGTGGAAACATCAGACCCTCTCCCATGAAGACACTTATAAGGAACACTAGAGATGGTTCACGAAAATCGAAAGGACACTCATTGCATTAAAGGATTGGTACCTTTTCGGTAAAACTATTACTCATGACGTATTTCTCACGAAGGGGCAAATGACAAAACCATCTTTGATAAGGCCCATGATTCAACATATTCAGTACAATTAAACACAAATGGGTAATTTTTTCCGCTTTACCGATTGGATCAATCTCCCCGAATGGGCCTTCATTGCCCCAACCCTTTAAAGGAGTTTAGTTTGGATGGTCCTCAATGAGGTTTATACGACTCAACCTATCAGTGCATTCAGTGAGACCAAACAGTTGTCTCTCTCTCTTTCATTCGACCAATGACTACCGAATACTAAAGGAATCGTACACTTCCACTCCCAATTGATAATACTCAACTGAATCTCACATCGATTGAACTTTCTATTTTAGTACGAAACGTATCCCCTGGATAAGGAAGGAAACCCTTAAGGATCTAATCGATAAGGGAAAGAATCTTTCCGTATAATTCAATTTCCTAAATGATAACAATTTCAAATTTTTGATGATCAAGATCCGAAATCTTCAGATCGCCTCATAAGGAACTAGGGTTGTGATGCCCCAAAATCATACGGCTCTAGTTTGACATCATATAAAAGCCCTCGATGCATCAAACCAGGTAAGTCTTCCGAACTCGATACAGAATACACAAAGATCACCGAGAGATTTGTCCTTCCTTTCTCTCTATCTATTTATTCTTTTGAAAACCGCTCTTTCTGATTTATACGTCGGATCCTCCCCGTCAGAATACACTCTGACGGTTTTTTACAAGTTTCAAGCCTCCTCATTGAGCACGCATTTGAGTCACAAGAAACCAGATCTGTGGAGTCAAGACTCACCTCCAACAGAGATAAACAAATATTATTTCTATTTCTAATCAAATGAATTTTATCGATTTATTTTTTTTATAATTAATCGGTATTTAAAATTATATTTTAATTGATGTAACTCGAGTATTGTCATATCTAATTTAAAGGAAACTTTCTTAGTTTTTTATTTATAAATTTCAAATTTAAAATTTAATTAAAAAATCTAATATTTTTACCTACATCACCATTTGTTGGTCCGATTTGTAAATATTATATCAATCTATTTTTAAATTATTTCTCATTTGAAGTGTTTGATCGTTTCAGAGATAAACAAATCAAACTCAGTTAACATAAAATAATTTGTAATACATGTTATTTATATTTTAATTGATATTATGCTTAAATAATTTTGCAAGCTTAACTTTTTAACTTCCATTATTAGAATTTCTCCCATGGTTATTTCCATTGCATGATCTTAAATAGAGTGAACGGTGGAATTGTGAGCTGCGCTGCTAACAGCTGACTTCAATGAATATCACATCCTCCAAGCCTGCAAATGCAAAACCAACGCCTCATCCTTCAACCCTCTTCCCTGAAATTCAGACCTGCAAAACCTTGAGACAACTCAAACAAGTTCATGCCTCTTTCGTCAAATCTGGCAAGATTCACGACCCTCTCGCCGCCGCTGAGTTTCTCCGCTTCTCGGCTTACCACCGCCATCTCCACAACGCTCGTCTCCTTTTCCATCAAATGATCCACCCCAATTGCTTCTCCTACAACACCATTATCCGAGCACTCTCGGAAAGCGATGACCATGACGATGCTGAGGAAGCCCTCAAGATTTTTGTTCAGATGCTTCACGATGAGTTTGTAAACCCTAATGGATTCACATTCCCTTCCTTGTTAAAAGCATGTGCTTCTTCGGCCAGAATTGAAGAAGGGAAGCAGATTCATGGTCTCGTAGTGAAAATGGGATTTGATGGACATGATGACTTTGTTCTTAGCAATCTCTTGAGGACGTATGTTATGTGCTGTGCAATGGAAGATGCTTCTGTGCTTTTTAAGACCCGTGTTAAGTCAAGGAGTAAAAATGTGGTGTTCTGGAATGTGATGATTGATGGGTATATGAGAATTGGGGACTTTGAGGCTGCGAAACAACTGTTCGACAGAATGCCCCATAGAAGTGTTGTTTCCTGGAATGGTGTGATTGCGGGTTACGCACAAAATGGGCTATTCAAGGAGGCTTTAGGCGTGTTTCGAGAGATGCAGTTGGCTAATGTGAATCCGAATTATGTGACATTGGTTAGTGTGCTTCCAGCAATTTCAAGGTTGGGGGTGCTTGAGTTGGGCAAATGGGTTCATTTGTATGCCGACAAGAATGAAATTGAGATTGATGAAAAGCTTGGTTCTGCATTAATTGATATGTATTCAAAGTGTGGGAGCATTGACAAAGCAATTCAGCTATTTCTTAAGTTACCTCTGAGAAACGTTGTCGCTTGGAATGCTATAATTGGAGGTCTTGCGATGCATGGAAGGGCGAAAGATGCACTAGATTATTTTTCGAAGATGGGTCGAGAGGGTATCTTGCCCAACGACATTACATATATTGGGGTGTTGAGTGCATGTAGCCATGCAGGATTGGTCGAGGAAGGCCAACAATTTTTTGATCAAATGATGAGAAGTGGCTTAGAACCTAGAATGGAGCATTACGGGTGCATGGTGGATCTTCTAGGTCGTGCTGGTCTTTTTGAGGAAGCTGAAGAGCTTATACATAGTATGCCGATTAAACCAGATGATATTGTGTGGAAGGCCCTGCTTAATGCTTGTAAAATGCATGGGAATATAGAAATGGGCAGGCGGATCGCTGAGCACTTAATGGATTGGCTTCCTCACGATGGTGGATCCTATGTGGCTTTGTCAAATATGTACGCCTCCGCGAACAACTGGGAGGGTGTTGTAGAAGTGAGATTGAAGATGAAGGAGATGGATATAAGAAAAGATCCTGGATGTAGTTGGATTGAACTCGATGGAGCGACTCATGAGTTCCTCGTGGAAGATGACTCGCATCCTAAAGCAAAAGAGATTGATGGGATGCTGGATGAGATTTCAGAAAACTTGAAGCGAGAAGGGTACCGACCAAACACCACACAAGTCTTGCTCAAAATGGACGAAGAAGAGAAAGAAAATGTATTGAATTATCATAGCGAAAAGATTGCAATTGCCTTCGGCCTGATCAGTACAGATGCTCAAACACCACTTAGGATTGTGAAGAACCTCCGAATATGTCAGGATTGCCACTCTTCAATAAAACTAATCTCAAAAAATTTATAAACGCAAAATAACCATAAGGGATAGGAAGCGCTTTCACCATTTTGACAATGGTGAATGTTCTTGTATGGATTCTTGGTAAAACTAATTCGAAGTGATGTAGAAACCTATACATAAAACATTGTTTTTCTCTCCTATTAGACATGTGCTTGGCAAATTGAAAGAAAGCCGTAAAATATTCACTTGTTCTCACTCAAACCCATGTTTGAAGAATAGTCATGATGGTATTCGGCCCAAATCATGTTGGGCTCAAGGTTAACCAGCTGCGCGCCCCGTTAAGCAACTCTCTTAATGCTCACTGATCAAATCTATCTCAATAGTTACTTGCTCGGTATGAGACTGATTGGTATCTAGACCTCAGTGTTCGGTGATCGTCACTCAACCTATTAAAGGTAATATTCATTATCCTAAAATCACGAAGGTAATCTTGCGTAAATAGAAAGGAGATCTATAATCATAGCTGATAAGAAAAAAAAATTTCTATGACGATTTGGACTTTTCAAACTGATAAGAATTTGAAATTTTTAAGAATCCTACACTATGATTCTCATATTCTCGGGATACTCTTATAAGAAAACTAAGGTTTCATCACTCCACATGCACATGACTCTCACATATTGAGACTATATATGCACCACTATATCAATCGATCAGGTAAGTTCTCTGAACCTATACATAGTACACGAAGACATACAGAGTTCTCTTGCAATCTGTTTCGTTCTTTTTGAAAACCACTCTCTAACTTGAGAGTCAGAGTCTCTCCTACCAAAATACCCTTCAACGGTCCTTTGCAAGTTTCATCGATCAAGATCATTAGACGGCCAAGTCATCTTATTCAAATTATCAGAGCCATTATCATAGAGTCAAATCTACCCGAACTAAGGGAAACCGTATCTGTCCGAATGGCTGCCTATCAATAGCAAACAGGAAGGTACTACAATCGATAAGTCAGAACTAGAACATTTAGGTTAGACAACTTGGTACTAAGAAAAATAGAAGCGACCAGTCAACCCTAACCTAGGAGTAAACTAGTGCTCAATTGGGAAGGTCCCTACAGAATACGCTCAGAGGTTCGCCCAGACACTTATCACCTTGACCACCTAGACAGCTCAACCATACCCCAAACGTGGAATTCCGAGAACCTGCATAGTTACTACCAATAAAGGTTAGTGCTCCATTGAGCAAATGCGCCTAATTCTGCGCATACTCGAATAATCAGGTAAGATCCCTACAGTCCACTATCTTATTACATGCTAACCTACCAATCTCCCCTTGTTCTTCTTAGGACATGCCATTAGTAAGGGATCAATCTCTCCAAATATGCCAGTGTCACCCTATCCTCCCGAACGAAACCTATCGATGAGATCTCTCTCCCCAAATAGGCCAGTGTCATCATATCCTCCCGAATAAAGCCTATCAATGGGATCTATCTTCTCGAATGGACTAGTGTCGCTTTGTCCTCCTGAACAGAGTCTATTGAAGGGATCTATCTTTCCGAACGGATCAGTGTCGCCCTGTCCTCCCGAACAGAGTCTATCGATGGGATATATCTCCCTGAATAGACCAATATTGCCCTATCCTCCTAAACAAAGTCTATCAATGGGATCTATCTTCCTAAACAAGCTAGTGTCACCCTATCCTCCTAGACAGAGCCAACCGATCGGATTTAACTTCCTGAATGGGCAAGTATTGCCCTGATTACCGAATGAATGTGTCATAAGACAAGTCTCCCGGACAAGCGAGCACAACCCAATCACTCGGTTAACTCCCGAACGAACACATATGGAAAAACCCTCTACTCAAATGAACTCGCTCTCTCAGTCGTAGATTGCATGGAAGAATGAAGGACAACACCATCCCGTACCTAGCAGAAAGAAAATCAACCATTCATAAAACCTTTCATTGGTCAGATCCTACTGGTTGCATCAGTCACTCAACAGTCTAAAGTTCATCATAAATATCGACGGATTGCTAACGACAAGACAATTATCCAAAAGCAAGAACGACAAGTAAGTAATAAAAGGCTTTTCTCATATTTCTATATAATGAATACATATCAAAAAATACATACCGAACTACGCAATTAATACAAGTCAAAGGAAAAACCTACAAGTCCCTAAGTCAGACCAAGTTACATCGAAAGAATGACATGAGGAATCTATAGTAAAAAGTTATGAGACAAGAGGACTGTAGAAAACTCCATTGATCGTAATATCACCCTCTAGCAGTGGAGTTAAAGAGGGTAAAAACTACAAACCCTTTCCAGCAGAAGTTGGAAAGGATTTCTTGAAAGAGCCGAGAAGGGTATGAGGGAAACTATGAGGATGCATCAAGTCCCTCATTGCCTCCCGACTCATCCTATCGCCCGACCCGATGGAGTACCAAGAAATATCTCAAATGACCTCTGCTACACCGATCAGATGGATGACGAATTCGATCTAGAGAAAAGAGATCCCTCTACGAACAAAAGTTTCGCCCTATACAAGACCAAACTCTTGCAGGGCACTGATAGGCTCCACCACGACATCCGAAGCCCAGACAACATGATATAATCTCATGTCAACAACCCCACCTTTGTTGGAACCTTGCAACAGTAGAAGCCTCCTAAACTATATGGTTTTGTGGCTTAAAACCCCTACTCATAGAACCTCTCGGAAGCACTAACCCTCCGCAGAAGAACTCACCGAATCACTCGTGAAAATACTCAAGATCTCTATGAAATAATGTTGGGTCATACGATCCCTATTTATAGCCATAGAGGCATAGCCTTCGCAGTCTGAAACAGACAAAATGGCCCAATGAGAAACATGCACAATGAATGAGGAGCCTTAACCTCTTCAACTTCCCACAATGCATTCATTCTGGAGTCATTTGCTCAAAGGTTGAATGCATTTATGTTCTCATGACCTTCCAAGTGACAACCCCCGGCTTACTCCTTACATCCCTCCTCTAAAGCGACACAAGGAATAGGGGGCAAATGATGATACATGGCCTAAATCGTATGTGGCTCAAAGATAGTCTGGCCCATAACTCACCAACGGGCCTCGTCGATATACACCAGTCACCTCTATATCTCTCTCTCCCCCTTGATAACCAACTACTCGGTGCCTTAGCTAATCGGTCCCCAGATCTCTTCGGTGCTCTGCGATCGCCACTCGAACCATTGAGGCAATATTCGCTTTCTCAAAATCACAAGGGATAATCTCTCGTAAAAAGAAAAGAAATCTACAATCGCAACTAATAAGGAAAAAAATCTCCACAATGATCTAGACTTTCCAAATCAATAAGGTTTTGTAATTTTTGAGCATTCTACAATGCAATTCCCCAAAATCTCAAGACAATTTCATAAGAAAACTAGGGTTTTATCACCCCGATTACACACAACTCTCACACTTGAAAATCTATATAAGCTTTGGCGTGCCTACCACCCAAATAAATTCTCTAGACCTACACCTATTTTACAAAAACATATGGAGCCCTGGCTCCCTGTCTCTAGTGATATCAGTCTGTTTCTTTCTTTTCGAAAGCTATTCTTTAATCGAGCGTCAAAACTTTCCCAATAGAAATATCCTCTGGCGGTCTTTTGCAAGTCTCACAGGTCATGCTGATCAGACGACCAAGTCATCCATTCGAGTTAGCAGAACCATCATCTGTAGAATCAAACCCACCTCCAACAGTAGTCAACAAGTAGATTTGCGGGCTATAATCAAGCTGTCAATGTCATTTTCTTTCTGTCAGTTCTACTATAGATGAGAAACTAGTCCATTCAGAAAGTTGAGGCAATAGGTTCAAAAAGAGGAAAGGAAATGTTGGTTATGCTACAACCAGCCTTATAGCTATGGTACTTTGCATCCCCCCCCCCAAAAACATAAGAAAAAATACCCCCAAGATGTTGAGGGCTCAAGTTCCTCGCATCCTTCCCCAACTCCAATGAGATCCACCAAAAAAAAGAGGAAGCAGCAAGCAAAATGGAAATGTTGCATGCATATAGAAACCCAATGTTAGTTGCAAAGGCGTGTTCACTCAGAAACACAAATGCATGACAATAGGGTAATGGGATACGGAGAGATGAGAGGAGAAGAAAGAGGCAAAAAATTGATAATTAAAAGGCAAAGGAAATAGGGAGAACATGAAACAAAGAGAATAACAATAAATACATTTGGTTCACTACAATAATTATGATTTTTAGTGATAAAAATTAGTGGGGGTCACAAAAAGTTGGACACTATAAATGCTATTTTGTGGGGGGTTAATTTGGCCGCCACTAAATGTTTGATCAATAGTGGGGGCCAATATTGTCTATCACTAACAGTATGTTTTTAGTGACAATAAAAAGTTTTGGCCACCACTAAAACTATTTTTAGTGATAAAATGCAATTTTGACTGTTACTAAATTATAATTTTTTATTATATTTTGAATTTATTTATTTATAGTAATTAAAATGAAATAATTTATTATATTGTGATATTATGATATATATCACCATAAATAATAAATAAAATATATCATTTATTATTTAAAATTTTGTGATTTTTTTAAAAAAAGTTACTAATTTTTTTTATTGCTTAACAAACTAATTTTAAATTTAAAATAGAGATTCAGATCTCTTGAGCAAAAAATAAATAAATAAATAATAAACAACCCAATAACTTCTATTTTCTATTTTTTCTCAAATTTATTATTTAGTGACACTAAATAGGTATTAGTTAGTTCATATAATATTTTCTTAAAAATTAAAAAATATTATTAATAACAAATGGTGCTTTTTTTGATAAATACAAAAATAAAAAGCTTATAACATTTTAAATAATTGATAAAAAATATATAAGAAAATATATAAAAATTTAAAAATTTAAAAAATACAAAAATTAAAAAAATCCAATAAAAATATTATTAATAATTGATAAGGAATATATAAAAAATTTAAAATTTAATAAATACAAAAATATAAAGTTTATAACATTTTAAATATAAAATTTAAATATTATTTCACTTATTGTCGATATATATTTTAATTCCTAAATCAGATATTAGATTTCATAAATTCTACAAAATCTATAATTATAATTTTCACTACAAATATGGCTTCTCAATATTAAATTGTTGGTAATAACCAACTTAACTTAAATTTTAGATTTATTATTTGAAAATAAAATAAAATATTAAATTATAACAAAAAGTAAGTTAATTTTAATAATGAACTAAATAATAATTTAAGATGATTGGAAGAGATAAAGAAATGATAAAGAGAGAGGAAGAAAAAAGCATTTTGTTATCCCATATTGGAATTGAGTGAGGAGATTGGAGACAAGGTTTGAATTTTTTTTTTTAATTTGATAGATTAATCTTCAAAATTATTAAAATTTATAATAGATTAATTTTAAATAACAAAATATTTAATAAGAGTTATTTCTATTGTCACCAAATATTCATATTTAGTGGGAGTCAAATTATATTTCTATTGTCACTAAATATTCATATTTAGTGGGGTCAAATTATATTTTCACTAAATGTGGCCGTCATTATAAAGTTTTTCAATGACAAGGGAGTGGCCGCCACTAAAAGTTCTATTTAGTGGCGGTCATTTTGTTGACCGTCACAAATACTTTTACTGACAGATTTTTTAGTGACGGTCGCTGACAACCATATGACTGTCATTATAGAGTTTTAGTGGCGGCCACCAATATATATAGTGACAACTTTGACCCCCACTATAAATGCTTTGTGTTATAGTGGTTGCTTAATCATTTTCATATCAAGCAAGTCAAGAATTTGCCCTTTGATCGTCTACACTCAACGTGAAAATGGCAATCCAATCAAATGTTTCCAAAAAAGATGTTAATGAAAAGTTTTTGTGCATAAAAAACAAATCTACAACACAAAATTGGTTTTTCACATTTTTTGGGAGGCAAGAGGCATAATGACAAACTTGACCTCTCCTAATGGCGACATAAATGCGCATGCAACAAGCTGTGTGCATGCCATAAATGAAGCTCCAAGAAACTTATTGTTGGTGAAGGTTTTAAAACAAAACCAACAAACAATTTTTCATGCCAAAAGTTTTCGGATATCATTTATCTCTCCTGACAAATGAATATTCTAAATTAAGAAAATATCACAAAATCAGATTACTTTTTTATTATTCACAATCCAAATGACACGGTGAAAAATGATAAGCCCCATCTTCAAAACCCTTTCTTGATTTTTCAAATGTGAAAGGATCTCACTTTCATTCTCACTCACTCTCCTATCCCAAAAAATGAAAGGGCTTCTTTTTTCTTATTCCCATCATATTCATAAAAAAAATGGGAAGTTAACATGAGGGGGAGAGAGAGAGGAGGGACTTTGGGGAGTTTATGGGGTGGTTTCTTGAAAAACCACTTCCCCTTTTTCTTTTATCCCATTCAAAATTCAAAAATTAAATTTGAATGCATTTGGGTCGGGTCTATCCTCATGGGCAGACTCGGACCCTAATTTTCAACAGTTGGCTTAAGTCCTTTCTAGCCCTATAACTATGAGCCAAAAATAAGGGCCCATAAAAACAACTAGCAAGCAAGGTACCCATCGTATGCTATGCAAAAGTGACCTTTTCGGAACCTCCACTAGATTGAAAGTTAGTCAAGCTTACATAGTTATCATCACCTTGCCTTTTCATGTCACATAAAAATGATCACTTGGAATTTCAACGCTTGTTAAAATAGTTTACAATTCCGGGATGTGGAGATAATCCAATTAATTTTTTAGTTAAATTTTTCCTTTTTAAAAAAGAAACAATTCCAAGTTCTGAAGCAGCCCTTCAAGCTGCTTTCAGATACACATGAAGAGATACCGATCTGCAGGATGCCTTACCCTCAGTCTTGGCCCTTGACGCTGTCAAAGGTGTCACAGCTCTCAACTTCAAGGAGTAATGGTCATCCTGGTCACAGTCTTAACAAAATCAACATGCGGATGCCACCATGGAGATGTTGAACAAGGTGAAGGGTTGATTCTGAATGATATAATTGGCAAGGGAATGACCATCTTATAACTACTTTCTAACAAAGATAAGCTTTGGTGGTTAATTTGAAGGGTACTGAAAGGGATCAAAACATGAAAGGACAATTTGAGTGAACATCGCCCTGGGGGATGGGGGAATCTATGAATGTTAACATCTAATCTTGTGCTTACTGTTATTGTTTTGTTATTGAAGGATTAAAAATCAATGTATCAGTTAAGCAATTTCAAATAAGAACTGCTTTCTGGAAGTAAAAGTCTGAAGCAATCGAGCTTCCTTTTCTTGTTGCTTTTGCATATGCATCTTCAATGACTGTCAGAAATCATCATGAAATGATTCTCTACATTTACAAACTCTCAATGAATCACATGCGGACTACTTCATCCCCCCCCCCCTTCAAAGAAAATAAAAATATAATAATAATAATGGCATAGGATGAAGATAATCAATTTTTTTTTTCAGTTTTTATTTTTTGAACAAATATTTTTAATAATGTAGAAATCCCATATTAGCATTTTATGTGTTTGGAATTAATCGAATCACATGCAGCGGAAGCATTCATAAATAATTTTTGAGAAAAATAAATATGGATTGGGTATAGATACCTCGAATATGCAGAGCCTCCAAAAGATTAATCGAACGTCCCTCGAACGGATCTCGTGGTCGGGATGGTGATCACGATGTTAATCGAACCACCACCGCAATACTACAACGTCGCAATCCTCAGTCCGACGATTCGTTGTGACGAGAAAAATTCCCTGCTCGGAATTCTTCTCAACCCTCTATATTCTCTCTCTAGAGAATATTTTTCTCTCTCAAACCATAGTGAACTCTCCCATGGTTGCCATAATCTCACGTACAATAATGAAGGAGTTGTTAGTCTCCTTCCACAAATGTGATGCTTCTAACATGGAGAGAATCATGGGAAGTGGTTAAAATGTGGTTAGTGGGAGTTACCCCACTAACCCTATTGTAAATATCTAAAATGCCCCTCGTGGGCATTCTAAACTAATACCTCCCACTTGCACGCGAGAGCATTTTAATATTCATCACAAGATCACAACTTATGCGATCACATCACCCTACTGGACTTTCATACAGAATTGGGCGTCGTGCGACCTGCGAGTACACCTGCAAGCAAAGACCTCTTGATGCACCTGTTAGGATGATCGAGAAGCCATCATTAGTATCAAAAGAACTCGCTGCACCCCAGATCCAAGACAAATTACATCCATCGAGCTACTTTCCTTAACAAAAGTAATCCCCAATAAATGCTCGACTGTGTATCCACTATTATGCTTACATCCTAACATTGACAGACATAATAGGTTAGCCGGTGAATACAACACAATGATGTAATGTCAATTGGTCTTCCTTTTCTCAAAACTGAATCTATTAGCCTCAATTCAGCTGCTTTCCTAGACCTATCCCTCAGACCTCAATTTATCTTCCCGGTCATCGGTAAACAGACTAAAGTAGCAACACTGAGCCAAGACTTCTAGAAACAGCCGAAAGTGATAAGGGTATAAGAGATCCCACCCAATGGACCTCAAGTCTCACACAGTGGAAACGGGGATCAAAATCATATCAGTGTCTCAAATAATGCTCCCACTATCCCTGGTCGACATATCACACGCGGTATGAAACGTGTGCCACAGTGTTATTCCCCCATCTCTCAAAGGGCATATGTCAGATTTCTCTAACACTGTGCAGGTATGGGACTCAGTCTACACATAAGACTTTACCCAGAGATCTGAGAAAGAGTATCTCAGAGACAATATCACTAGTCGCAGGTAATATCTGAGATTTCAAACCTGGCTACTTACAAGCAACATGGATATGGGTACGTCCATGCCGGTCATATCGCATATGACCTCATCCTGAACACATATCAGGGCGACTTATGTTCTAGTAGGGTCACTCTCAAAGCCTCTTACAACTAGAAACCGTCTCATCTCCACTCACTCAGAGCTGGAGGTGGTCACTCGTGTGAGAGAGTCGACCACGCCTGCCTGACATATCATTTATCACAACATATCACAAAACATATGACAATTAAAATAATGCAATAAATAAGTGACCCAATCATGCACACATGTCATATATATAACACAATAAGTATCAGTACAATGTGAGAAATGTGAATGTACATGCAAACCCAATGATTCAAATATCTCATATAGGAATCTATCACAATGGGTTTATTGAAGGGATCAGCCAACGCGCTGTATAGTAATGTACTTAATTTGTCACTTCACCCTTCTCGGTGATGTATCTCATAACGTAGTATTAGGTATCAATGTGTTTGGACTTATTGATACTTAGGGTCTCAAGTGTGGTCAAAGATGGCCTGATTTTCTCAATAAATCATCACTGGCCTCCCACTATCTGACACAACCCCTAAGTGATCCGAAAATTTTCGGAGCCAAACACTCTCCTGAACTGCCACTGAGCATCTCATAAGCTCAGTCTCTATCGTAGATAGAGATATATAGGTTTGCTTCTTGTCACTCCAAGACAGCAAAACCTGATATCGATTTGCATACATTCAGATTGCCAACTCAGTCAGTATCTGAATACCCAACAAAATGCAAATCACCTCCTCCGTAACACAAGAAGAGGTCCGCAGTTCTCTCGAGATATCTCGGAATCCTTTCACTGCTCTCCAGTGATCCCCTCTAAGCTTCGATCTATACCTAATTACCATAGTGACTGCAAATCAAACGTCTGAACGTGTACGCGACATTGCGTACATCAGACTACTCAATGCACTGGTACAAGGGACTCTACTCATTTCCCTTGTCATTTTTTCTGAGTCTTAGGGCATATGTCAAGAATTAGGATTTAACCTTTTAGCGACAAGAGTATCTTTAGAGTCGTAGTCAATTTTCTCGAAACCCTCGAGAACTCCCTTGATGTTTGACTCCTGTGAAAGAGTCAATACCTGTCTCGAGCGATCCCTCCGGATCTTAATTTCGAGGAAGAACTTAGTCTCATCCATATTCTTCAGATCTAGACTCGACAATGTCCATGTCATCGTGGTCATTAGATACTCTCTGTTGTTCCCAGTCAACAGAATATCATTCACATAAGGACATAATCACAAAAGAATCAAAAGAACGTAAAAGGTATACGCGATGATCCTCCGCGATTATCACGAAACCGTGAGATATCACCTCCTCGTGAAATCTTAAATGCCACTGCCTGGATTGATGATTAAGGTCATATGTAAACTTCCGAAGTCGACAGACCTTATCATCCAGATCTATAAGAATAAAGCCAGATAGTCATTCCTTATAGATCCTCATCCAAACTCTCACTCAGGAGAACAATCTCAACGTTCATCTAGTCTCACTCCAGATCCATATCATGTCCACGACAATCGCTAAAAGTAAACGGATCGAGGTAATCTTGCCCTCAGTCTGAGTAACCCCTGGTTATCAGATAGGCCTTATACCTCTACACCGATCCGTCGGCTTTTTCTTGATGTTGAGAACTCACATGTTCTCAACGGCCCTACTTCTGTCAGGTAAATCAACTAGATCCCAGATCCTGTTGATTCTCATCAACTCCTTTCACCCATGGCCTATAACCAATGGTCCTTCACAGAACCCTCAAAAGCCTCTAGGATAGTTAAAGGTTTCTCGTAATCCTCAAAAGTCACTAAGAGCCTCTCCCTCAATCGAGAAGCGACGATTAGGTACGCGTTCTCGACTACTCTTAAGAGGAGGGGAAACCTTTTTACCTCTAGATGGATTGCTCCCACTAGAATTGAGATCCGTAATAGATTCTTGGATTCTGCCATTAGGATTAGCCAACCACTAGACTCATCCATCTCATAGAAGGTAAAGTCCCAATTGATTTCACCTCTCATAGGGAAATCATTTTCAAGAATCTCAGTATCATGAGATTCAATCTCAGTGAGAGTGCCATCTGTATGCTCATTAGAAATACATCTCTTTTCTCACAAGCCTAACTCGCTGTGTAAATGCGAGAAATAGTGAACATATGTTGCATAACCCCATAATCTCAAATGGCTAAGATCAGGCTGCCTCCCTGTCCAAAACTCATATGGAGTACTAACTGCGGACTTCAATAAAATACGATTGAGAACATAGGCTGCATCCAATAATGCATCTCCCCAATGGGAAACGAGTAAATTGGTTTGCGCCATCATCGGCCTCACCGTCTTAAACAAAGTCCTATTCCTCTCTCGCGGCTACTCTACTCCACTAAGTAGCGAGGAATAGTCAGTTTTTCGTAATGCCCTTCTTGAAATAGAGCTTTTTAGACAAATACTCGCGCCCTCGATCGGTTCTGGAAGTCTCTACTCTCAAGTAACTGATTATCAAGCTCGTTAATAAACCTCCTGAAGCATCTCAATGCCTCAGACTTGCGCGAGATCAGATAAACGTAGCCGAAACACGTGTAATTGTCAATGAACATAATGGAGTACCCAACACCATTTCAGGTTCTCACGTTCATAAGGCCACAGATGTTGGAGTGATCCGACTGCAATGGAGTCCCAGCCCTCATTGCTATGTTGAATGGTTTTCTTGTAAGTTTGTCGTCTAGGCGAGACTGGTTAGCGGGTTCTACAGATCACTCACTGCTAACCGGTTCATCCTCTCACACACTAAGAGGACAACAAGAAATACCATTGAAAGGAATTATTTTAGTGCATATAGTCCCTCATGGACCAAAATAGAACCAATCATAGAATTGTCGTAACAAATAGAAATTTTAAATTTCTAAATTAAAAGAGCATATCCTAAACTAAAATCAAGTTCCGTCGAACTTTTGGAGCGTAAAGAGCATACAGAGTCTAGCAACTTTGCAACTCCAACTTGCAAGTGCTACTCCCTCTGATGTCAACAAAACACTCCGTTTGAGTACGTAAATCCTCCTACTTGAGGACTTACTAGGCGGAACTATATAAGCGCGCTCCTATCTCGAGCTGCGTTGTATTATCAGTTTTCTCGGATGGTTTTCTTCTTACCTGAGGCTCGAGTCACACAGGAGTCCTTGCTCGACTCCATCGTATAAGTGAAAGTGCGAATACTTTCGTCGTATGTGAAATAGACTTTCATGATTTCTCATGAATCAGGTAAAGAGCTGGATCGCATCCAGCACTAGAAAGCATATCCGAAATGGGCTCAGTCACATTCCCCAACTCGGCGATCATACTCGACATTTTTATCAAATGTTGCATCATCATATGATCAACCCTTTTCTTATAAGTTATTATACTTATAAGATAGCATCATCATCTCAGGATCTGTAAGAGCAATATAATACTCTTTATAGAGTGAGCCAAACCGATAAAACCGTAGGATATTGCTCATAGAATGGGATTACATCATCGTGCATGCTACTCAGGAGGATTGCCTTGACTCGGCTATCATTCCTCTTCCATGCACGTAATGTTTCCTAATCCCGTCTCTCTGAGGTGTGGAACCCTCCCTGGAGTCCACCATCCCATGCCTCAGAATTTAATTAGATCTTGCTCCTCGAGGATAAATTGAATCTACCAGTGAAAAATCTCGTATTTATCACCATTCAATTTTATCCCCCTTACAAAAATCTAATACGACAATTTTAGAAGCAGTCAATGAGATAGTCGTAACTTGTGATGCTTATTCTCACATTTTGTTTACCTTACGGATCAACAAGACCCAAATAATTCGAATACATACCCCAAGATGAGTGTATGAATCAACAGACACCATACACCACAATCCGGGATAGTATCTCACCATTTGGACTAGGATTCGATGCACAAAAACCCACAAAAAGTCACTTTTATGGATGTGGGACCCTCAAAAATTGAAAAATTTCAATTCTAGACGACCTGACGCGTCGTCGGCGGTCCCACGCGCTGCCACGTGTCACCGGCTGTCCCACGTGCCTCCACTCGCCGGGAACAGCTTCTGGCACGTGCCAGATGCGCTGTGTGTCTGGCATGCGCTCACACGCGCGCTCTATGCGTCGGCTCATGCGCCTGACGTGCAGGCACGCCGATCACGTGCCTGCACGCGCGCGACCCGCGTGCACGGGTCGGTTTCGGACCCAGGAGCGGGTCGGAACCCGAAACCCGATCCGAATCCCGGTAGTGGGTCGGGGCGCGGTTCGGGGTGACACGTGTCCGGGTTGCACCGACCCGGACGCCCCAGGCCGATTCACGCGCCTCTCGCGCGCGTGAATCTCACGCTCCCCTTCCCTGCCGCTTCACGCGCCTGCCTCGCGCGTGTATCTCACGCGCCCGCGGGTTTGGACCTCTTCGTCTTCACCCGATGGTTTCTGTAACCGGGTCTTTCGACCCGGTTGCCGGAAAAGCCATTTCTAATACCATTTTGACCGGATTTTTTATGGAATCTCTAATTCCATTTATTCCAAGCATCCTTGACTTGATTTTTGGAATAATTATGCCCTAAACTCGGTGTATTTTGGATCCAAAAATCCGACCATTCGCGGTGAATTTTAAAACCCAATTTTTCGGCCACAATCATATGCAATATATATATCAAATTGAAGAGCATGAAACAAGGATTACAGATCTATAAATTTCATGCATTTATTTGCCCTAAAACTCGACAAATCTAAGGTTGAAGGGGTCGGTCACTATTCACGGTCGAAACTTTCAACCGGAATTTTTTTCGCCTAAACGTACTCAGAAAATTACGAAAAAATTATTTTCGTGTTCTAGGGATCATGGGGAACGCAGTGGTGTTCTCGGAATCACGAAACTCATCTGTGATCCGAACCTCAAATTTTAAACCCTAATTTTTTATACCCAAAAATTAACCAGAAAATTATTTTTTTAATCCAACGTATCGCTCTGATACCAATGTTGGAATTAATCGAATCACATGCAATGGAAGCATTCATAAATAATTTTCGGGAAAAATAAATATGGATTGGATATAGATACCTCGAATATGCAGAGCCTCCAAAAGATTAATCGAACGTCCCTCGAACGGATCTCGTGGTCGGGATGGTGATCACGATGTTAATCGAACCACCACCGCAATACCACAACGTCGCAATCCTCAGTCCGGTGATTCGTTGTGATGAGAAAAATTCCCTGCTCGGAATTCTTCTCAACCCTCTATATTCTCTCTTTAGAGAATATTTTTCTCTCTCAAACCATAGTGAACTCTCCCATGATTGCTATCATCTCACGTATAATGATGAATAAGTTGTTAGTCTCCTTTCACAAATGTGATGCTTCCAACATGGAGAGAATCATGAGAAGTGATTAAGATGTGGTTAGTGGGAGTTACCCCACTAACCCTATTGTAAATGTCTAAAATGCCCCTCGTGGGCATTCTAAACTAATATTATGCAATAATGAAACACAAATAGACAGATAAGTACAACATCAGCTTGGCAAAACTGTATTTGTGTTTTATCTATGTTTGTCAAACTTAACTGGAATGCCATATTAGCCTAGTAATTCAGTTTTAGCCAGTTTTTTATTTTGGGCCATTTAGGTCAGGTCGACTTATATCCTAGTGGTCTTTAATTTTCATTCCGGATACACCTTATGAACTTCTACTCTGTTAGCTTTGCTTCACGGTATATTTTTGCACTCATATTGTAATGTATATGCTTGCAACCTAATACACAGGCTTATAAAATTTTGGGTCTCAAATATAGTAGTTTCCCTTTCAGGGGCCTGCATGAAAAGACAGTACCAGAACTTCAGATGAGCATCAGAGCTTCTCAGTGTTGGTGATATAAGTATGCTATGTTTCAGGTTTTAAAGTTTAGCGGAAACCTGAATTGAATACCTGGGTTTTGGTTCATCCTTGAATGGTTTAAATGTTTATAAGCAGCCTACTACTTGTTTCAAGGTTAATGGCAATTGGTCATATGGCGTCTCCTTACTGTATTTGTGTTTTTGTTAACCATGATGCAGAAGATATTGACGATTCCATGCCAACATTTTGAGATTTTGATGTCAATTAGTGCCTCATCACACGTCACGGTATGCAAATGAGTAAAAAATGGGCTGGTGAGTGTGAAACAATCTCTTGGACCAACCTTCTTTAGCTTGACAGGGTGGTGCCAATAAAAGGTGGAGATTTTATACTTATGCTGATTTCTGATGCTACCTATTTAAATTCTGCTATGCTCTTTGGGGGCTTGATACGCTCTTGGATGGTAAAGATAACAGAGGGAAAGGGGCACGTATTTTGATCACCCCACACCCGCATACACTATTATAGGCTTTCAAAGGTATATGGCTTGTTTGGAAATGTGTTTATTTTATTTATTTTATGCTATTCATATGATTTTGGATCGACGGAACATTTACACATCAAATAGATCAATTTATTTTATTAAAAGACTATGTAATATAACTTTTGGTTAATTATGTTGGGAAAAAAATAACTTTATGCAAAATCATGCCAAATATCGTATTAAATCATCGGAATGAAAACTTAATAACTGAAATCGAAATTTAGATCGGATATAAATATACTTGATTCCATAGCCGAAGACTTCATAGAGTGAATCCTTGATTCGACCTCATTTAGGCAAAAGGTCTTCCAGGTCATATGTATTCTCATAAATTCTCTCTATATGATGGGGTATTAAGGAGAAGAGTGATACATTGACTTGTGGACCATAACCCTATTTATAGTTATAGGGTGACTTTTATCTTCCAAATCTGTCTGTTAAGCTTATAGCAACTGTCATTAAATCACATTTAGACATTTCTTATTTAACCAATCATAAATAGTGAATGTCCATTGATATCTACACATTAATTTGTTTTCATATCCTCTGAGATACTTAAACCCAAATTATCGAATTTCCAAATTTGGCAGATCACTTTCATATGTGTTTAACTTATGAGATTGACAGTATGCAATACATAATTATTTTAATATATAAATCCAATGTTGGATTAATGATCCAACAATCTCCCACTTGGGTTATATATGAAACTTTATAATTATGTACTTGCAAAATAATCGAATGAGTTCAACTTTTCTGTCAATACTAAAATGTATCTACAACCAATTTCGTCCATCAATCATATCAACTTAGGATCAATGCGGTTTCTGTTACATTTCTTTCGTAACTCAACCCTCAATGGTCACGTAAATTGATATAACCAAATGACATGGATCATGAAATGGATGCGTGGCATGGAAATATCATGCAATGTGATCTTTAACATGCTCATTTCCAACTGGTCCCTTTAATGAGATCAACTATGCTCAATATCAGAGTGTGATTCAAAACTGAATCTTTATTTCCGCGGAAAATAACTTCAAAATACCTTAAACTGAAATAATCAAAAATGTCTATATTAGATGAGCATCTAAAATCACAAACTCCCACTAAAACTGAATATCTTAAAAATATATGACACACATACGAGTAGTGCGCACATGAACCTTTTGGGTGACAATCCCTTAATAAATGTATCCATAATTTTGGGGTTTGTACTAATGTGCTCTATAGACAACTGTCCACTCTGAATCATTTTCTTAAATGGAATATAAGACTATTGAATTACGTCACACAACAATCTAAGTGGCTTGTTAATATCATCTATGACAAAATTTCATAGTCATATTCCATAATTGGTGCTTCATAATATGCTATCAATTCCGTCACCATGATGGAATAGGCTATATAAGACTGTTTGACACACTTCCAAAACTGGTTCTTCCTACTAGCATTGTAATACCAAAAACTTGATATCGAATATTTTGTAAACATTTCTATAATAAAATAGAAAATTTTGAAATTTTATTGATTTTCGATTTTGAGGTCTTAATTTTAAATTTTTGGTATATTTGAAAATCACCGTGTCCGCGAATAGTAATAAACCTCATTTTATGAAAAATTTAAATTTTAGAAAGAAATGGGATGAATTTGTATATAATTGTTTATTTACTTAAATATAAAGATATATATATTATTTAAAAAAAAAAAAAAGAGAGAGAAGATGCTGCGTTTCGGAGTAAAACGCAGCACTCCCTCCCAAATCAATTAGGGTTGGAAAACCCTAATTGATTCTCTCCCTCTCTCTTCCTCTCCTTCGTTCGACAAAGCAACCCTGCCCCCTCTCCCTCGCAATTTCTCGACCCTCTCCGTCGCCCTCTCCACCGCCAACCACCATCTCCACCGAACATCACCACCGCCATCGCCGTGATCTCTCTCTTTCCCCTTCTTCCCTCTGTTTCTCTCCTTCGTTCTCTCTCTGTCCTCTCTATCCCTCCCGCGAACTCTCTCTCTCTCTCTCGACTCTCGACTCTCGACTCTCGCTCCCTCTCTCGATCGATTACCCCTTCTGCTGCCGTGAACAGTTGAGTTCCGGCCACCCTACGCGACCACCGTGAGCCACCATCTCTCAGTCTCGCTCTGTCTCACTGTCTCTTCGTCTCTCTCGTTCCATCTCTTTGTCTCTCACTCACTCGTCTCTCCCTCTATTTCACTCTCTGTTTCGTCTCTTCCGCGCGCGAATGGAGTTGCTTTTCGTCTCTCTCGCGCGCGACGGCAGAAATCTTTGCCCTCCCACTCCACTGCTCACTCGTGTGGTGATTCTTGAGAGTAGCTCCCTCCTGTCGAGAGCCCTCACTGCAACCCACCATCGAGGCTCTGAAAACCCTAAACTACAACCCACTTTCCTGCATAGGTAAGGTTCGGTCCCTAACCCAAATTCTAGGGTTTTAAAATTTTCTTAGGAAATAGCTTTAGATTACTGAAATTTACTTTAAATTGGGAGTTTTGCAAATCTAAGAATGGACTGAGAAGGCATCTGAGCGAGGATCGCGAACTACGAAAAATCCTAGGTGAGGGATTTTCAATCCCTTCAATAATTCGACTTATTTTTGTTAAATTTAGGTAGAAATTATATATATATATATTCTGAAATATATGAGACTCGAAAGAAATGTATTTTCCTAAGGGTTTGTAGGAAATTATTGAGGTTAGGTCTTAGATTTTGATATAAATTGGACTGTGAAGTATGATAGAATGTCCTAGATAGTATTAGAGTTTTGTTTGATTGGTTTGTGTAGTTTTCCTTGAGATTTGAATTGAAATTGGCGTGAATTAAATTAAGATTATGTAATTCGGGAGAATATTGGTAAAATTGAGGAATATTGTAAATTTAAAGTCGTCGGTGATTTGAAATGATACTAGATTGATGAAACAAAAGTTTAGGAATGTAATTGTGCAAGGTAAGGCTATTGTAAATAAAGGGGAAATTGAAAACCCTTTAATAGAGCTTTAATTGATAATTATTTGTGTTGATTGGTCTAGGTTGACCTTTGGAGACTCGAGAGGAGTCGTTTTGAATTGATTTCGGAAATAGGGAGTGGATACCCTCCCTAGAGGTGAGTGGACGGTTCATTATGTTCGTAAATGAGAAACCTGTTTTAAAATTGCTTTGAAAATGATTTTGAAATATTTTTACATGTTTTATATAAATTGTTTTGTGATTGTGGACTGTCTGAACTGGATTGTGAAATACGAATGCATCCACTGTGTTTATGAATATTTTTGTGTTATGTGATATTTGATATTGCTCTATGAACTGCTTTAGTATGAGATTATGGATTATATGTTGAAAATCATGGCACATTGTTGAGAAATGGATTGATTGAGAAATGAAGGGTGTCGTAGATGACTATAGTCATATTCCCACCACGAAGCGACCCGATGGGGTGACGTGGGTTGGGGTTTGGATGTGCGGGGGAGTTAGACGTCCCTCCCTCTACCGAAGTCGTACTAGATCTGGTGCACCCCGGTGATGTACGAGCCAACGCTAAGGAAGGGGGTTTGTTTTGAGACATTGGATAGAAAAACCCTTGGCGGGCGGTTTGGCCGCCCTAAGACGGAAGTGTTTTTCGATGGAACCCCAGGATTTTCTGAAAGGATAATTGATATGGATGCATATTTGTGAAATGTGATTTATTGAAATGATTTTATGTATATGAAATGATTTATGAGATATGCTTCGACTGCCCCACATTCACCCTTATTTATGAACACAATTGCACCATTGCACTCCACTCACTGAGTATTCCCTAATACTCACCCCCTCTCTCCACCTTTTTCAGAGGAGACTTAGTTGGGAGACTACTCGACGGAGCTTGCGAAGTATTTTTGCGGACTGGATAGGTATTTGGCATGCAGGGTTATTTTTGGAGATTGATAGCTTTCAAACCATGGAAAGGGAAGTCTGTACATCCCATACCGTGCGGATTTTATTGATACTGGCCGAGTTGTTGGCAAGTATTGATAAAATTCGACGGTTTTTGATTTGTTTTTATTTATTTTGATTTCTCTAGTTTTGGAAAACTGTTTATATCTGTACTGGGACATTTGGACTGTAAATCTTAATTTCGATGCTTTTTCTTTGATTTTGTGAAGTTCTGTATAACTCATACCGTTAGGATTTTACCGATACTGGCTTGTTTTCCTCGGGTAAGTGTTGGTAAAATCCGACGGCTATATTTTGGGACTTCTTGTTTGTTAAATGCTTTCAGAGTGGCCAGGATGGTCACGTCGCATGCGTGCATGTACAGGTTCCCGCTCCCCATTGTGTGTTGCTATGTACTCGTGTATGTACAGATTCCCACTCCCCGATGTGTGCTAATGTATGATTGCATGTACAGGATCTCACTCCCCGATGTGTGTCAATGTGTGTGTTTGTACGTCCAGGAATGAGCCGGATGGGCTCCTTGCATGTGTAATGATTTTGTGATTTCTTGTTTTTGAAAAATTTTATGTTTTTGATGATTTATTATGAATTTGATAGTCTTGCGGAGTCCCGGTAGATGGGGAGGTTTTGCCCATGTACCGAGACGACGCGGCGGTTGTCGCGTGGTCGATCTAAGGATCGGGGCGTGACAAGCATGCTGTTATCTTCATGCTGACTTGACATCCCATAAAATCGGAGTCAGTATACCAAATGATCTCAAACTAATCTGACTTCCGATACGTGAACATATATCATTTTACTCTTTGTAAGTACTGCAAAACCCATTTTGTTACTTTTCAATACTTAATTCCTGATTTGCTTAAATTTCTGCCAAATATTACCGTAATATACGCAATATCCAAATGTGTACAATTCAAAACATATATCAGACTCCATACTACTGATGTATGAGGAATTTTCTGTATTTTTTTATATTTAAGGTCATTCTTGAGACACTAGTAGAGACTAAACTTGTCTCCCTTACTATAGGGGTATTTCCTGAGTATTTGCTCCCACAGAATTTGTGATATCCATAATTATCAATCAAATTTTATCTCAAAACCAAATGAAATAAAGACTTGATGAAATTTATAATATCACTGTAGGGATGTCGTATGAATTTTATCTTTTCCTTCACGGTATCGGTTCCAGAGGTGGTTGAGTTTGTTTTTCTGGAGTAGAGGATTCTCCAACATTGTCTAATAATACCTCTGAGAATATTAACATATTCCTTTCAAAAGACAATGTCTCTAACCATATCTCCCCCCCACAAACTCAACATCCTCAAAGAACTAGGCATAAAATTAATACCCTTTAAACTTTTCAAAATACCTTACTAATCAAGTAACTGTCCTGATATCCAATTTTCTTTTATTAGGTCTAATAGACCTAACCTTAGTTGAACAATCCCAACCATGTAGATACTTTAGACTAGGACGTATACTGGTCCAAAGTTCTTATTGGGTTTTAGTAGTTGTCTTAGTAGAAAACCCTGTTCAGTATATATGCTGCAATCTCGATTTAGTTATATTATGAATAATTGTCTATGAACGTGATAAAATATATTTGACCATTCCAAGAACCAAAAGGAATGGCCCATAGATATCTGTATGTATCAGTTTTAAGATGTCTGAGATTCTATTAGCTTCAATTACCATTTATTGGTTTGTTTTCACTTTATAATTTACACAAATACCGAAATCTGTGAAATTTTATTCTGACACAAGTCTCCTTATTCTCCGTTTGGAGATATTACCCAAACTCTTGTGCCAAAATGGAAAGAAATTCTTACTAGTTAACTTAAACTGTATATTTCGAGTACTATATTGCAGGGATTTAAATGAAGTAATAGTATCAACTTAATATAGATTATCAAATCCTAATAGAAAGCTGGAACCAAACTATTTGGACTTAAGAAACTAACTTTTCCATTTCCGAAAGAACAGGTAAAACCTGATCTGTCTGACAAAAATAGAAATCAAATTCCATCTAAAAGATGGAACAACAAACGTTTCAATAAGATCCAAATATAAATCGATTTTCAATGATAATCTAAACTTTTCTATTATTATAATTAAAACTTCATTGTTATCGTCCACGTAAATGTATTTTTCATCATCAATTGACGATTGACAATTTAGAAAACCCTGCATACATACACTGATGTGAATAATCACAGCAGAATCTGACCACCAAGTGTGTCCTGATACCGAAATTAAGTTAACCTCAGAACAAATCAAATAAGAATACACTTTTCTTATCACTTCAAACATGATAGTTGGTACATTCTCTTTTTCTTGTATCCTTAGTACCACAGAAGAAGCAACCATTCTTTCCCGATTTAATCAGTGTCTTTCGTTACTTCTTTTGTGATGCTATACCTGCAGCATCTTTATCCTGTTTTCTTTTCTTTCTTTCTGTTCTTAGTGGTCAAGAGTTTTTAACCATTATACCGTATAGAGATATGATTTGTCAAGAGTGTACCAGTAATCATTTCAATCTTGATAGATCATTTCTTGATATCCGTAAGAAAAGATTTAGTTATCATAACTGACTTACATGTAGTGCCTTTAAATATTGCTGGGATGGCCCACTTTAAATACATGCGATTCAACATCTCACACCTTTCTTTCTCCCTTTTTCAGGGCTACTCTTATCTATAAGTGGTGGAGAGAATTAGTCTTTAACACAAGATTTAAATCGAAACTTGAAATTCGAGTCATTCAATTTAAAAATCAATCTGAATTGGGCGTTAATGTCAGTGGGAATAGTATTAACTGTCAAACAGAGAATAGTAATCCATATATACTCATATGAAACTTTAAAACCAAATAAATTCAAACATGAGTAATCCTCATCACAAGATACAGGACACTCCATTAATATTTCATCTTTGGACAAAATAATTAACTTGTAAGCGGTATCTTGATGTAGTAATCAAATGCTGACAATAAGAACATATCAACCAATTACTTCCTTTGGGCTATTAAATTGGTCACATATAAAACTGAATAATTGTCAAGTATTTATTACCATAAGGTGTACATGCAATTCTGTCAAATACTGATCTTCCTTTTGGCCGATCAATATTCACATGAGTTTCATGCACACAGTCTTTTTACATCTTCAAATAAATTAATTTCAACAATAGAGGTCATTTTGGCGATATATTTTTTCAATTAATTTATCTTAAAATATATACAAAATCATAGGTGTAGTAATCAAACGCTGACAATAGAGCATGTCAACCAATTAACTTCTTTTGGGCCGATAAATTGATCACATGTGATTGTCACGCGTTTATTACCACATGGTGTATGTGCAATTCTGTTAAGTAAGGACCTTCCTTTGGGCCGATCGATACCCATATGAATTACATGCACAATTTTTTATATCCCAAAATAAATTAATTTACACAACAGAGATCACGTTGGTGACATGTTTAATTAATTCGTCTCGAGATATATATAAAATCATACTCATATTTGAATCATATTTGTAATTGAAAAAATTCCAATTTCATCCTGATGGACTCAATTTCTTAAAAATTGGACTATTTAAAGGCCAATCTTATTAACTTTAAATTAAACCTATAAAAGCCAATTTCATTCTGATGGACTCAATTTATTGAAAATTGGGCTATTTAAAACCCAATCTTATTAACTTTAAATTGGGTCTATAAAATCCAATTTTATCTTGATGGACTCAATTTCTTGAAAATTGAGTTATTTAAAGCCAAATCTTATTAACTTTAAATTGGATCTATAAATCCCAATTTTACCGAATCTACCTCCTTCATCTTACTTTTTCGTCCCTATACTTTCGTTGTCGGCATAAAACCAAAGTCTCCACTCTTTGCCGACAACTAATCCAAAATTTAGTCAATCTCTGTTCTATAGCATAGTGCACTAGGAAAGTTTCCAGGTAGATGGTGAGTTCATTTAGAACCGCTTAAGAACCAGCCAACCTTACACTTAACCCCGTCTTATTGACAGAACTTTTCTAGACATTCATGTCATTGCATATTAAAAAAATGACCAATTTTGAATATAAAAGAGAAATTGTAAAATGATAAGAATGAAAAATGGGTTTAATTGAGTTCAATGAATTCCAATACCTTTATACACAGAATTTAGTCTGTTTGGGTCGAAAATGGCCCATATACTTTTTTTTTTATTATTTAAAATATTGATTCTATTGTGATGTAAATTTGTAATAAAATGAAAGTTTTTTTTTCTGAAATTGGAAAGTCTGCCCTTAATAAAAAAAAAGAAATTGAAATATGAAAATTTTTCCTTTTTTATTTTCCAAAATTAAAAATTTTCTTAATTACAATTTCTTTTCTGAAAATTGGATATCATTCTTTAAAAAGAAAATCTGAAAATTTCTCTTTTTTCTATTTCCCAAAATAAAAAGTTTCTTTAATTTTTTTTTATTATTATTGGAAAACTTTATTTTAAATTTGGGAAGTCAAGCCTCAAAAGAAAAAGGAAAAAAAAATTGAAATCTGAAATTTTCCCTTTTTTTAATTTTCCCAAATTCTGAAAGTTTCTTAAAATAAACTAAATTACTAAATATTCTTTAAAACTGTCACTTTTTCAAAAATACTTGAATCCGAAAATTTCTTAAAAGATTTCAAATTTAAAAAAAAATCTTTAAAATCGGAATTTTTTCCAAAAATGTATCATGGGAAAATAAGATTCGAAATATTTCTTTAAAAAAAATTCAATTTTATTACTTGCTATAAAAAAAAAAAAAAAAAAAAAAAAAAAAAAAAACTTGTAATTTTTTTTTTTTGAAAAAAAATTTTAAAGATTCATTTCAAAAAAATATATATATAAATCAACTTTCATATATTTGCTTAAAATGTCAACTTTCTTTCCTTTCCTTTTTTTTGTGTGAAAGTTTAAAAGATCCAAAAAATCAACTTTCTTAAAAAATGTTTAAAAGAGAAGGAAAGAAAATATTCCAAAACATTAAGAGTTTTAAATCATTTAAAAACTTGTCATCTTCTCCTCTTTTACCCAAATATATATATTTAAACACCAATGTATATCTATATATATATATATATATACATAAATATATATATATATATATTTAAATACCGAATGTCAACTTTAATAAAATATTTAATGTCGACTTTGATAAAAAAAAATCTTCCCAATTATTTTTTTTAAGACACTGGATGTCGACTTTTAATAAGAACTGAAGGTCGACTTCAATAAAAATTTTTCATAATTTTTTTCTTTTATTGAAATCCACAAAAAAATTATGAATATATATATGTATATATATATTTTTTAACCAAAATATTCATAAAAATTTTTCATACATATTTTTTAAAAAATTCATAAAATACTAAAATCATATTAAATACTATAATATGCAGAAAAATCCCGATGATTCAAACATAAGAGGCTCTGATACCATTATTCGGAAAAAAATAACTTTATGCAAAACCATGTCAAATATTGTATTAAATCATCGGAATGAAAACTTAATAACCGAGCCGAAATTTAGATCGGATAGAAATGTACCTGATTCCATAGCTGAAGACTGCATAGAGTGAATCCTTGATTCGACCTTCATTTAAGCAGAATGCTGGGTACGGTCTTCCAGGTCATATGTATTCTCACAAATTCTCTCTATATGATAGGGTATTAGGAAGAAGAGTGATGCATTGACTCAGAAAACATAACGCTATTTATAGTTGTAATGTGACTTTTACCTTCCAAATCTGTCTGTTTAGTTTATAGCAGCTGTCCTTAAATCACCCTTAAATATTCTATATTTAACCCATCATAAATAGTAAATGTCTATTGGTATCTACACATTAATTTGTTTCCATATCCTCTGAGATACTTAAACCCAAATTATCAAATTTTCAAATTTGGCATATCACTTTCATATGGATTTAACTTATGGGTTTGATAGTATGCAATATATAATTATTTTAATATATAGGCTCAATATTATATTAATGATCTAACAAATTATTTTATGCATTGTTAGGTTTGAGTTGGACAAAATCTGGGGGGTCAGAAAATAGCATTACCCCAGAGAAAAATATAGGAAATGAAGACAAAAAAATTTGAAGCATTTGATTTGGAACTGCTAATCTTCTAGGAAGAGACTTTACCCATCCCTTCTGAACTTGCGGGACATGTCTATACAAGGAAAAACTGTAGAAAACACTTCCCAGAGTATTTTTGCGACTGGACTGCCACTGCCAACTTCGGCGGTGTGCTTTGAGGCCTGCTTGAGCTTTTCTAGTATGGTTCAACTGCTGCTGCTAGTTTGGTTCGAATATCCCAAAGACAGAATATTAGCAATTAATTTACCATATTTATTTTTCTGCATCAGAAAAAGAGTATTTACTGCCTGTGTTTTGACCATTGCTGATGTTGGTCTAATCTCAGGCAGTGTCTCTCAAGCTCAAAACGGCATGCTTTGGTACTTGAAAAGAGATGCTGCACTTTCCTATTGAATTAGGCAATTCAAAGCATAGAAGAGAAGTAGGGTTTAAGTGAAAGCAAAAGATATTGCGGCCAAGAATCCTTTACATTAAAATTAAAGCCATGGATATTTTACATTTTCTCACAACCAACACACTGAAAAAGAAGAAAAAAACTGAAACCCCGAGCGAGAGAGAGAGAGAGAGAACTTGGGTTGGGAATAATGTTTTTTATCATGCCAATAATCCCTTACATTAAATTACAACCATGGGAAGTTACTCCCTCATGCGCTCGGAGAACCTGAAATGGGCATTCTTCAACCTTTGTTGAAAAATTAAGGCCCCGTAAGCACCCAAAAAACCCACCACGATCCCCATGCCATACAAATGTCCTTGAGGGCATCTTAAAACTCTTGTAGAATCTCAGAGTTTGGTGGTGTGTTGTATTTTGAATTTGAATATAATATTTATTATGACTAAAGAGTGACTTTGATTTTGTACAATTACAAATATCATAGTAGTTTCTTTTTTTTTCCAATAAAATTTTTGCTTCTTTCCCTTCGTTTTATGGGGCTTACTTTGAATTCTTGCAGAAACTATTCTAGGACTTTGTTCCCTTTCCTCCTTTTCTCAAAAGAATTTGGATCCTACCTTGTTCATAGAGAAACCTGATCTGCATCTTGTGTTTGGCGTGTGGAGGTGTGCTTTTGCAAGTTCTTAAATAATCAGTGAGCATAACAAACTCTAATCGGTGGATTTGCTACTCTTGCATAAGTTTGGTTTTTTTTTTTAAACATATAGGACAGGAAGAAGAGATAATGATCATACAAGACATGAGGGTACAACATTTAGAATCATGCCAAGAATCCCTTACATTCAATCACAATACAACAGAAAGCTTCTCCCATATGTGAGCCAGGAACCTGAAATAAGCCAATCTCCAAGATCTCTTGAATGATATAGGACCAATGACACACCAAAACCCCACCACGAATCCCCATCCCATACCCAAATAAAACCACATTGAATTGGTTTTATTGTCGTCTTCATTATCCGGAGACTGATAGCATGAGTTGGTGCCTCCATATTATCAATGGCACAACCAGTTGTGAGGGGAGCTCCACAGAGATTATTTCCCAAAAAACTAAAAGGTTCAAAACCCTCCGGCTGTGTCCCTAATGGAATTTTCCAAGATAAATTATTGTGTGATAAATTCAAATGACTTAAAAAACTTAGATTCAAAATGGTCGGCGGAATTTCACCAGAAAATTGATTCCAAGAGAGGTCAAGAGATTCTAATGAGCTCAGATCACCAAGCTTCTCTGGGATTGCTCCTGGGAAATGATTCCGGGATAAGTTCAATGACCGCAATGCCAAGAGACCCATAAGCTCATTTGGTATCTTTTCAGATAAATTATTACTTGAAAGGTCCATGTAGGTTGCAAGAGCAAGACTGTTTTCATATAAAATCTCCATTCCTTTTGTCATGACTGGTATGTTTTCTACCTCGCCATAGTAAAGACGTGACCCAATTTTGTGACTAAAGGTCATGGCTGTAAAATTCTTGAAACAAGTTGGAATTTTTCAAAAAAATCATTACATGCAATATCCAAGATTTGAAGGGAAGTGAGGTGACAAAGCTCCTTAGGAATTTCACCTTCAAACCTATTTGAGCGAATGGTGAGAAATTCTATGTTCGTAAGACTCCGACCTGTTAGAAAAAGCAGAATAAAGCAGAAAAACCGAGAAAATAAAGAAAAGCAGACTAAGAGAAAATGACTTGTGTATATTGTATATACAATAGATTGTACAATAACCCTATAAATAGGGTGATTCCATGAGGTTAAACCCTAGAAATATTAAAGGAAAGAATACATAGAATATTCATAGAATATTTACAAGATTGTAAAGAATAAACTAAATAATTACAATATTGGAATTTTAGAAAGTCAATATTCTAAGACTTCTTTAATTTGGAAATCTCCAAAATTTATTCCCAATACTTGCAATATTAATTCCCAAGATATTTCTAAAATCTCTCCAATTTAGGAATTGCCAATATTCTTTACACCCCCCCTCAAACTCAGGATGGGTGTAGAGAAGTCATCTTGAGTTTGCATAATAGATCATCATGACGTCCAGGAAGATGAGTCTTGGTAAAAAAAAATCAGCAGGTTGATCGACAGAGCGAAGAAAGAATATTTGAAGATCACCAAGAGATATTGTTGGCTGAGAAGAAGAGGTGGTAGTAGCAGAATCCTCAGTGGCAGCAATAGCAGCAGATTGTGAGATATGTCGGAACCTATAACAGAACGATTTTGGGATTGAATAATCTTCTTTGGACAATTTTCAATAAGATGACATTTCTCTTTGCAATATCTACATTCAATCATAGGATTAGCAAGATATCGACTAGAAATATGTCATCGCTTCTTGCAAAACCTACATTCAACAGTGGGACAATTAGGAAGGATATGACCTGACTTCTGACAGTTACGACAGAAATTTGGAAATTTTGGTCCTCGAGTAGTGGTGGCCAATACAACGTCACTATGTTGAGGTTTGAGTAATCCCAGACGAGTCTCTTCTGATATCAACTCAGAAACTGCAGTTTCAATAGTAGGAGAGGGATGTCGATAGTTTAGAAGGACTCACAGTCAAAATCTGATGTTAGAGCCATAAGAAATTGGAGCAGACGTTCTTGGTCTCGATATATTGCATATTTACTTGCGTCGGTTAGTGCATTGCCAATGGGGTTCGAGAGAGCAAGTTGATCCCATATTGATTGTATACGGGCAAGAAAATCATTGATTAGTGACCTCGTTCTTGTCGCAAAGAATGAAGTTACGTGAGCAATTGATACTTGATGAGCCGATCGATGTAGTATAGCGATTTGCAAGAAGGTCCAAACTTCTTTAGCCGTCTCAAAACGACTAAATTGCAGATGAATAGAAGGTGCAGATGTGTTACGAAACCAAGTAAGAATTTGGTGATTTTTGCTGTCCCAATCTTCAAAACGGTTGCCAAAATCATCATCCGATTCGTCATCAGATTTTATAGACAATTTGATATCTCCTGTAACATAACGCTATAGCCTCCTACCCTTAAGAAAACTTCTCATCCCTTGAAACCATGCCTGATAGTTGTATCCATCAAGCATAACTGATATAGGTTGAGAAATATCTAATTTCTCCATAACTCGACGAAAAAGAAAGTGTTTAATTGATAAAATAAAATCAGATCGAACACCTAGTGCTTTGATACCATGTTAGAAAAAGCAGATAAAGCGTGAAAAAAGAGAAAATAAAAAAAAAGCGGAGACTAAGAAAATGGCTTGTGTATATTGTATATACAATAGATTGTACAATAACCCTATAAATAGGGTGATTCCATGAGGTTAAACCCTAGAAATATTAAAGGAAAGAATACATAGAATATTCATAGAATATTTACAAGATTGTAAAGAATAAACTAAATAATTACAATATTGGAATTTTAGAAAGTCAATATTCTAAGACTTCTTTAATTTGGAAATCTCAAAATTTATTCCCAATACTTGCAATATTAATTCCCAAGATATTTCTAAAATCTCTCCAATTTAGGAATTGCCAATATTCTTTACGCGACCCATGTTGGTAATTTCCCAATAAAGGAATTCATGCTAAGATCAAGTGTCCTTAACTCTGAACAATTTTGTAAAGACAATGGTAGCTGCCCATTAAGGCTATTATTTTCCAGGTGAATTGACATGAGGTATGTCAAGTATCCCATCCATTCTGGAATTTGTCCCGTAAATATGTTGTTTCCCAACTAGATCGCAGATAGCAATGGCCAAGATATCCAACAATTAGGAACATCTCCCGACAAATTATTGTTTTGAAGATTTAAAACTCCAAGTTGATAATGTTCCTCAGTTCTATGACAGAGAGTGGCTTACATTGCCGGTGAATGAGTTATTTGAAAGATCTAACTCTTGAAACATTTGGAGGAGAATAGGCAATGGACCGCTCAATTGGTTGGAGCGAGGTCTATGGTGGAACCAACAATGTGGCTATGGAAAGTGTTTGGAACTTGACCATATATTTGATTGTCAGCTAGACGCACATCATGAATGTCTGCACACAAGTTCCAAAACCACATAGGAATGCTGTCTAAAATTCCGGTGCTTGATAAGTCCAAGATGATAAGATCCTTTTTGTGATTGAAGCCACAAGGGAAATTGAGGGCCTAATTTCCAACCACTCTATATAGTTGTTCAAGTTCAAAACAAGGGATCCAATCACGACCCACATTTAATATTAAAGAGTTTTTGATGCCATTAGCCATTTCAAATTGCAAAGATTGGTGAAATGAACTCCTGACACAATTCCATCCAGCTTATTATTTTCAATCCCAAGCATCTCCAACTGTGAAAGGTGGCCAAGACTTTCAGGGAGAGATTCATTAAGTTGATTGTCCCCCAAAAATAATATTCTTGAAAAGGTCAATTGTCTATCGATTCAGGAATAGGATCTGAAATTGAGTTAGAAGAAAGATCTAATACTATCAAGGAGGTCAATTGCCCTATTGATTCAGGAATAGGACCTGAAATTGAGTTAGAATAAAGTCCTAATAGTATCAAGGACGTCAATTGTCCTATTGATTCAGGAATAGAACCTGAAATTGAGTTTAAAAAGATTCAATTTCTGAAGAATTTTCATTGTCCCAACCTATTTGTTAAAAGGCCTAGGAGTTAATTGCCACTTAAAATTAATTCTTGGAGACTATGAGATGCACATCTTCCTACTAAACCTTCAAAACTTGACACATTTTCCCTAACATTATTCCCAAACAAATCAATTGTCTTCAAATGGCAAAGACTCCATAATGATCTACTTGGTATTGGCCCTTTTACGATATTCTCTGAAATGCTAAAAAATTCCAGATGGGAAAATTTGTAGAAGCATTCAGGTATTGTGGAATTGAATTGATTAAACTCCAAATTAAGGGAGGTTAGAAGCGTCAAGTTTTGAAGGCCAACTGGAATGACATCTTCAAAACTATTATAACCTAAATTTAGAGACACAAGACTATGGAGATTAAAAATCCAACTTGGAAGTGAAGGCCCTAAGTTGTTGCCAGAAATGTCAAGAATGACAGGCGAAGAAGAAAAAAACAAAGTGAGAGGCAAAGGAGAAGAGGAGTGATAGAGTCGACAACCTGACAATCGCAACTCCAGAAGAGAAGAGAATGAGTGCATTATCCATAGCTAGTTTCTTACACCACTGAGATCCACTTCATCTAGTTGTAGCCATGTCAAAGGGAGACTAGAAAGCCATTGAAGATTATTATCCTTAATGGTCAACAAATCATTAGGGACTGACGATGCAAGACCGAGAGATTGCAAACTTGAGAGATTTCCAATTTGGGAAGGAATAATGCCTCCGAAACCAGCCCCAGATAGATTGAGATGTTGCAAACTTAGCATAGAGCAAATGAACGTAGGAATTGAAGTCTCATTGAAATTATTATAGCTTAAGTCCAGGACCCTCAGATGCTTCAAATTCTGCAGAGAAGGATTAATGTTGCCACTCAATGTGCCCTTTCATAAGCTTCATCATCAGCATCGAAATCAGCAGAAGGCAAATCAGGCTTTAGCGGATAATCATGTGGAATAACACCAAGACGAAGCTCTTGCACATGGCCTGTGAAGTTGTTACAGAAAACACCAGCCCATTTACAACAATCAGGTTCAGCCGCAGCATTCCAAGAGGAAAGTCGGTTTGCCCGATCTATGAGATCCTTCTTGAAGCTCAGCAGCGCCCTCTCTCGCACCCATTGCACAGCACTTTATTATTGTTCGATCGTGTGCCAGCATCTTCAGAGGAACAAGGATTGATGTTGTGCACAGTACTAACAAGGAAAAGAAACACTGTGAGTTTTATATTGCACTTGCCTGAAATTAGCAGCTTAATAAGTAGAGTTTGAAAAACACTTGTGGAAGAGAGATATATAGAGAGAGTATAACAAGGTTTCTTTGTAAAATTTTTTGCTCTCTTTTCATGTGGACATAGGACGGGCCAAAACATTCTCCACAAATTCACTAATGACTTGTAGATGGATGAGCGGTCTGACTTGACTCTCACTTTCGGAATTGTACATATTCCAAGCCAAGTATCATTTTTTATCCGACACGCAGCATACGTGGTAGAAATTTTCAATGGCTTGGAAACAACCGTGTGCTTTCACACTCCATATTTGAGAGGGAAACTATCCCAACTATTTTTTAATTATGGTGTTGACTTTCTGTATAGACTTGACTCGGGGATAATTAATCACTAGAAAGCCTATCAGGGGAAGAGTTTTCAGGAAACTGGGGGCAGAAAAAGGCAAAGGGTAGTTGGTGTGGGATATGTGCCTTTGATTTGTCTTTTTCCCGCATATTTCATTTTCTGCTCAGATTGAGTCAAAGTCGTCTTTGGTTGGGCTTTCTTTGACTCTGGTGTTTCCTTGCTTCTTTGGCATGGAATCAGTCTTTGCATGAATTAAAGAGACTAAAGTGTACGTATATAGTCATAGATTCTTTTGGACCTATGAATGAGCAATATAATATATATATATATATATATATATATATATATATATCCCTTGCACTGTTTAAGTTGCACAAGCCTAAGTTTCCAAAATGGTGGGTAGAGTTTCAGCTATATATGATAAAGTCTGATTTTTTTTTTTAATAAAGTTTTGTCATCAATATCAAAATAGTCAAAATTAATACAATTCTAAAATTTCATATAAAAAATTCGCCATTGTTATAAAAGAAAATTTATTTTGGGTTTCATAAAGAAGTTGATCCACTTTGTTAGAAAATTTCAATTATATTGTAGTATACTTGGAAGTTATAAATCTTGCATTTAAATCTTAAAGTATGTTATATGCAAATGAGAAATTATTGTAACTATACCACCTTGTCCATATAAAGCCTTTTTCGGGTTTTAGCCTCACTTGAAATATTAAGATTAGTTCAGCTAAGTTTATATGAAATTTTCTAATACCGAAAAAAAAAATTATCAGTTTATCACTTATATAGAAAAAATTTAATGTTTACTTGTAAATCCTCTATTATTTACTAGTTGTACTTCATACCGAATAAAATTGTAAAAAATGGTTTGTTATCAAATAAAATAAATAAATAGTGAGATGTTAGAAAATATTCCATTATATCAATAAACTTTAATATAAAATATAATACAAAAAAAAATTAACATATAAATGCTAAATAACTCAATCATTTATGGTAATTGTTCGTAAATCAAAATATTTTGAATATAATTATTGAGTCACAAATGTTTCGATATAATATAATTTATATCAAATATTTTTTTGAACAAACAAACAGTATGTAAGCTAGAAATACTTTGTAAGGTCCTTTCTCACAGGCTACAATTATTGTAACCCACTGTGTCTTTTATGCCTTAGTACGTGTTTGGCTTTGCTTCCCAAAACCTCTGAAAATCACTGTCACCTTGCTCACAATTATCGAGAGCAAGGTGTTACGAGATCTAGGTGCAAGGTTTGGAAAATTTTGAGAAACACTTCTCTTGTGACAAAAGAGTGTTCTATGAGATATAGAACACAAAAGCATTATTTTTTATCATATTCGAGAACATTTATTATTAACGAAGAGAATTTTAAATAATCAAAGTTAAACACATTTTTTGACATAATTAATCTTAAATCCTAATTTAACACATTAAAAAAACCATTTAGTCATGAAAGAGAAAGAAATACACTTAATTAAATAATCATCACCCATATAAAATCTCTTTGAAATTCATATATTGCAAAACTTTTTAAGTTTGCACTTATGAAAATCAGAAATTAGATTTAAATTAAAAATTTTAAAAATTTAATTTAAAAAACTCACGTGCTCAATTGGATTTTAAAAATCCCATAATT